>JAAGKR010000057.1:356580-358391 GCA_011419295.1 Clarias macrocephalus
CTATCATCCCTGTCTCCAAAAAATCCTCTGTTACAGAACTAAATGACTAGAACTCTGATGTCTTTGGTCATGAACTATTTTGAATGACTGGTGTTGACCCACCTGATGAGTGTCACAGGACACCTACTGGATTTATGGTAAGCAGATCATGCAATCCACCTTGACTGCCCTGGGACATATGCATGTATCCTGTTTGCCTTCAGACTCCCCAGCTTTCTGTATCCTATGTCATCTGTCAGTCGATCACCAGCAGGTGAGGCTGTGAAGCTAACAAGCAATGTGTCCTCTCCCAACTGCTCTTCTCACTTTATTATAATGAAGACACCTCCAAGGACCCAGCTGTTAAACTCACCAGAAATTGGTGCTCTGGTACAGTCAGCACAACCTACAGTAACACTAGACACACTCAAAACTTTATAGATGACAGTAGACTGTATGAGACACCCCTCAGCAATGCTCCCCTCACAATATTTGTGACAGTCCAGTGTTATTTCTGGAGGCCTTTAGGTTTCTGCGGATTACTATTTCCCAAGACCTGAAATGAGAGACCAACATCAACTCTTCAAAAACACCTAGAAGAGTATATATATATATATATTTTTTTTTTTCGGCAGTACTTTCTGCAATAAAGGAAGTATAGGCTGCTACAGGAGCTGGTGATCCAGTTCTACAGTGCAGTCGTTAAATCCATCCTGTGCACATCCATCACAGTCTGGTTTGGGACAGCCACAAAACAGGATAGAAAACGATTGCAGCAAACTGGGAGAACAGCAAAAAAAAAAAAAAAAAAAAAAAAAAAAAACTGCCATTGGTGCAACCCACCCACCCTCCACAACTTGTACTCTTCAAGAAACAGGAAAAGGGCAAAGACAACAATAAAATTTCTTACACCCTGGACACAACCTTTTCAATTTTGTTCAATGAGTTTTTGTGTATATATATATATATAAAAACATCTGATTGTAGCTGGTCTCAGTATTATGCAAAAAGGTTAGACAGCCGAAAAGCCCAAAAGAAAAAAACAAACAAACGTGTTTTCAATATAAAGTACCCCTTTACTGCTTCCCCATGATAAGTTGCAGCCATGTGCTTCTAATCATCAGCCCATGATTAATTGATCATCATAGGTGTGAAGATTTCTATGAAAGCAGAAGTTTTGGTAGTTTGCTGGTCTGGATCTTTCAGGTGTGTGTTAACAAAATGGCACTAGGTAAAGACATAAGCAATGATCTTAGAGAAACAATTGTTTCTGGAAATTGGATACTGTATTAATTCATTATAATTAATATTAATAAGAATAATTACTATATTAATTTAACATGATGATTGGTAGTAATTTAAAAACACTTTTACGTGCTAGTACATTTATAAAGAACACTTGATGAGGTTAAGCTTGGCATGTTATTTGTGAATGATAAAAACACTTGTCATGACACCTATCATATAGAGCACCACAGTTGTTCTTAACATACAATATATACAAGGCTTCTAATACAGATGAGACAAATTACATGCATTTTCCTGATATTAAGACATGTTATGGTTCTGTCTCAGAATGAGTTATTGCATTAGGTTCCTGTAAATTTACATTTAGACATACTGTAGTTATCAGTATATATACACAATATCAGATGTCTAGATTTACTGTAAGTAAATTTTGCCGTTCAATCAGGCTTTTTGTGGTCACTGTATAGAAATATTTTTAACCCGGAAATTAGAAGGGACACCCAACAGCTAATATCCTGTATGCTATTAACTTACTGTGGAGAAAGGAAAACAGTTTTGTGAAAACAGCAGACCAAGTACAATTA
>JAAGKR010000058.1:0-91965 GCA_011419295.1 Clarias macrocephalus
AAATGTGGTGGAACTTAGATTCTAGTATTGATGTGTGATGTGTATATATCAATAGGCTTTTGCTGTTGTTAGATAGTCTATAACAAAGCTACTTATAATTCTTTTGTGGTGTTCATTCAGTTCTTGGATTTGTGACATGGATAAGCTGCCTCCTTGTTGCACCAATTCATGTCCCTGTTTCACATGGACATGGAGGTCACTGTCCCTACTCACTCGACGATGATGAAGGGTCTTTTACACCATGTCAGGAAAGTACAGTTGGTGCTGGACACTAGGAGGAGGACTCATACAGTCCATGTCAAGGAGAAAGCTAATGAACTCCCAAAACCTATACATCAGCCATTTATTATTAAAAACGGAGGTGACCCTTCGAGTGGCGCAGTGGTAAAGTGCTCGCCCTATCATCCGGAGATCGCTAGTTCGGAGGCTGAGAGTGAGCTGATTGTCCAAGCTTTCTCAGAGGCGTGGAATAAGAGGTACTTAGTGCTCACCACTCTACAGCCAATCAGGGGCGTCTGTGAGCTCACGCAAGCGGAAGAAGCGGATAGCATTGTCCTCCAAGCGTGTTACGCCGCAGTTCGAAAACATGCTGACATCACGTGGTTTGGAGGAAACACGTGATAGTCTTCAGCCCTCCCGGCTGAGAGGTAGTTGTAGCCTTAATGTGGGAGCCCCCTAATGACGGGGAGGAATTGGACACGACTAAATTAGGGAGAAAATCAGGGCGGGGGGTTTGGGAGGGGGAGGAGATGGGGAGCAAAACATAATCACAGTTTTTCCAACTGTGACATGTAATCACTACCCACTGTTTTACTATGTCACCCTGAAATTGACAAAGGTTTGGTTATACCAATTTCAGACCTTGTCATGTTTATTTAATTCTCTATTACTCTATAACAGGGGTACCTTCTGTATAGAGTTTTACATGTTCTCCCCATATTCCCAAAACTTTATGGCAAGTTTATTATCATGACTGCATTTTAGTTAGGTATGAATTAGTGCGTGCATGGTCCCTTGTGGTGGACTGACAGGATGTATTCTGCTCCCTCAACCAGTATTCCTGGAATCAGCTATGAATCTACTAGGAGCGTCAGGAGACAGATACAGAGGCAACATAGCAAAAGGCGAGCGAGAATAAAGTGTTTTATTTCAGTCTCTTCTTTATGGAAAGTGTCAGGGAGAAAGCTCAGTAAAAGGGGAAGTGAAAGCTACCGCAAAGGATCCAAGGACTTCACTGCCTTTACTACACAGCTAAATCTCTTTCCTTTCACTTCCCCTTTCACTGAGCTTTCTCCTTGACACTCTTGAGTCCTCCTCCTAGTGTCCAGCACCAACTGTATTTTCCTGACATGGTGGAAAAGACCCTTCATCATCGTCGAGTGAGTAGGGACAGTGACCTCCATGTCCATGTGAAACAGGGACATGAATTGGTGCAACAAGGAGGCAGCTTATCCATGTCACAAATCCAAGAACTGAATGAACTCATTGACCAGTTCAAAGACATTAAAACATCACCAGGTATGATTGTGCACCATCCCATTAAAGGCGCCTATTAAAGGCCACAAATCATTATAAAACAGCGGGTCACAAATATGAAACTTATGACTGTTCTGTCTCTCTGCACTTCTACAGTCTGACCATGCTGGAAACTTTACGACATGAGGCATGCTGCAGAGCAAGGGTCAACACCAGGCTTTAAACACCTCCTTTGGTTCCTCATCTTCAGCCTCCGTCAGATCGGCAGCCACCCGCTCCTGACCGGTATCAAACAGCAATTCTGCAGCAGCTTACTCAGGAGCTGAGCTCTACAGCGGCAACAGTAGAGCACAATCTTGATCCCTCTACTCACTGGGAAGGCACAATGAGCATATTTTGCCCTCATGACCAAGGAAGCAGATGATTACAACATGCTGAAGAAGGAGAGCTTAGCCCATTGTAAGCCTTTTTATGGGTTTATGACATACAGTCACTCCCCAAACACAACAGGACCACCTATACAAGACTTCATGCCGGTGAACAGAAAGCTGTGGTCATAAAAGACCTTCTGGTCCCTGTGAAAGACTGTGGATATGCTCGAGTGAACAATGAGCATACTCACTCATGGCCATAAAAAGAAAAGCTGCTGAAAAGAACCCCTCCCCGCTTCAACCCACATCCGCAATGAGAATCAGAGCTGCTCCCTCATTAGGTGGAGACTCTGAAGGATGAGCATATGCACACTGAACCAAAACGAAATCCACCCCTGTCCGCGAGCTCTGGGCCATAACCGAAGTGATGATGATGTTATCCTAGCTACCACAGAGAGGGTCCGCATTTGGGGAGTTAGACTGCCTGTTCTCCTTAACAAGGGAAATGCCAGACATCCCAGCTGATGCACAGCCATGCAGGCCTCCCCCAATCACAATTGTACACAGAGATTGGTAAGAGGTTTGCACTGCCTGCATCACTGTGGAGGACCAAAGGGGAAAAACACTCTATCACTGCTGGTGTAGTTACTAACTTGCCTGTTCCTCTCCTCCTAGGATGAGCACAGCCGAAGCCGCTAGAGAAGCGGAAGAAATCCAAAAAATAGTGAGTACCCCCAAGCATCGCCATTTCCCCTCAAAAAAGCTTCCTTGCCTCCATGCAGTGTAGCTGAGGACAGCAGTGATGAGGTAGCTGAAGGTGAGATAAACACTCTCTCATTTGCCCAGCTACAGCAGAAAGATACCTGCCTGAAAAAATGCTGGGGCCAGGTGCAAGAAATGGGAGGATAGCAGTCAAATCCGGCCACGCCACACTTCAGAATCCGCGGCAGGCTACTGTAATTTCATACACAATGAAAGGGTGAGCTGTGAGATCTCCTGGTCATACCACATGACCTCATTGCTCATGATTTCTTTAATGGATCATGCACTTCACCACTCATTCCCATGGTCTCTCCCAGGCAATGGTTTCAAAGCAGACTGGGGTTTCAAGTTGTGCTGTTCAAGCTATTTTAAAGAAACACAACGAATCAAACAAAGTTGAGGAGTGTAGACACAATGGACAGGAAACTTAATGCAGCAGATCAAAGACATATTATGTTTACTTCTCTTTGACACTGGAAGAAATCCAGCAATGGCATCAGCACGGAACTGGTGTAAACCAATAGGACCCAGGTCTACCCTCATCTACTGTCCGAAGACGTCTGGCCAAAAGTGGTCTTCATGGAAGAATTGTGGCCATATCTCCGACATGGAAACAAGGCTAAGTGACTCAACTATATGTGCAGCCATGTGAACTGGGGTGCAGAAAATGGCAGCAGTTGTTTTGGACAGATGAATCAAAATGTGAAATATTTAGTTGTTAAAGGAGGCAGGCTATTTGCCAAAGTGCTAGAGAGCAATAAAATGATGTCTACAGGCAACATTGAAGCAAGGTGGAGGTTCCTTAAAGGTTTGAGACTACATTTCTTAGAGATTTGGTCAGGATTAATGGTGTGCTCAATGCTGTGAAATACAGACAGGCACTTGTCCATACCATACAGGCAGGCACTTACAATGCAATACCACCAGGGAGGTGTCTAATAGACCCCAAATTTATTCTGCAGCAGGTGCAGAAGTCCTGAAAGTCCTGAAAGTGATGGTTTGGTCTCCACAGAGCCCTGCCAAGATTTGAGGCAGTCTACATCCATAGAAGCTCCGGGTAGTTCTCCTAGTTTTTACTTTTCATTTTTCTCTAATTGATAATAAAAACTTCCATTATTGAAAGCATTATTTCTTTAAAGTGTAGTATTTATATATGAAGATATGGCCTCAGGTTAGAATTGACCAAACACACCATAGCAAGCAGGGTAAATGGAAGAAATGAATAGAACAATAGTAAATGACTGTGATCTTAGGAGCAATGTGGTAGAAGCCTTTTTCAGTCTAGAATTCCTCTTCAGGTGGCAGTGGCAGATGAAGTTACTAGATATGCTTTAAGCAGCAAGCGATCCTGAGCAAAATCAAAGCAAGAAGCAGAAGCAGAGGCAAAAATCAGACACGGGGGATTGGCATACAGATGATCACAGAGCAAAAAAAGGTAAACCTAGGGCTGCTTGGTCAATCAGGCTTACATGATTAGTGATCAGGTGAGCGGGAACAGTCAAGCATGTTAAATCCAACAATACATCCTAAGGGTTGCAGTTAGTCACAATTCCAGTGATGTTGGAAAAATACTTGTTCCTATTTTATGTACAACAAATTGTTCATATTTTGTTTTGCAGTGCATCATGTACACTTTGAGGAGACGAAATACACTGATTTTATATATGGTCTGGATTTCATTAATTCATTAAATAGACCTCAGTGTACTGTACAGTACTAGTCAAAACATTTGACTGGTACTTTAAATAAAATGAAAGCAAGCTATGAAAGTCATACTAAAGTCAAACTAATGTAGCTAGGCTTGAGTGCAATGGATTGCCTTTATCTAAACAATTTTATGCAAAAAATATATATATTTTTTAACTACCTTGCTGAATGCATATCCTGTGCATGGTCACCAGCTGACAACCCCTTGCTTGTAAACTGTTTAGAATGCTTTTGCAAACAGCAGTCAGTTATAGTCAGTTTTGTATCTAAATCACTGCTTCACAAGAAGCCAGAAGAAGGAAAACTCATAAAAAAGGATTTTTTTTTCAAAGACAGTGATATCAGTGTTGGGTGGTACAGTATGGTGCACCTTACCCCATGACTGGTTATTCAGGAAAGAGAGTGTAAGAGCAACATATTACATTCCTCCTTTCAGTACCTGTACAATTAGCCCCTTTTAAGTGTACCTGAAAAGTGCACTAAGTGTGTCATGAGGTCAAGGTCAGAGCATGAATGTTCAAACACCAGCCTGGCTTTCTAAGGCCTCACATAGCAAGTGTAATGAGAGCAGATGTTCCATTTACTGGCCAGGAAACAGGCCGCTTGTCAAACTGGACTTCCACAATCAGTTTTGGATAACGGGATCAGATTATCCATTCACATTTTATTGGTCTGCAAGAAGACTTACTACTCCCTCCTCACCTGCTTAAATATTCCTGCTCTATTTTTCTAAATAAATTTCGCAATAGACCGTTTAAAAAGTTATCTGAAATTGTGTTTGTGCTTTTGGGTTTGTGCTTCTGTTCCAGCTGAAACATTACAGAAATTAACATATGATATAATAGACCACATTTTGTGGGGAAAATAACATTTGGTACTACTTTGATAGTTTCATACAGTAGATCTCCTGATTTTTTCCTGCTTATTAGTACTTGATAACTATGAACTTAATCAATGTCTTGAAAAGGAACTATGCCAGTTATAAGATTTCTTACATGAGAATCTTGCAAGCACATATACAGTGTAGGCAAGAATATATAGACAGTGTAGTTGGCAGAATATCCACGTACAGTATGAGGACATTCAGGTCTCAAGAGGCTATGCTGTAATTTCACCTAGACAATCTACCCATCTGCATGTTTTTGGACAGTGGAAGGAAACCAGAGAACCCTTTAAAAGGCGTTAGAAACACACTTGGGTACTGTGACTTAGTGATGATCTGCCAGTCCTTTACTAAATCTGCTTTCAATTACTGTTGGTTCTTTTTTTTCTTTAGCAAATAAAATGTAAGCACATTTGGATTCAGGGCAGGTGATTGACTTGGCAGAACATTCCACTTCTTCGCTTAAACACTTTTAAAGTGCACTTTGGATCATTGTCCATCTGCCCTGTGAGTTTTGAAGCATTTGGCGAAACCAGAGCAAATAAAAAAGCCCTAGACTTTTCAGAATTCATTGTGTTGCTTTTGTCAGCAGTTCCACGGCAAGCTGTAGGATGAAATGGCTTAGATCAATATGTTTCTTCCCTTTTCCATACTCCCAATGGTAAAAGTTTATATCTATCTCATCTGTATATTTATCTCATCAACCACTGGATGCTGTTGAGATTTGTACAGGCTTTATCTTTATTCGGCAATCCGTCATCTGGTCTTCCTGTTAATGAGAGTGTTGATTTAACAAAGGGGTGTTTTTATTTTTCAGCCTAATAATGGCTTGCTTTATTGTCAGTGGCACTTTTTGGACTTTATATTGAGAGTCAACAGCAGCAGATTTCAAATGCCAGTGCTACCACCGAAGTCAACCATAGACCTTTTATCTGCTTGTGAAATAATGTGAAACAGTTCAAATAATGGAGGTATGCACTTTGAGCTCATATTTATTATTTCATTTTAACTCCTAAAATCTGTGTGACACCTATAGTACAATGAAATGACAATAACTTTATCAGTGTCAAAACATTTATGGACCTTTCTGTCTATTTCTCGGTTGGTAAGGTCATTTAAATGGCATTGCCTGCCCTTGAAGTAATTCATTAAAACATTTTCCTCATCTTTCAAGCACAATATCTTTACAGCTGGTTTAAGTCCTTACTATATATGGATAGAGATTTTTAATTAAAGTGTTATCTATTTAATAAGGAGATTGAACTATGTCTAATTAAATTAAATAATGTGCATCTTCAGACAAGCAAATCAAGCTCAAATAATATAGATAAAGCTTAAAGAAGCATTATGATTTCCTCCGATCACCGAACACTGAAGTCATTATGGTGTTACACACTTCACAGGAGCTAGCTTAAAGTTTAGGTCGCACACCTTAAAGCAAATTAGTTCAAGTTCATAGTTTATGAATTTGAAGTTTATGACTTACTTCTGAACAATCTGCTTATGCACCTGGAATGTTAGTGCTTGACAGTGAAGAATGTAAAGCACCTCAGCTCTTGTTACCTTGTCTGAGCAGCCTTCCCTGGGACTGTCCTCCCTAATTTTGTGGCCCTTAAAAGAAATATAAGGTAAATGCAGAAGTGTTCGATTCTATTCTATTCTATTTTATTCTATTCTATTCTATTCTATTCTATTCTATCATTAGCATCATTAGCTCATGGGGTCATTTCTATGTTCTATTAGAACGTTTAGTCTAATAGACCTGCCTGACCTCATCACATGGGGCTTCAATAATGAGTAGCAACTAGCCAGTTAGTTCAAATAATCTTAGCTATCAAACACTAATGAAAAAAATGAAGCTGTTAAACTCACCTTAACATATACTCTACAAACCTTAAAACCACTATGGGCGATAGAAAAATGAAAAATTAAGTGAACAAAAAGCTCTAGCCACTAAACAAATGAGCAATTACTAAATCCCTCTAAAAAAAAATCAATTTCCAACATATTGTATATGACTTGTGGGTGTCAGGGAGCTGCTATCAATGTGTGGGACCAGTATAAGCAATATTAGAACTCAAATGAGCAAAGTCTTTGCCCACGTTGATCACCCTGCTTGTTAACAACA
This sequence comes from Clarias macrocephalus, assembly GCA_011419295.1. Taxonomy (NCBI): domain Eukaryota; kingdom Metazoa; phylum Chordata; class Actinopteri; order Siluriformes; family Clariidae; genus Clarias; species Clarias macrocephalus. The sequence continues at coordinate 7,328 of JAAGKR010000058.1, forward strand.
CTCACGTTCACATTCTTTAGTTAGCAAGCTAATCCGTTCAATTCACCAAAAAAAAATTCATGTTTAGTGAACGGTGCTCTTTTAGTGCATTCATGCACAACACTGCACTTAGTCACATATTCACAGCTGTGCATCTGTTATTCTATTGTATGCAACATTCAGTGGCCTTTCCAGGATTCAGCTCCATTTACATTAGCCAATAGGTGATGATTCAGTAAGTTACTGTTTATTTAACGGTGACTTCCTGAGTTATTATTTATTATTATATTTATGCCCATATTTTATCAAATCATCGAAACCATTTCACACTCTTTAGTGTGAAGCATTACAACATTTTCCTCTTTCAAGTCTTGTTTTGAAGAGACATTTTTGAAACATTGTCAATTTTCAGGAAATCAGGAAATTATGATAAATTATTGTAAAAAAAAAAATAATTAAAGCGTTATAAAAAGCATGGTAGAGTTAAAACATGATTAGGTTTCAAACAGACAGAAACTCAAACTTTAATGTTACCCATAGACACATACTTGAGCAGCATTGCCGCTATGTCGACAAAAAATGGGTGAATGCAGTGAGACCTCATACATCTTGCAGCAAACATGGTAAGGAAGTAATATTGTCTCCCATGTTCAAAAAAATCCTGATGAGGACATGGTCAAAGTAAGACACAGGAAGAACTTAATTAGGATTTAGTAACAACGGCATTGACCAGTTAATGGAATAACTAACAGCACTTTTGGTTTTCAATGATGAACTACAGGCACGGCACAGATGAAAAAAAAAAACTGGATGGCATTGGGACTGAGTTGTTTTTGAGATGTCACTGGGATGTTGCTCTGTCAATGGAGTTCTCACTGACCCCTTCAAGCTTGTACTAGGACCATGGTAGGCCGATGCTATGTTGAAGAAGCCCACATTAAGGTCATATGTACTTCTAGTGGTTTCTAGTCCATGTTTATGGCACACATGCAGCAGGTTTTCATTGTCTATGTAACCTTTAATATAAAATACTGGATCCAATTTCTCAGACAAGCACTGTGCAGGTGCATGGTATTTATTCTGAACCACCGGATGCAATGGCAACATACTAAGCATGCAAAAGGCAACTGATCTGATCAGACATAGTAATAACTTGGTTGGATCTCTTCTGACCTGTTGAGCCCATGCGTGATAGGAAATTAGTGAAAACATGATAAACACAATGAAAACCTGATCTGAAAACTTACATAAACATTTTCAGGCGTTACATACCACCCATAGAAATTAGGAGGAGTGAAAAAGCACTTATTGTTGACCTCAATAAATAATAGTTGGAATAACAGGAGCAGTTGTTGGCTATTGATTTTGACAGGTATTAAAAGTGGGTTAAATCAAAGTTCTAAAGATAATCATGAAGATTTTATTAACTTATATTCTTCTTCTTCTTTATTATTTTTTTTACAATGCATTGTTACATTTGTAGCAGACTAAGAGAGCAATTACACTGTCACTTCTATAATATATATGCATGTTGTGTAATATTATATACTTGCTTATAATTAATAAATTAATAAAAAAACAGCTGGTTTAAATAAATAAATAAATAAATATATTTATTTATTTATTTATTTATTTATTTAAGTTATTAAATTATTTAATTCATAAACACAAATTGGTCTGGGTTTATTGGCTAAACATCCTATTTCAGAAACATTGAATATGAGAAAAGTCTCACGACCTGAATGGGATGCTTGTTCTTTTGTTTTTTCACTATTATTATTATTATTATTATTATTATTATTATTATTATTATTATTTTGTTATATAAAGGTATATATATATATACCTTTATTACCTTTATATAACAAAATAATAATACAGAAAAAATATATATATATAATTTTTATTTATTTATTTTTAACAGTTTTAACTTGACTAAAATTGGTTTGAGAGTTCTAATATTATTTGAATTTCTAATATTATTTGAATATTTCATTTGAATTCCAAATAGATCTCAAAACAATTCTGACAGCTTATGCTGTTGCTACACTTTCAACAACAGTAAGGTTATAGATACATACCCGTCAACAGGAGTGTATCCTCAAGTCTTTGATACTGTTTAAGAGTGTTGTGAAGGGTTCAGAATTACCTCCACAGTCTGCCCACATGATCTCAGGATTCTCGTCAGGTGCTGATATTTGGGATGTAGAGATCTAGTGTATTGATCTAACCATTGGGAAGCATGGAATTTACACTGAGTGTTGCCGAGTGCTACACAGACAGACAGCTTTAAAGACAGCTTTAAGGATCGTTCTGAATAGTTAACTTTGTGAAAGAAAAAAAATCACTTAAACACTTGGTGAAGTTGCATGGTAAAAAAAAAAAAATTATAGCTATGTTTTATAGTGCAAATAAGAGCATTTCCATACATACACAATGTGATGAGAACTTAGGATTGGGACTAAACAGCTCTGTTGCCATGTAGACTTATGCGTTCAGATTGACCCTATTCCAGAGAGATGAGCGCATCATGATAAGGAGGGAAGTGATGCACCCATCATGCACAGTGCCCATCAATCTACGTTTTCTTCCCTGATGACACAGGTATATTCCAGGACTCGAATTGTGAAAAAGTGGTTCTGGGAGCACTTGGAATCATTTTCACACATGAATAGGCCACCACATGCTGTCCTGTAATCAGAGCTAAAGGTGACTTACTAAATTCTTAGTGTGGGTGACCTATTTTTGTCCAGGCAGTGTTTATGGAAACGTGCGTGCATATACCATTACAAGTAGTCCCCAACTTACGAACATTGGAGTTACGAATTTCTTCAGATATGATCAGATTTCGGATCTATGGGCATTCCTAGATGCGAACAAATCATGGAAGTAGCTCACGTGTAATGTACAAAAAAATTGATACTGCAGTGCACCAGATACCAATACTTACAATTATATACAATATTTTCAGTGTGTAAGCAAATGTATAAAATCTCTAAAGTCCGGTATATTGTATGTGTGTCCATGTGGGGGGTGCGGAAGAAATGAGTCGGCCTTACCAGTCCTCTGCTAATGTCTTACTGAGCTGCATTTCAACGAGGTCATCTGACCCTGCTGTGTCACTGGGATTCCCCTCACGATATTAGAGGCATCCAAAGAGTCTCGCGAGACTATAATGCGGCAAAACACCAAGGATGTGTGTTTGTTTTTTATGCTTTACATAAAATATGTATATTTGTGTCAAAACTGTATAAGATTTAATTCGACTTACGAACGTGCTCCCAGAATGGATCTTGTTCATAAGTTGGGGACATACCGTACTAATCACATTGATAGGTCTTTATTTGGCTCTACTTGATCTTATCTTACTTTTTCTTCGATAAGTGTTGCATTAGTCAGAAGTTGACTTATCTACATTTACATCAAATATTGAGAAAAATGTGTGTGATCATTATACCAAACTGGAGTGAATTCATAAATCAGGAGTTTTTGCTAATGATATTGTTTGCATGGCAGAGTAGCTGGATCTTGGTTGCAATAATCCCATACCCACTCACTCACTCACTCACTCACTCACTCACTCACTCACTCACTCACTCACTCACTCACTCACTCACTCATTCTCTACACTACAATATGCGGCAAAATATACCGTACTGAAACCCGCGCGTCTCGGATGTGCCTTTGCATTCGTCACCTGGGCATAACTCCAGACACATGTGTGTGAAATGAGTCTCTTGACAGAGGAAAAAGTTTTCATAGTTGAGTATTATTCCCACTTATATGGAAGCAGCCCTGAATGAGGACCAAGTTTTAAAAAGGTAGAAACAATTCCTTCCCATACCCGCCCCATTCCCCCGATCTTACACCACCTGATGCCTACTTGTGAGGAATGTTCAGCCAATTTGAGGAAACTGTTAACATGTACACTTTCATTTCTTATATGTTTAAATGATAGCACCCATAATTAGCATAAAAAACACTTCACGTGCCACAATTCCAACCACATTAGAGGAACCAATTCGCATCCACTCAATACTTGAAGTCTTCAGCTATTAAAAACAACTTACCGTGTTCCTTTTAAGAGTTCTTAATTTCTTTCTTTTATTCTTTTTTTTTCAGCTCCCTGCAGTCAGGGTGCCTTAATTTCAGTTTCTAATTGTAATTATCTAATAATTATCTGCAAGATCTGGATCCGAGTCTTCTGATTAGACTGCCTTTTTTACATTTAATTTGCACAACCAAAAATATACCAAAATCGATCTAGTATTTAATTCAAATACAAACAGATCTAATAAATATAAAGTTTAATGACAGCTGGACTATTTTCATCTTGGCTGTCCTCATTGCTTCCCATTACACACACTAATTAGTTGTTTCAATTAATGTAATATCATGACGGAACCTTTGATCACCTTCCTAAGGTGCTCCAAGGAATTGCAACATATTATTCTTTGTATCCAACACTTGTGATGAATACATTTGTATGTACAACTGTGTCTTGGGCCCGAATGTCCAGTAGCCTGATAAAGAAATAATTTTTTTTTAAAAATCACTAATTCCAGAATAATGGTATATACCTATGTACATGTAAAGTATGCTACAAAAAAAAAGAAAAGTTTTTTTTCTTTTCGCTTGTGATTGATACATTACAAACACATGCCAAAACTGAACAGTTGTAGTCTGTGGAAAGCCTGGTTTATTCCTAATCTTTATCTGTCCAGTTTTGATGAGTTCGTGCTCACTGTAGCCTCAAATTCCTTTAAGAGGAGTCGAACCCAGTGTCTCAAGATTCTACAAGCTGTGCATTCTAGTTGTGCTTGTTGTGTTGTAAAAAGTGGTTAATTGAGTTGTTGCAGCTTTCCTGTCATCTCAAACTAGTCTGTCCACTCTTCCCTGGGCGACATCTAGATATTTATGTTAAAAATCAAAGTGTAAGAGATCAGCGGTTTCTGAAGCACTGAACCAACCATGGCATGTTCAAGTCACTAAGATGAAATGCTTTCAATTGTAATTAAACCCTTGTATTGTGATGCAGTCTTTGCATGTGGTCCTTTAGAGTCTGTCCTTCTAAAGGTACTTTAGAACTTCTAACGTCTGTTGATTTTAACATGAGAGGAATCTAACTTAACCTTTGAAATATTCATAGCAATGCCAACGTCTCCAGTTTGAACCTGAGCTTTGGGTTTTGAATGCTTTCCCTGAGGATTTCTTTTGCTTTTCCACCCCGAAAACATGTCAGGATGAGGACAGACTCTTGAAAGCACCCAGACTCCTTTTTATACACTGTATAATGAGATGCTTTTTTTTTTTTTTTCAAATCTACAGTATATCCTCAAGGATCAAACAGTCCTACATGTTAAAAGAATGTTAAATGTAAGTCCTAGGATTGAGCCTTTGATTCTTTAACCTTTGCTGTAGAAGGCTGGTGTATATACTTTTTATAATCTGTTCAATAGGTAAATATCATCCCTTGTTTCTCTCTTCATGAAATAAATATATTGTTTCTGGCATGTTTGACCCATGCGTGGTTAATGTTAGGGGATGCGATGCATTTCTGCGAGGAAAATTTTGCTTCCATTCCCAATTAGTAAACTCTACGAGAACAAATTTGTCCTTACTTCAGATTTTTGCAGTCTCTGGAAAAAGAAGGGCTGTCAATATTAACACATAAACGCATGTTGATGTTGAGTGTTAATATTGACGGAAATTTTAATGCATTATCATTTTTAACACAAATTAATCACATGACCAAGTTTGACCCTAATGGCTTCCGATAATCACTGCACAATTACCTGGCTATGTGTGATAATGACACATTTACTTTATTACTATATTTCATTTCTAGAACTATTTTTACAAGAATGCATTAAGTGTAAGAGGTGGGAGTGGTGGCTCCGGCAGCTAAGGCTCTAGGTTATTGATTTTCAGATCTGAGGATTCTGGCTTGATCCCCGCCACCGGCGTTTTTGCCTCACCCCATGCTACCCAGCCACATGCAGTGCTGGTCAGATTTTAATTTAACAATTGTTAAATGTTTGAGCTATTATAAAACTCATAATCTGTTTCCTCTAACCAGTTTGTCATGCATTTCTTTATTTAAATATTGCACATTTATAATACAAGTAAATCTGAGTATTTTGTAAAGACAAATGTGACTGTGACTGTGTTTAACTAGATAAAAAAAATTAATTCATTCACAGTACTAGTTATTTCACATCTAACCAATCATATGAGACTGAATTCTTATCATTAACTTATCATGACTCAGAAGGAGTAATTGCTCGGTAAACATGGGAAGCCTATTCTAACCTAAAAATTGAAGACACACCTTCCTCTTCATCTCTTCTTCTTTTGGCATATTTACAGCAGATTAAATGCTTCACAGCAGGATAAACCACTTTGCAAATAAAAAAAAACCTTCTGGCCGAAAGAGTCACTACTTCGGAAAGGTCAAAGTTTTGGCCTGCATCAAATACCAAAGCCCTTAATTAAGGAGATTTCAAATTAAATTACTGGAATTGGGTTAAGAACTATCCAACACATTATTAAAACCTGTAAGGACTGTGCTGAACCTTTAACTTCATAGAAAAAAAATAGGAAAAAAAAAATCATGACGAGAGATTTGGTGTATTTCCAGAAGATGAAATCTTTCACCTTTAAAACAGCATCACTATAGTGTTACTATAGCCAGGTTACTATAGTGAACTGGGTGTGAACTACTATGGGGAGTTGCAGTTTTGAAGGCTACCTACATAGGACTATCTAGTACAGCAGAAAGTGAGCCGTAAGTTGCAATAACCTTTAAGCAAAAGTCAATTATCAGGATCAATCTGGTACATCTGTAGAATGAGGGGATACAAGATGAAATAATATTATAGAAATGATCTCTTGCAGTTAAAAAAAAAAAAAAACTAGATGATTGCAAATTACCCTAAATATGGTATACAGCATTGTGCAATTCAATTGAGTCTTCAAAAAATATATATATATATATATATATAATTCGAATACACAAGCATACACAAGAGGGTTAGGAGTATAAATGCACACAAATATGTATGTGCAACTTTCACAAATTAGTCTTCTTTTGAGACCTTTTTTTCTTCTTCCAGTTTTGCAGCTTGCATATAAACATACAGTACACTATGTGACAGAGGCTCTTAAGAAAAATTTGCTTCTTTCTTCCTGCTGTTGCCTAATAGGTAAAAATACGTGAACTGAATGCCATAATGGAGTTTATTGCTTATAAGTTTGTTAGCTCCTGTTTAGAACACACAACACAACCTCTGTCTCATCACATAAATCAAGCTAATTAGCAAAGTGCTGTTCTCCGCTTGTATGTCTGATTTCGCAAGACTGTCAAGCTGGAACAGTCTGGCACTGTGAGATAGCCTACTCAATCAGCATTCTCCATAGGAGAAATGGGTCTTTCATCAGATGGAATCCATCCTCTAGTAACAGAGCCTGTGGCAATGAAGAAGAGAGACTTATGTAAGCTGGGCACTAACAAGACTGTTGTGTGCACAATGAGCCTCGGTAGCATTGCTGTTTTGATGAGTTCATTCATTGTATTGTGACACATGCCGCTCCCCAGGCTCTCTCCACTCACAGCTGTTTGATTTTCCAGACTGACACAGGGGCTTCTACAAACCTATATTAAACCAAGATTCTTGTCCCAGTCACATTATTTCGAATTAGAGATTAATACGTTCCTTCCTTTCCATCATCATTTCCTCACTGCTCATTGATTTGCTTACTTATGAGCCTTCCTTATTTATTTTTGCAATCACACATTCTGCTGCGCATTTATCATCCGTTTCCTACCTAACCGTAATAAATGAAAATGTGAATTAATATATCAATTTATCTTCAGAAACTACTTTATCCTGCTAAGCATCGGGGTTGACCCAGACCCAGGATTGGGCCACCAGTTCACCATAAGACATCATGCATACACTTATTCACACACTAGTTCTAAAAAAAAAAAAAAAAAAAACTAGCAAGGTTGTAGGAGAAATCTGGGGAAAACCACGAAGACATGCAAATAATCTCTACACACCGTAAACTGAGGTTAAGTTATAACCAAACCATATGTGCTATGAAATGCACCACTGCTTGCTGCACCTAAATTACTATAATAGTCAGGGCTGTAAATAAATAAATAAATAAATAAATAAATAAATAAATAAAAAGTAAGAAAAGTCAAGTAAGATATGTGATTAAGGTAAATCAGAAAAAAAAGGGAATTGAAGATAACAGTCATTGTTCAACAACAGCATGAAAGGAATAAACATAGCTGAAGTTTATTAATCACCATTAAGAGTAAAAAACAATGACAATATGGACATTTTTTATATAATTCAAGGAACTGAACAATCCATCATGTACTTCAATGAAAAGAAATATTAAGAAAAAATCATCATCATATATCCATGTTGGCAAACTTTAACTGATTAACTGGCTGACACAAGAGATGATGTGCTTGGTCACAATAAACATCTAAGTTACTGTAACTGCTATTAAGCAGGCAGTATAGAATACAGTATGGTTTGATCTGGCAGACAATATGAAGAAGCAGAGATGTTGAGAGGCCGTTCTAACTTCAAAATTTTAAAGCTGTGTTAACGCTAGTCAGATGTGGGTTAACGGGATTTCAGAAAGTCTGGAGGGGTGTAAATGCCATTTATGTTACAAATTAATAGATATGCTGCAAAATACATTGTTTTACTTATTCTTTAAATACTTAAATACCTAATAAATACAATTTTATACTTTTTAAATGAATGAATTAATATAATTTTATAATCCTCTAGTTAAATCATCAATATGAATAAAAGAAAGGTTTTGTCTGTACATTTGTCAGAACTCGCTCTTTCAATGATATCTTTATTTTGTCACAGCATCATGCAAAGCTTCTTCTTTGCCAGTCCTCTGGTATTTGCCTGAAGCTAAACCTGTGCCATAAATGAAATCAATACTGTATGTTAAGTATAAGGGAAGTTATGAGCAGTTAAGTGCCAAATTATAAACCGCAAGTTTTGACAGCATTGTGCCCACAACTTTGGGCGTGTCTTAAATGAACTGCTGGACAGAACTAACATAAGTTTAATCTGCACTATAAGTGACATAAAGATGCTGAGTACAAGCGATGTTACAGTATGAACAGCCATATGGCGGGTATAATAATGTACTTTAAAATAAGCTAATAATAAAATACTGTACTTGCTCGATGTAAACAAACACCTGCACCAATCCGTATTAATTAGAAAAGCTAAACGGAGTATTTTTACTGGGATTAATTAATATTTTAACCACTGAAATTTGTGCCAAAGTGGTATAAGTGAAATTTAACATGCTGAAGTTATCTTAAGATAAAACGTAATCTTTATCTGATCTACTTTTTCGATTTCTCATCTGTGATTCACTCTGCGATTACAGAACAGCGAGTGTATTTGGCTGACTTTGAAAGAAGTACAACTTAGCGTAAACAAAGCATAAGATACTCAACCTTACAAAATGTTATTGAGTTAGGCAGAGAGGTCTTCAGTACAGAAAGACAGGAAGACATGTACACTGGCTTCAACCTGAAATAATAATATCACTGATTACCTTAAAGCTGGTTTTAAGCTTTAACCTTTTAACTATTTCTAAAAACTTTTGAATCGTCAACGACGGGTATTAACGCTTGTAGAAAAATATTATAATCACACTTTTTGTGACAAATGCATCTCTACACAGTGGGAAAGAATGCTTATAGTAGTGGTAGATTAATTAACTAATCTTTAAAACCACTAGACTTTTAACATGTAAATGTTTATTGGAGAGAAAACAAATTGCGGCCAAAAAAAAAAAAAAAAAAAAAGCAAAAACTGGGACAAATTGAATCTTCTTATATAATATATAAAACATGCACCACAGCAGATGCTTTTCCTATTCTGCTCTTTGGCCAACTGCCCAATAACACATCGAATCAGTTGTAGTGTTATCTCAGCAATCTGCTCAATTCACATCTACAGTGGCTGAAAAAATCTCACTTCACCTCACCTTGACTGGCAGCCTTCCCAAATGTGTTTCTCTCACAGGCAACAGCATTCACTTTGTTCTCTCTCTCTCTCTCTCTCGCTTTCTATCTCTCCCGCTTACTCGCTCTCTCTCAGGCTTGCTTGTTTGCAGTCTGGGTATGCCAGCCCTTGGGATCTCCTTTGTGTGCAGTGTTTATGCTTTCAGCCATGCGTGTGCCAATGTTGGCAGGTTTATAAAGAAAAACAATGCACAACCTCCTGTTTACCTGATGTCACTCTCATAAGTGGCCGTGGAGAACCTGGAGGTTTGAATGCATGAGAACAGAGCAAGGTAGACATGGCTCTGTAATTGGTGGAAATTGGGTCACTTTGACATATTAAGCACGTGAATGCCACTGTTGACTACATGTACATTATAGAAAATGTACTCCTGTAAAAGGTGGGCCATCTGTCTGGTCTTCAGTAGTGGATTTCAGAATAATAAAATTATGATGGTGAGTGTGATTAATTAATAAATGAACGTTTATTTGTTCATTTATTTATTCCTATATTTGGACATTTCTTTATTAGAATAATAAGGTTCTGATAGCAAATGTTTCGATTTACCTGAATAAAGACAAACAGGCGTATATATACTGTATTCATATATAATGTGTACAAAAAAAATGTGTAATTTTAACCAAAGTATCCGAGAGAATTTTAATGAACTGTATGATATGTCATGAAGTAGACTTTCATTTCACAATAGTTCTCAGTGGTACAGTATGATGCAATTCTCTAAGCAAAAAAGTTGATATAGATTACCATCAAACTTATTTACCTTTGGTAAATCTACAGTTTTTTAATTTCCCTGCGCCATGAAAGCACATGAAATGTGTCAAGAAAGAAAATGAGAAAAACAGTAGCTAGAGAGATGACTTCTGTGGCATGACAAGAAAGCATATTGATTTCTTTTCAGGGTCACTGAGCATGATGAGAGCTGTGTGTGTATGTGTGTGTGTGTGTGTGTGTGTGTGTAAGAGAGAGAGAGAGAGAGAGAGAGAGCTATGTGCAACTGAAGCACATAGTTCCTATTCAAACTGGGTAAGAACCTCATTCGCTTTCAATGCTTGATTTCACAAAATGAGAGGTGAATAATTTTTGATGTACCTCAAACTGACAGCCTGCTTTTACTTGATCAGTGAGCTAATAAACATTGCAACAAGCAAAATGAAATGTGCACAAGAGGAGAAGACATCAAAACATTTTTAAAGGCTCCATGTGCAAAGTTAACACTTCTTTGGTGTTCAGAATATTCATATTGAAAATGCTTGTAACCTCTGGCTGCAAACCTACATATGTATGTCTCAGAATAAAATCTGATGCTTGTCTTTATAATAAAGATTCGGGAAGGTATAAAATTGGCCAGTAGGCACTCTTTGTGCTTCTTTCCCCCCTCCTTTCTTAGCTCTCTTCCTCTGTTCCAATGCAGATTGCCATGGTGATGATTCTCAATCTGTGCCCAGCCTTCATTTCTGCGCTCTGCTCTCATTTCCATCTGAAAGGTTTGTTCTCTTTCACTATCTTGTCCTTCATTCACTTCAGCCTGTGGTGCATGCAATATCTTGCCATATCCCCCTTGCTGTCTCTTTGCCTCTCTCATGTCTCAGTCTGTTTCTATCAGTTTTTCTATCCATTCTCTTTTTGAGGATCTGCAGGGGTGCTGATTCCCATTTGTCTAGGTGTTTGGCCCCCACTGAAAGGTCTGCAACCTCAGTCATGGAGTTCTTTGCAAATGTAATATACAATTTAACATACGAAAATGAGAAAGTCAAAAATAATAAACTGCAGATCGACAGATCAAAAACTCCATTTAACTTGTTATTGATGATGATGTTGTTTTTCCATTTCACTGATCTAATGTGGGCAGCATGGTGGCCTAGTGGTTAGCAATGTCACCTCACACCTTCAGCCGGTGGTGCCGCTACAGATTCTTGGCCCCTAACCTTGTCCATGGCAACATTTTCATAACTTCCATAGCAATTTAGAGGCCACAGTCACTCGGGGGCCCTTGGAATCATCCTAAATCATCCACCATTATTGCACCCATGCCTTCATGGTTGGGAGTTTGCACCTGTATACCTGTAAATCCCTGTATTTTGTCGGTTTCCTTCTAGTATTTTGGTTTTCTCACACAGTCTAAAGATGTTATGGATAACTCCTCGAAGAACCCATGGACTCCTTGTGTTTGCAGATACAATCATCGCAGGGCCATTGGATATTGCAGACAGTTGCCTCAACATCCAGTGACAAGTCATACTTTCTCCTATCCATGTTCAAGAACATCATGTTTGTCATCTGCCTGGTTATGAAGGCTTTGTGTTTGTGCCCTCGTCAGAATTAACAACATTGTTAATTCACTCTTTTGCTGGTTAAGAGGACTTAATGCTAGCCTTACTGCCTTGAATTGAGGACCCCCATACCAAGTGCCAGCTCTATGTGTCATGCCATAGCGCCATTCAATGCCAAGCACCAGCTCGGTCCCAGTACCAAGCCACAGATCAATCCATTTGCCATGTTCCTGTTCTGGCCCTACGTTCATGCCTGTTCTGACTCAAACAGAACAGTCCCAAAACTCAGTCCCACAGCTTCAATGTTGTAGAGCCAACCAATGGTTTGTTTAGTTATGACAGGATAACCCCTGGAGGGTGTCTTGCACCTACTGTATGGACTCTCACTGATTCGTGTTTTGTGTATGGACTTTTATGTTGAAATTGGCCTCTGGACTTCAATTACCAACATATACCTCACCATAGCCATGTGATCCCAATTGTTTCTACCTGCACTCGGTTTAGCCTCATTAGTCTGTGTACATATTGTATATAGCTTTGGTTTCAGGTAGTTTCTTGTCTTGTCCTACTGTTGTCAGTCTGTTGTCATTCTGTTTCCACTTCCTGTTCCTGTCTTGGTTTTTGCTTAGTTTAAATAAATGTCACACCTCCGATTAGGCTGTACCTGTAGTATATTTTCCCCACCTTGTCCTCACAGTTCTTAGGTATACGCTACTGCTCCGCCATGACCCTACAGAGGGTAAGAGATACATAAGGTGGTTGGACAATTCAGTAAGTGGGTGGGTGATTTATTATGACGTATTTTGATGTATTATGATTATATTTATTAGAATAATCCTCTGCTCTGGTGCAAGCACTTTAAGCTTTTATTGAATCTAATCTCGGCTGTAGATTAGATTCAACTTTATTATCATTGTGCAAAGTACATATACAGAGCCAATTAAATACAGTTAGCATCTAACCAGAAGTGCATACGTGGCCTGTTTACAATAAATAACAATGTGTTATAACTAACATTAGATGCAGCAAGTAATAAAGTTATATAATAATATGCAGTATAACTGTGCAACATTGAGTAGTGAATGTGCTGTAACAGTCTAGTAGGTACTAAAGATATGGTATATATACTATGCATAGTAATATACAGTATAATACAGTAAACTGTAACTGTGCAAACATTGCGTAGTAGGTAGACATGTCTGGAAGATAACATGCTCATAAAGGTAGCAATATATATATATATATATATATATATATATATATATATATATATATATATATATATATATATATACACTCACCTAAAGGATTATTAGGAACACCATACTAATACGGTGTTTGACCCCCTTTCGCCTTCAGAACTGCCTTAATTCTACATGGCATTGATTCAACAAGGTGCTGAAAGCATTCTTTAGAAACGTTGGCCCATATTGATAGGAGAGCATCTTGCAGTTGATGGAGATTTGTGGGATGCACATCCAGGGCACGAAGCTCCCGTTCCACCACATCCCAAAGATGCTCTATTGGGTTGAGATCTGGTGACTGTGGGGACTATTTTAGTACAGTGAACTCATTGCCAGGTTCAAGAAACTGATAATTCAACCTTTGTGACATGGTGCATTATCCTGCTGGAAGTAGCCATCAGAGGATGGGTACATGGTGGTCATAAAGGGATGGACATGGTCAGAAGCAATACTCAGGTACGCCGTGGCATTTAAACGATGCCCAATTGGCACTAAGGGGCCTAAAGTGTGCCAAAAAAAGATCCCCCACACCATTACACCACCACCACCAGCCTGCACAGTGGTAACAAGGCATGATGGATCCATGTTCTCATTCTGTTTATGCCAAATTCTGACTCCACCATTTGAATGTCTCAACAGAAATCGAGACTCATCAGACCAGGCAACATTTTTCCAGTCTTCAAATGTCTAATTTTGGTGAGCTCGTGCAAATTGTAGCCTCTTTTTCCTATTTGTAGTGGAGATGAGTGGTACCCGGTGGGGTCTTCTGCTGTTGTAGCCCATCCGCCTCAAGGTTGTGCGTGTTGTGGCTTCACAAATGCTTTGCTGCATACCTCGGTTGTAACGAGTGGATATTTCAGTCAAAGTTGCTCTTCTATCAGCTTGAATCAGTCGGCCCATTCTCCTCTGACCTCTAGCATCAACAAGGCATTTTCGCCCACAGGACTGCCGCATACTGGATGTTTTTCCCTTTTCACACCATTCTTTGTAGAGCCTAGAAATGGTTGTGCGTGAAAATCCCAGTAACTGAGCAGATTGTGAAATACTCAGACCGGCCTGTCTGGCACCAACAACTATGCCACTCTCAAAATTGCTTAAATCACCTTTCTTTCCCATTCTGACATTCAGTTTGGAGTTCAGAAGATTGTCTTGACCAGGACCACACCCCTAAATGCATTGAAGCAACTGCCATGTGATTGGTTGATTAGATAATTGCATTAATGAGAAATTGAACAGGGGTTCCTTTAGGTGAGTGTCTATATATATACAGTATATGAGTTCTGAATGATACAATATATACAGAATAAATACAAATGAAATATGCAGTAGTATGCAAAGATGCATAGTGCAATATAAAATACAATACAAAAAGTGACAGTGTGACAGTGTATTAGTGTATTAGTTAATACTCCATAATCAGCTGTTCAGTGCAGTAACAGCAACAAAAAAAAAAAGCAATTTTTTAGTCAGTTGGCACAAGATTTGAGGTACCTGTTGCACCTACCCGATGGAAGAAGAGTGAATAGTCCATGATTGGGGTGAGAGGAATCTTTGATAAGGTCTCTCGCCCTTTGCAGACAGCGATTCTTGTAAATGTCCTCCAAGGTGAGTAGCTGGGTGCCAATGATTCGCTTTACAGTCCTGAGCAGTGCACTTGCTGTACCACACTGAGATGCAGTTTCTGAGGATGCTCTCAATGGCACAGCGGTCAAAGCTCGCCAGTATCCTAAAGCACAGCTGGGACTTTTTGGGAAAAAAGCACAGAGTACAGGTGGGACTTTTTGGGGACTTTTTTTTAGAAAGTTCAGACGTTGATGTGCTGAACCCTTAATGTGAATGGGCGTGTGAGTGTGATTGCCAGCTTGTCTGAAATCCACAATGACCTAATACGTCTTCTTGGTGTTGAGTTCCAGGTTGTTGTCTTCACACCATGCGTCTACGTGCTCGAACCTCCCGGATCCTCCCTGTAAGCCGTCTCCTCGTTACATGTGATCAGACCCACCACCGTGGTGTCATCTGCAATGTTGATACTGTTGGAGGTGTAGATAGGTACTTTTTTACAACATATTTGATTTCAAGCACAAGAAAGACAACAGCTTTATTATGCAAAGGTGTTCCTTCAATTAAAAACAACTAGTTTGAAATTTACATCTGCTTGTCTTTCTTGAACTACACTAGAATCCCCCATCCCACCCCTGATGTTAAAAAAAGTAACTCTATAACTTTTACTCTGAGTACATTTTTAATGAGCTACTTTTTACTTTTACTTGAGTAGACTTTTATAATGGTAACTTTACTTGTACTTCAGTCAAATTTCACTGAAGTAACAGTACTTTTATTTGAGTACAAAAATTTTGTACCTCTGGTACGCAGTCATAGGTGAAAAGTGAATATACAGTAAGAGAGGGGACAATATGCTTGTATATTCCATGAGAAACTCCAGTGCTAAAGGTGAAACTGGAGGAGGTGAGGTTATAAAGAAAGTAATTCAAATTGAATTATAATTATTAGTGCAGGTCTGAATACAGAGATATTAATGAAACATGATCGTACGCATGCTTCTTTTGATCTGCGGTATTGTTGTAATTACATTTTGCAGTTGACTACTTGTAGCCTCCCTCCCATCATGTGAGCTAGACAAGGACAAGTGTTTAGTGCTTTGTTTTTAATACATGCCAATGAAATTTTTTTCTTTTTTTTTTTTTTTACTCTGTACTGTCTTTGGTACTTCACATGTCCATTTGCTTAACCTCAGGAGCTCAGCAAGCTGACAGATACATGCTCTTGCATCGATCCAAGAAGGCATCAATCACTATTTAAAAGTAAAAATGCCTTGTTTGAGCCACTATCTTAAACGTAACTTAGTCCCTAATGCATTACTATTAAATGAAATTCAAATAAGAGGGAGTATAGATAGGTCTGGTGTTTGTTTTTTTCTTTTTCTTTTCTTATGGAGACAATATTCAATAAGGTTAGCCATGAGTTTATATTCTTGTTAAATACTGTATATGATCATGTTTAATGGGATTCCCAACCTAAATTAATAATTAACTGCAAGTTTGACTGCTGTAGTCTGCTTAATGACCTGTAGCCTGCTTAATGTCCGGTTGTCAAGTCTAAACGTAACTTGGATTACGAATAATGTCCGGTTTTTGCAGTTAGTGTTAATTGGTTTAACAGTGCACATCGTCTACAAGTACTAGCAGAGCCTTCAGCCAGTCGTGTCAGCTTTTCAATTCTGTTTTATTATTTCCATAGCATTTTTTAATAATAGACATTGTCACTAAGCAGCTTTACAAAATCCAGGTGTAAGATTTAATCCCTAATGAGCAAGCCAGAGGTGACAGCTGCAAGGAGATGGCATGACAAATAAAAAAACCACATTCTCTTCCCTGTTTCACTGAATTGTGGGATTATGTTTTCATTGTGGGGTCTGATACTCCTGGACCTGATATGGACCTCTAGTTGTTCTGTCACAGAAAAAAAAAACAGGATAATTTGCTTTCTATTGTGCCTAGAGACTTTCATTTAACTTATTCATTCAGGACAGCCTCATCTCCAGACCAGTTCTGAAGGCTGAAAAGACGAGGCCGAGAGGGAGCATGGCGACATGGAGTTGCCAGGACGTGCTGCCATGGTAACACCAGGGAATCATTTCTTCCTTTTTCTTTTTTTTTTTTTTCGAAAAAGAGCAAATAAGTTTTCTCCATTTCCTTTTCAGCTGAGCAATTTATTTCCCCACTGCCTGTGTTGGCATTTTGTGTTCCAGACACAACTAATTATGTCTTTTCTTCCAATAGAAAAGACTCTTGCTTGTTAGTGGTGCATAGTGATTTGCTGCTTTTTCAAATGTGAATAAGTTCAAGTGAACTTCTGAAAACATCGACCCAGGCAGTAAATTGAAGAGACTAGTTTTTACTTCTAAATTGCGTTCTTTAATGAGCAAAATGATGAGAGAGATCCTCATCAAATCATCCTTTACAGCCATGTTTGGTACTGTATATACCTTAATGGGGCCAGGTGGTGTGATGCATAACGAAGGAAAAGATTATTTCACATTATTATTATTATTATTATTATTATTATTATTATTATTATTATTATTATTATTATTATTATTATTATTATTATCATCATTATTATAACCACAAGCTTATAGTTATACATAATGTTGTTTAACAGCCATGGGCCAAGTTAATTCCTGTTATCACTTACAATATCTAAGCCACTAAAAATAATCAGTTTGTTTGTTTTGTAGAGAAAGTGGAAAAGTGTTTTGTCCTTGTGACTCTATCTCAGCAGACATCTTGAAGATGGGTGCAGAGCACTAAAACTGGAGATATCTAATGTCTCCTTACAGAAAATGTCACCATGTCAACAACAGCTGCTTTCTTTTTTTAAATAGCCACAAATATTTTTTGAATGTTCATCATAAGGTGCAGTTTATACAGAAAGTCCACCACACAAGAATCTGTTACTATAGAAACACATCTTGTCTTAAAAATATGTATTTATCATTCAATATGGACTGTTGTGCTTTAATATCAGCACAGCACTTCTTCACACTCCAAGTAGTGCCCTTGATCAGGCATAAGAGAGGGATTTGGGATTCAGCCTTGTTTTAGAAACTAATTCGCCTTGTAGCTTGTGTTAGTCTTAATAAAACAACTCAGACGGTTCCGAAGCAATTTGGAATGAGACCTTATTACTAAGGAGATGAAGTGTTGATGACAATGTTATCAAATGTGTTTTCTTGCTGAAAGTGCTTCCATTAGATGTTTTGACTTGATTTGAGCTGCTCTTCTTACCAATACTCCTTACCAGTATTGCAGGCCATACTAACCTGATATCACCCATGCTGGAGATCGACAGTCAGTATAATTAACGACTCTTAGAACATCTGTGACATGGAGTGATACATATACTTAAATATCATAGTGCTGTTGTGCTCTGTTATCACCACTTATGGAATGCCTCTTGTCCAATCAGACTACTAGGCCAAAACCAAGTGTTGTATAACGCAATATTAACTAATATCAGGAAAGCGGTTTTATATATATATTTTTTAAAATCATGTTCTAATTTCAAGTATCAGTGCAAGGTGTTATTTCTCACTATATATACTTCCTATGTGTACAGTAATTCTTTAATATACTCTGATAATGTGATTTGAGTGGAATGGGAGAGATATGGTAAGATATGCCTCCAAGGAAGGGAAGAACAGACATTTTAAGATCTTACGTATGAAAAAGATGAGAGCTGAACGACTGGAAGAGATATTGAAGAGATGATTTCTAACAGAACAGCATGAAACCCCAATCCAAAAAGATCAGAAGCTCTTTGTCATCATCCCCGGGGCACGGACGCCATTACAGCTCATTACCTTCTTTCACTTTGCAATCAACCAGGGAGTACTTGTTTAATGCGTATATAACACAACCATTTCATTAAGATAGCGTTCTCAGGTCCCTCGTCGATGACAACCTTTGAGTAAGGCCATTGATTATCTGTTGCTCATTTATTTTCCTGTAATTCACCTGTGAATGGGGGAGCAAGACAAGCTATGTTAGTTCTCAAATCAGCACCAAAATGTCCAATTGAGGAGGGCAAAGCATGAGGCAAAAATGAAAAGGGGCATTTGGGAACATTAACAGACTGATAGATGATTGCTACATTGTTCAGTTGTGTCCTGTTAGGGGATCCCCAGATGTGCATTTGAGGTGAGTAGTCAAAGGTTTGATGAGTGTGGCTGGAAGCCAGAGGAGTTGTTTTCTGGCAAGCTCAGAGAACCAATCCAATTAAAGCGGAATTACAAAAGAGACATGTTGAGTTACATATCTCCCCTGTGTCTTCGTCAGCAATGAAATCTCGGGCAAGATCCATCTCGGTTGCATCTACGGCCTGCACAATGAGAGAGTTGTAGTTTATTTATCTTTTTTTTTTTTTTACCTCCACCAGATAGCATTGGGTTTCCATCCTCTTACAGTATGTGTGCCTACTCCCAAAGACTCAAATAATCAAGTCTAATAGTTTAAACTGTGAATATGTGAAGTATGTGGAAACTGTCTAGATAGATAGATAGATGTTAAAGCAGAAAATAGAATAAAATAATATACATACTGTATATAAAGAGAATACATTTAAATTAGGGTGTAATTGGACTCATATTCAAATTTGATCCATTTGGTAGAGGCTGTTAGGTTTAGTGCATGTCATGATCCAAGTGAATACAGTCTAGCTTATAACAGGTCCTAACTAGCACTGTGGGATTCTCTCCATTAATTTGGATTCATTCAAATTAATAGAACAGGTAGCATACTGCTGGGGACCTGTAGCAATAGATCCACATATCACTTCACAAATATGGAATTGGTACAATTTTCAAAAATCAGATGAATCATATTTAAAATATAAATTCCAGTTGGGGTTAAATCATTTCCGACTTCGGGTCATTTGGCGGACGAAGTAGGAAACTGGACGTTCGGGTTGTTAGTGAACCAAAAACATACCCAGCTGTGTTTTGCATATATTTGTATAATATAATTATAATGTGTAATTAAAGTGAAAGTTCAATGCAAAAAATCACAACAGTATAAACATTGTAAACAGAGAATACACATTACCAATAATTATCAATTATGTACAAGACTGGTGACAGGGTCATTGGCACCCAAGGCTCGTTCATACTTGGGGAAGCAAAGGCTATGCGCATTTTGTGTGTCTGATCCCACAAAAAAGGCAATGCAGTACAAATCTGCAAAAAGTCAATGTTGGCCGTGGTAGGAAGGCATTAGAACTCCCAATGCATGGAGGGTGCAGTGCACAGCCTGTCACGGTTGGCAGGCAACCTGGCAAAGAGCATAAAGTTACCGATCCGACTTTCAAACTCCCCACTTCTCGATCCGATTGAGCACCCATGGGATGCATCGGACAAGTTTGATCCTTGGGGGTCCTACCCTGCAACCCACAGCACCCAAAGGATCTGCTGCCAATTTCCTGGTGCCAGACACCACTGCACATCTTTAGACCTTTTGCTTAGCTGCCCAGGCGGCACAAAACATATACTGCATGCCTACACAATATTTGGGCATAATGTTATGCTGTAAGGTTATAGCTGTCTGGTATCAACTATTGTATAGAGAGTCTATGAATCTTCCCTATTCTTTAACGTACTGAAGAAAGAAAGCATCATACAGCATTTGTTTCAGACTCTGTGTGTTTAGCCAATGGCAAACAGGTGGTCGGGAGAGGCAGGTGGGGAAATAAAGAGGACACAGAAGACACTTGTATGGTGACCATTTTGGATTGCTATTTTAACTTCTTTAGCTGCTTTTTGTTGGTGGAACTGTTCTTTTGCCTTTAACTGATACAGATCTGTGACTAATAACATCTAATGACATGAGTTAGCTTAGGGAAATCCAAGATTGGTCCAGCGAGGGAGTGCAAATCTAGGCATATTTCTTCCATCCCCCACTGTCCATCTGTGCTGTAGTGCCCTCCATGTGGTCAGAAAACACTGGGGGCTGTTTACCGAGCTGAATGAAGAGTTCTACTTGTTCTCAACGCATACTGCAGTCTACATGTCATTCGTGCCATACTGTACGTGCACAGCAGAATTCCCACTGTTGAATTAATTTTTAGCATACAATGTATTTATCACTGGGTATTTTAATAGTGTATGTCATAATGGAACAAATCAAAGCAAATTCAAATGATTTTAATACCACATCAATAACTCTGATTTCTTTTTACCCCTGAGAATTAGGAATACACATCTTTGACATCACAACTTCAGGGTATGTATTATTTTGGCAGACTACTTATACTTATGTTTGTGACCATACATAATAGACAGACAGACTCTGTTGCCACTACACTGGTTTAATGCTGTGCAATGTCATCAGTTACACTTAATGTGTTATTTACAATTGCATAACAGCTGATTTGAGATGTAGTCAACTCCTCTCACTTAAAAACATTATCTACATCCCTGTTTCTCTATATTCATAAATATCAGTAATAATGGCAACAATGTTTTCCTCTTTGTTAGTTTTGTATATTTGTATTGTTGCCAGAATTTGAAAATTGAAGTTAAAAATATTTTTTTCTTATTTGGTTATTGGGAGATATATTTTACCTTATTACTTGATTTTGTTCTAAATTTATGAATTTTACATGACAAGCTAAATTATGAGCAGCAAAATAAACGTCCTAGCACTGGTATACTCTATTACTACAATTCATGGAATTTCTTTAGTTTAATGAAATCACTTGGTTGGCACTAACTGTTATAATGTGTTATAATGCATCCATAATGCAGATTCTCATTGTTATTTATAAACATGCACTAGACTTTAAAGCAATGTCGTTAAAGCACTTTAAATTCTGTCTTTTTGATTGAAAGCTACTAGTCAGATATATAGTCAGAGATATTCAGGTTAGGGACACTTAAGTGAATTGCTAGAGTTTATTGCAAAAGTAAAGCAGATTGGGATTTTAAAGATATAAGGTATAATTATGACCATAGTATTTTAATCTTTTTAAGTGGAACGGTCATAAAGGGTTTTTATGACAATGTCATTAATAGGGGGAAAAAGTGTTTAAAGGTACATTGTGCCTTAAATTATTAAATTAAAAATAATGTTTCATCACTGCTCCGACTACTGTCTGATATCCACTTGAATAATAATATATAGTGTATGCCTTAATAGCTCATTATACAGATGGCCTTCATATTTTTTATGCATTCTATTGTGCAATATATAATAGTATATATATATTTTTATTTTTGGTCTATCTATGGTTTCATCCTTTGACCTGATTGCTTTAATCTGAAAGGTTCCCAAACAAGCTTATCTGACTGGAATGTAATCACCAACACAACGCAGGAACAGAGAACTCAAATTCTAGCCACAGATACCTGTTGTAAACACACAGACACACAAATAGATATAAAGGGAGAGATTGGGAGGGAGAGAGAGAGAGAGAGAGAGAGAGAGAGAGAGAGAGAATAAAATAAACGCTTTATAGACTGCATTCCCACATGATCTTATGTATATTTTCTGCTTTCTCTTCCACATGCAGTATATTTTTCATGTCATAATAGAGAGTGAAATTGTTTACTGTGTGAAGGAAAGGAAATGAGTAGACTCTGCTGCCATGGCGACTGAGCCCAGCAGTATCTAATGGCAACGGGTTGCTAGGGAGTCAGTTTGCTATGGGGAGAATGAGAAGTGCAGAGCTCGGGAGAAAGGGAAGACTTGCTAATGGATTCTTCACTACAAAAGACTCCACCTCTATTGCCTTTCAGATTCTTTTAAATGAGCATTGGTTGAAATATGACTCAAAAAAAAAAAAAAAAAAAAACTTTTGCTTTAAAGATTATATTGCAGGCATTTGCAATTCACTGCTTCAGACCTTAAAATTGTGATTATTCAGTTCCAGCAGCTTCAGCAGATATAAGGAAAAGTTAAGTAGGAATTGTGGATTTTTATATATAAAGGCTTTGACGACTTCATGTTTCATCTAAGTCACAATGCATCTTCTTCAACACAGCGTGTTCCATGTCACCATATAATGTCTGTGAAGTAAAGAAATTCATTTTATCTTCATTTTAGCACTTTTTTTTTTACTGGACATACATGGCAGCTAGACTGTATCCACTGTTGCTGTGTCACACTGAAGGCTTTAACACACTGGAATCTCATTCCCCTGAATATAAAGGAAGAAAGTATACCACCCCTTTTTATAAACTCTTAGTTAAACTCTCTGAGCTGCTCCCTGCCTTTGGCTGTTGACTCTCCGGATGGCTTTCTTTCTCAGACTAGAGTATTTGTTGCAAAGCCTTAAGACTTTATCTGTGAACAAATGTTATTTGAACTGCTAGCATCTCATCACAAAGCACTTTGCTATAATAATCCTTACTTGTGCCTCCTTTGCTGATTTTTGGTATCATTATTTATATTGAGTATCCAGGGTAAAGATAATGGGCCTTATTTATCATACTGGAAAATAAGGGGTTCATGTGTAAATTGTTTGCATGAGAATTTAAACCAAAAGTTTAGTGTTCATGCACACCCTGAACATTTGAAAAAAAAATGTTAGTCTCTTGAGTGTGTATAAATTTACACAGAATGTAGAGCATTCTAAAGGCAGTTCTACCAAGACGCAGATACAGATCACACTAATTGGTGGTGCAAAATCTGTTCTATTTATTAACCAACACTAAGAGTATCAGAGGTGGTAGGGTGGTCTGTGGCTTCCTTGTGGAGGAGAGTTGAGGTGCAGTGGGGATGAGATGCATGGATGTTCTGGGTGAAGGAGCTTGATGGTGTGGGACATCACTACAATCAGCCTGTGCTGTTCCTGGTGCGGTGGCGGATGATGTTCTTTAGAGGTTTGTCCGAGTAAAAGAGGAACAAAAGTTAACAAACATCAGCATCACAAATAGAAAAAAAAATCTACTTGCACAGGTTTGGTCGCAGCAACCTTTTATAGGCTGAAGAATGATGAAGGAAAATTTTATCCCAGCCAGGCTGAATTGCAGCTCCCCTCCTAACCATCATGCTTCGCTCAGCTTCCCACAACACCAGCGCTGAATTGGCAATACTATCGTTCAGCACTACACCAACAGTTGCTAGAGGAAGTGTGCAGAGCGTTGATCCATCATCACAATAAGAGGACTAAGAATTGCTTAGCTTGTTTACTTTTCTTTAAATCATATAATTTCTGCTTTTTTATTTTTATTTTTAAATGTAATTCTAAATCCTTTTATAATGTATTAAAATATGTATATATGTAATGTCTTTCTGTAAAGCTGCTTTGACACAATGTCCATTGTTAAAAGCACTATGCAAATAAATTGAAAAGATTTAACAGAAATTATTTGAATCACATGTGGTGGGTTTTTTTTTTTTTTCGGACCAAGTGGCTTTGCTTAAACAAAAACCACAGCCGTACCGGCTTTTTGCAGTTAAGGTTCGATGCGCATCGTCTAAACCATGACAGTGAACGATATGTTAGAATGAGCATTGATCAACAGATTGAGCTTTCCTCATTCCCTCCAAAGAACACTTGCAGAACCTCCAATGTGGCTGTTTTGTTCGATTGTTTTTGAAAACATAATAACGCTTTTCATGACTATTGCCGATCAATTTCTAAATTCTAAATTCGGGTGCCTTCAGTGAATCCTAAGTTAAAAAATAATGGAAGTACTTTCAAGTATAGTGGTAGTATATTCAGCATTGCACACTGTTTGTTTTACAATTTCTCGCAAGCATTTTAAAAATCTCTCTTTGCACATTTGGCAGCACAGTTCCCTATGCTGGCTGAATTGTGTTTAGACATAAAATGATTTGATTCAGTAAATGCAATCTTCAAAATCCTTACACGTGTTTTCCCTTTTTTTTATTACCACCAACTGTGCAAGTCTACAGCCTGGTTTGTAAACATGGGACAACAAGGCATTTCACTGCTCTCATACAATTGCACACTGATTTAAGCCTTTCAAAAATGGTGAAACTTTGATTCAGGTTTTTTTTTTTTATTATTATTATGGAGGAAGAGGTGGAATGCACATTTATTACTTTATTTATTTATTTTAAACAATTTTTTTTTTTACATTTTAGTCAAATTTAACACGAATAATATCTTTAATCTTCTACTTTTGCAGAACATGTTACCAACTCATCCATATTGACACTTTTAGATATTTCCTTTTCATGAGCTAAAATCTTTCTTTCTTTTCTTTCATTTGGTATAATTTGACATAGAGTGGAAAAAGAGTGATGTAGTTGTTCCAACAGGAGAAGTCCATGTACTAGGGCTGGTCCTACATCCAACCACTTAGTCATCCTGAGGAGTCTCTGACTGCTGAAATGCTGAAACGAGTTTAGTGATTTGGTAATTGGTAAGAAGAATGTGTTGCTAGACTCAGCTACTTAAGTTAGCAGATAAATAAGCTTGGCACATTGCAATATAAATCTTTATCAAAGCAAATGAACTAAAGCAATTAGACAAACCCACCGGATACTGTTGCTTAGCTTAGTGACTTCCTCATGAAATGATAAAGCAAACAATTGCAGTCAGCCATATATTGATGTACTGCTCTACCAATTACAGTGCAGGAACTTGAACTTTGACATTGAATTTTGAATTGCAATTTATTTAATGATCCAAAGTTGCAGTAAATTACTGTATATAAATAAATAAAAAAAAAGACTTTATTATTTTGTCCCCATCATCAAACATCTGAGTGCCGGTATGTTGCTAAATTTTAATTCACTCTTTCATGATGAATTTTCAATTTGAAGAGAAGGCTTCTAAGCTTATTTCTGCTTTGCCTAGTTTCCTTTGGGGATAAGGACGCAGAGCTTCCCTTAAAACATACGTAGGCTCACAGGCATCAGCAGCTCAGTTAATTTACCACTTTTCACTGGTCATAATAAGAAACCAGAGGGGATTTTGCAGACAGGCACAAAGCAGCTTTATTCTGACAGCTTATGCAATGCCAATTAATTGCTGAGCTTTTCACCTCAGAAAATCTTTGAAAACCAACTTCTATGACACCTCACACAGGAGCTTCCTGAAATGTCACACAGTAGAGCAAATGTTACCCATGTGTATCACATCTCACCTTTATCTCATCACATTATCGTGCACCTGGATGCCAGTAGATTGATACCAACTGGTGGACAAAATAATGGAAACATAAAACGTTCATATAAAGGAGCAATTAAAAGAGGGGATACCTTTTGCTCCAATTTTTTAATTTTTAATAATTATATATATTTTTTATAATACAAGCCATTGTGGCTCATGACAGGATATTACATAATTCAAGAATGATGAATTCCAGCTCTCTGATGGACAGCAGTTGTCATCTAATTTTTTAAATCTTGTATATCAGAATTTTCCAAAAAGATTCTTCCATCCATCCAAACATCCAGCCATTTTCTACTGATTATCTGGGCTAGGTCACAATTGCAGCAGTTTGAGCAGAGATGCCCAGACCTCCTGCTCCTTTGCCACCTCCTCCAGCTCATACACAAGTATACTCAGGCAACCCCCAGGCCAGACTAGAGCTATAATCTCTCCATCTAGTCATGGGCGTTCTCCATATCAGCCATGTCTTAAACACCTCCCTAAGTAGCAGTCCCGGGGGCATCCTTATCAGACACCTCAGCTGGCTCCTTTGGATTGGAGTAGCTGCAGCTCTACTTTGAGCTCCACCCAGAAGTCTGAGCTCACTATTCTTATCATGAACTTGATTGACCAGGAAGTTAAAAAGCTTGGACTTTTGACTGAGTTCTCTGAACAGATGCATAATCCAGATGCAGGTACTATGTGCAATGTCCTGCTGTTGCAGCACCGATCTGTCTGTCAATCTCTTGCTCCAGTTTACCTTAACTCATGACCAAGGACCCAAGATACCTAAACTTTTTACTTGAGGCAGAATCTTACTTCAAATCTGGATGGACGTAGACAATCCACCCTTTTCCTTTTCCAACTGAGAACCATGGCTTCAGATTTGGAGGTGCTGGCCCTCATCCTAGCCGTTTCACATTGAGATATACAAACTGCCCAAGAGCACGCTGGAGGTCACTGCTTGGTGAATCCACCAGAACTTCATCATCTGCTGATAACAGAGGATGCAATCCTGAGGTCACCAGTCTGAACATCCCCTGCCCCTTCTGTCCAGAAAGGTAATGTATGTCCTGTTCATAAAGATTGAATGATATTTAAATATGATGTTTGGGAAACACTTCCTCCTAGTGTTCCATAAAACCAGTATGATTTTTAGTAGCATATACACTGTGGTAGTGTGCAAAAGGCTTAAGAGAGTCATGTTATTTCATGAGTGGGATTTTTTGCCCATTTTTGGTGGGATTTTTGAAAATTTGTTCTGGTCAGGTAATAAATGAAAATTTTTCATTGTGAGTTTTTTACAGGTAGTAGGCAACCACAACAATCCTCAAGTTTCTGGTCAGCTCTTAAGATTTGTGGAAGGGATTTTGTGAGTGTGATCTGGCAACCCTGATTGCTATCTAATCCCGGGAGTTATTTGAAAGCTGCTAGTGTGATTGCAATGAAGAATTGTTTCATTGAACTCTTGAGAAAAAGCAAACACAAAAAAATGTCAGAGAATTTTCCAGGCCTCATAATTTACAGTCCCTTGATATATTGTAGAATGTCATGGGTAGCGTATGTGTACCGTGGAACTCTTGTCATATTTATGGGTATGTTTTACCAGTGCTGTGAATAACATTGAAGGTGATTAAATTTTAGGTCAACTTAAACATACAAATGATGGTTCTTCAGTGTGTGTGCAAAATAAGCAACATAAGAAAAAAATATCCATGCTTTTTGTATTGTTCTCATTTATGTAGAGGCCAGGGCTTAAAAATATTTCCCTTAATGTGACCTCATCCAATAAGATACGTTCCCCTTAGCTCTGCTTGTTCTCTGGCATTGAGTGACTTAGTAGTAGCTCATTTGAAAATATACTGAAATGGCACACACTGGATTTAGGCATGAAAAATCCATGGTTGGAGGTCTATTTTGGTTGGACTATTAATAGACAAAGTTTAGGGACATCTGAAACATCAGACAAAATTAACATAATGCCATTCCATTATCACATTAACATTGATTATCAACTGCAAACTTGCAAATTGGTGACAGGATCATGGATACCCAACTCTCATTTATTGTCCCTGTGAGAAGCAAAGGTTAGTATCTCTGGTCCAATCCCACAAAAAAAGCCAATGCAGCACAACTCGCTGAAAAATGTCAATGCTAGTCATGACAATAAAGTATCTGAACATTTAGTTGAACCACAGCCCACCATGCACTGGGCCCAGCAGGCAAACAGCCCAATACCCAATCCAAACAATCACCCAAGGCTTGTGCCAGACAAAAAAAGTCTGATCCACAGAAGCCCCATCACGCAACCCACACACCCAAAGGATCCTCTGCAAACAAGCTGGTGCCAGGCACCACAGCACACCCCTCAGAGATCTTGTGAAGTGGCACATGGGGAAATAACACAATATTGGACATATGTTTGTGACAAAAAAACATATTTTGCATTTTAATGTTATGGCTGATTGGTGAAGCTAAATGTAGAATGTTTAATAAAAAAGGAGACCTATGTCTAAAAAAGAACTCATGACAGAAAGCTGTCGCTTTAACGACTTGATGACGCTGCTGATAATATGCCTCTACCTTATCAGCTAGATGATACTAAAGTGTTATACATGTTAAAAAATGAATGTGGTATTTCCACTAGTGAATGAAAAAATAAATGGAACATTTTGCAATATTGTGTCTGTAATGTCACTCAATATTGATGTTTTGTTTACAGAACTGTTGTATAAAAGCAATATCACACTCTCAATCCTGCAGTTATACTGAATATAAACAAGACTTTAATAAACTACACAGAATAATGACTGTGCTGATATTCAATATAACTGCACACTTGCTCATGAGACATTGCTTAATTATTTGCATATGCAATAAAAATAAAAATAAACATTTAATCCAATGATTACAGCCATTATGGTAGGGGCCTTGGTAGCTCAGTGATTTCAAATCCTACCAAAATGCTCCTTGACCAAGCCCCTTATCCCGTAACTGCTTAGAAGATTATTGCATATGTTGGATGTATCAAAGTCCATAGCTTTATATTATTATTATTATTATTATTGTTATTATTATTATTATTATTATTATTGTTGTTGGGTTTTTATTTATTTTTTTTTATTATTGAGCTTTAGCTTTTGAGGCTGCACTTTCTCTAAAGTGCCTGTCTACAGTATCCCTGTCAGTGTGCTTTTGACTTGCAACTGCTGTTTCAGTTTGTTGATGCCTTTAGTCCATGTTTGACATACGCTGCCATGAAGAAACATTAGAAGTTTTTATGACTGATGGAATTCAGGCGTTCACTACATGGCCTGGCATGTTGCTTTGAAAGCTCACATCAAAGTGCCAGCTCTCAGACCCCTTTTATATCTGTAAGCATACTGTTCGTCAGCCGCATATAATTCACCTGTGCTGCTGTGTTTGTAACTGTGATTTAGACACTTCAAAGTCAAAGTGCTCTTTCATGTGGAGTTGATCCCTTGTATATTGATATCTACATAAATGTGTACCACCAGTGGAAATCCGCTGTGAATTTTTATAGCACTAAAAATTATAGTTTTTTCTTTCTGAATGGAGATCGGGTTCCCTTTAGCATCTAACTTAAACCTTAAAGATGCAAAACACAGGAAATCATGGTATATTTCATTCCAAATCTGGAAAAAAAACATTACTGCCAAATTTTAAGAAACTATACATTTATAGTGGGGAATGTTCTCTAAGAGCATCACCTGTTGATCCTAGGTAAAAGCCATTTACACTATTTCAGTATGAGGCTCATGCGACTTTCCCTAAGCCAGCCTTGGTTAACACTACCATCAGAGGGTATATTTAGTGATTAATTCAGGATGTTCTGTACACTTAACTGAACTCATTGCTTTTATAATGTTATTTAAACGGTTTAAAACTCTTGTCCAATGTCTATACAGAGTGTGAAAGTGCTTTTCCCTGTTTTGATGATGTCATGATGACATGGTGCAGCATCGTGGTGAACAACTTTTGAAAGCTGGGATCGGTGAACAAAGTTTGTTTATTTAGCTTGTGCCTATTTTTCATAGCTTATCTAGAAAGTCATACTTAACCAGCAAGAGTAGGAGTAGTTTGCAGGCAGAATTGCAAGGCAAGGGAAGAAAGTAAGAAGGATATAGAAAAATATTTTTTTTCATTTTGGTGAAATATATTAAAATATTAGAGATCTTAAAGTATGTTATTGTCAAAAAAAAAAAAACAGCACAAACTATTACTGTATGGGATGTTCTACTGATTTCTGCCCCACAACATGCACACACTGGCTACATGGACGTTTTTGCTGTGGTATTCTAGCATCACTGTGATGGTGTATGAAGAAAGACTGGTATTGTTTCAATTCAAATCACCTAAAGACCTGCAGTGCTATTGTCAATCAATCATTCCTCAGACACCTGTATCAGGTATTATGTACTGTTTCATGACATGCTGCATTCAGCCATGGTTTCTGACTTGTCTTTGTATGGCAGATGGATTTTGTCATTATTGACTCTGGTGTCTTTACAGAATTTATTTAGATTTTTAAAAAACCTTGTTACCTCAATTCTCTTTTTCTATATCTTAATTTATTAAGCATGTTTGGTGTCTGAACTTTGCTTATTTAATTTTATAAGTCGTTAGGATAATAAATAAGCTTAATACATAAGAAAAGGTTATATCCAACAGTTTAATCAGTGTACATATTTGATGCCTATCATACAAAGATTTGCCTTAAATTATGTCTAGTTGTTAAGAAAGCACAAATAGACTTGCTTATCTGTTTATAAAAATGGACAAAAGAACTGAAGCTAAAACACCCTGAGCTACACTTTCATTTTCGGCAAATATTTTAGTATCCTCCCACACAAGCAAGTTGGAAGGAGTGAAGTGTGTGTTCAAAGTGATTGAGATAATAGCGCAGTTTCAACTGTATTGCTATTTCTCTTTTATTGCAAAAACTTTTCTGTTTATGTTCATATAAATGTAATACTAAGCCCAATCATGTGTTTTGGGAAAGGTTTATTTGGATTTAGGTATAAGGGAGAAAAACAGCTACAAATTTCCTTGACTTCATTGTTCCTTAGTACCATACCGCCAGTGTAAGACATTAAATTTATGTCCCTGAAAAATCTCATATCTACTGTGCAAAAGTCTTAGGCACCCAGGACAAACTTTCTAATGATTTTTTTTATTATTATTATTATTATTATTATTATTTTATTTTTATTTTTTTTATTTTATTATTTTTTTTTTATTTATTTTTTTTTTTATGTTGCACTAGTCTAAATATTGCCACCTGGCAGACCATGGACCAGACACAGACTCTGCAAAGTGGATGCAACTAACCACCCAGCCAAACAAACAAGCAAACAAATAAATAATTGGTCTGTTTGTAGTTCACCAGTTTTGTGTTATAAAACTGTTACAGGATTCACTAGCAAATCATCCATTTGCAGGTTATCCAGTCACATGCATTTATATACACTATTTGTCTAAAGGCCAGATTAAACCTCAGGCTAGCTACAGGGCAAGAGTCATTAAAGGAGAGGTTTCTCAGAATTCCAGATTTTTTAAGACCATCTCTGGCTTGGTTTGCAAACTGGCAGCTTGAATTAGAATAATGAGATTGAAAATGAGGTTTAAGGAGACTGAAAATAAGGAGACTGTAGACAAGCTCCTAGAGAACTATATGTTATTTGCCTGTCTGGATCTTTCTAAGCAACTAATTGCATGTGAATGATTTTTTTTTTCTTCACTTGAATACCTCTGCACTACTTTGTGTGTTTGTCATGTTAGTGTTTCTAATACAACTCTACACCATGTTGCTAGCGTTCATAGATTGCTTTTTTCCCTTTTATCTGCCTGGAATTGATTCTTTCTAAGGAATCAATTTTTAGGTATTTAGGCTTCAGGAATCTAATCTTTTTGAGAAAATTCTTAATAAAAAGACTCTCTGTGTGGCTCCCATGTACTACACAAACACTCAGCGGTAAACTTTGCACTGATGTACATCTACACATATGCAGCCTTCTTGTCATGCAGTTACCTGCTCTTCTACATCTCACAATTTGGTTTAAACATAGCTGTTCCTCTGAGTGGTACTGCCCTGCCGCAACAAGCTGTTTCCATCATCGTTCTGCCCTCCCACTGCCTGCCTGCTTGTGGTTGCTATGATACGTCATCATAAACACACTGGCTTAGAATACAAATGTGAAGGAGAGACAGAGAAGACTAACTACACAGTGTGAATTAAGTAAAGGCAGAGACGTTCTCTGAGCTCTGCAACATATTGAACTAAATCATGTTTAATTTTACGGTGGTGCCTTTTTGTGGACCTTTTTTCCAAGGTGAAGGATTTTACTGATTGACAATATAGCACAAGTGAATAATTTCTTGGAATAAACTCATTAGTCGCTCCCCCACCACTTTCACAGTTCCCCCTCTTTCTTCAAGATGGACAGCACTGTTGAACTGATATCTCAATTACAAGACGTGATTTATATGATTCAGTTTTCAATTCTAGTTCAATTCCAATGCCAGACCCCCGCCCTTGTAAATAATGAACCAGTGGGTTGAAATATAATGGACTCAGATTGAAATACAAGCAGGTTGTCTGTCGAAATGCAGAATGGGAACTTTTTCCTGGTCAAGTCAATGAATAGGTGCATGCAGGAACATTTCTCTGCCTTCAACACTCACAATTTGAACTGCAGGTCACATCCAATAGGGGAACATGACATGCTCGGCGCATGGGGGGGTATTTAATCATCTCATTACCAGAATGTGTGGAAGTCAACCCTGGAAGAATTTATGTGAATTTATGTAAAATAAATAAATAAATAAATAAATAAATAAATACACCAGACTTTCCAAAAACCTGTGGCAACCATGCTAGGTATTTCTTTCGGTTAAGGAATCCAGAGCAATCATGTGTCATTTTATGCTCGAAGATAATACCCTGTTGTTGTTTTTTTTTTGGGGGGGGGGGGGGGGGGGATATATATATATATATATATACAGACCAAAAGTTTGGACACACCTTCTCATTCAAAGAGTTTCTTTATTGTGTTCTTTATTGTGTTCTTTAGCCCAAACGCGTCTCTTCTGCTTGTTGCCTGTCCACACAGAGCTAGAACTCTGTGTGGCATTGACCTGCTCTCTGATCTGAGCTGCTGTTAACCTGCGATTTCTGAGGCTGGTGACTCGGATGAACTTATCCTCCGCAGTAGAGGTGACTCTCGGTCTTCCTTTCCTGGGCCGGTCCGCATGTGAGCCAGTTTCTTTGTAGCGCTTGATGGTTTTTGTGACTGCACTTGGACTCTTTCAAAGTTTTCCCAATTTTTCGGACTGACTGACCTTCATTTCTTAAAGTAATGATGGCCACTCGTTTTTTTCTTCACTTAGCTGCTTTTTTCTTGCCATAATACAAATTCAACCTCTTTGAATGAGAAGGTCGTTATACTGTATATATATCACTTTCTAGGAAGAAACATATCAGCATAGTACTCTTAAGTATGAACTTGTAATATTTTATTTTATTCTCTTCCTCTTCCTGATTGACTTTAATATGATGCCTTGTGAGTTTTTGTTTGCACAATAATGTATCGTTAAATAAAAGAGACATTTTATACCCTGCTAGATTTCCACGGATGCTACAGGCAATACTTACTATTGATGTGACATCCCCTAATAGTCTTTGTTTGCTTGTTACGATGTCGCTAATGCGCAGTCTACTATGTGCATTTGTGAAACAAATTTCCATCTGATTCAGAAATCACAAGAACATAAGTACTTCCCATTACTTTAAATGGCCCTCTGATCTTTTCATTACTGGTTGATGCACAAGATTTTTAAATAAAGCATTCTTCAGAGAAAGAGGAAAATTTTCACAATATTAGAAGAGAGAAAGAGGAGTTTGATGAATACATTGCGCATGCTTTCCCAAAGCCACTTACACAACAAGGTGTGTGCACATTCCAATTATACTTACTGTAACTATGAGGGTTAAATGAGCCAAGCTGGCCAAGTTTCATTGATCACTAGGAAACAAAGCATTTGGTAACTAGCCTGAGAGACCATGCTCTCTGTTACAGTACCACTCATTTTTGTGTATACGGACCCTAGGTAGGCCCATGGTGTGAGATTTAGTACAGCTAAGGGTTTTTTTCTTCTTTTTTTGTTATAAAAGCAATACTGAAGTGGGTGAAAGGAAAAGGAAAACATAGTGGGCAAGCAAGAGGATGTACAGTGACAAGCTGCCAGCATGCTTATTCAGCCCATCTGCTCAAGAGTCTAGCCAAAATGCTTGCTAGATCTACAAATGCACACCCTGTGAAAATGAAAGCATTAACTAGCAGCTGATTAGCTGAAGCAGAAATTCAGCTGTGAATCCCAGCCATGACAGCACCTATGTATATGATCATGTAATAATTGTCAAATATTCACCAGTCTTGCAACACAACTATAAAAGACGTAAACTTAAGATGGGAAGACATGGGAGGTGTATGTAACATTGCGAAAGAAAAGTGCATTTAAGTAGACTTCAGAAAGTGTGCTTAGTATCGAATGTACACATTTTTGCATTAGCACTTAATACATACTTTAACGTTGAATAAGTTTATTACTTTGAAGTATTACAATTATAATTAAGTTAGATTTAAATATAGCTTAAATGCATTTAGTTGTACAGTACTTTAGAGTGCTTTTTTGTACAAATGCCAACTTATAAAAAAAATGTTTTTGAAAGATGATCAAGTGTTCTTTTGGGAATCATCAGTTCCTCAGCCAGGGTGACCTGTTCAGAAATGTATGGAATAATACAAAGTAGTAGGGTAGGTGTGTGGATGCATCATTGCTTGTTGTTCTGTATGCTCAGTGAGAAGTCACCGGATCTCAAATCCAATAGAACACCCAAATGTGTTCAAATCTTTGACTTTGACGACCATTGAAGAACAATGAACTCATTGGTGTGTTCATGAAACCAATTTAATGGTTTAATGGATGACTTTTGCTTTGTGATATGGTGTATTTTCACACTGCATTTAGAAGTATTGCAGATGTGTGCATGAAGGGGTGCACATGGTCAGCAACAATACTCAACTAGTCTGTGGGATTCATGTGTTGACTGATTGGCATAAATAAACCTAAAATGTGCCAGGAAAACTTTCTGCACATCCTAACACTACCTTCACCAGCCTGGATTGATGACACAAGGCAGGTGGGATCCCTGGATTCATGCTGTTCATTGCCAAATTCTGACCTACCATATGTGGGTCTCAGCAAAAATCAAGATTCATCAAACCAGGCTAAGTTTTTCTAGTCTTCAACTGTATACATTTTGGCAGTTTTCTTTCTTTTCTGGGTTGACAAAAATGGAACTTAACATGGTCTTCTGCCTCAAGGTTTAACATGCTGTGCATTTTGAGATCAAATGAATCCCCATTCTGATGGTAGATGTGACCATTAATTACAGCTGCTGGCCTGTAAATACATGATTTTATGCATGGTACTGCATACATCTGAGTCCCTTGATAGTGAGTATTAACTGATCTTTGTGCTTTCATAGCCAATACACGGTGGGGTCCGGTTTCGATTCCCGTCCCTGTGTGCGTGGAGTTTGCATTATCCCTGTGCTTGGTGGGTTTCCTCTGGGTACTCCGGTTTCCTCCCACAGTCCAAAGACATGCAGATTAGGCTAACTGGCATTCCCAAATTGCCCGTGTGAGTTAGTGTGTGAATGAGTGTATGTGTGTGTGCCCTGCGATGGATTGGCTCCCTGACACTCCCTGACACTGGTGTACCCTGCCTTGTGCCCTAAGCCTCCTGGGATAGGCTCCAGGCCCCCGCAACCCTGAATACAGGATAAAGCGGTATAGATGATGAGTGAGAGTGAGTGAGTGCCAGGACCTGACATTCCTAAATTCAGTAACTCTACTAGATAAAATAAGCTTTTTAAATGTCAGCTTTTTAAAAAATGTTTCCAATTTTTTTTTTTTTTATCTAAAGGTATTTTGTAAATCATTTTTAAAAGATAATGACTTTTCAGGAGTTCATACTGTATTAAAGCTTAAGGATTGATACACATCCTGTGAGTTAGCTAACTATTAGCTGGTTGTTTGTGAGTTACTCATTATTAGAATATCATACCAACAAAATCATGTCTTCTATAATGTAATATTTATACACGATTAAAAAATATATGCTATATTGCTGTACTGTACTGTATATTGTACATTACACAAAATACTACAATACTCTAAAATTCCATATTTCTTTTGAAATATTTTTATATTTTCACACTTTTTTTTATGAATATAGAAAGTGGACTGACTGCTGGTGTCTCACTATTTATTTATTTTTTCCAATTCTGTTCCACTTGTTCATTCTGTTCAATGAATGTCAGGTACTAGCAGGTAAACTCATA
Source organism: Clarias macrocephalus (assembly GCA_011419295.1). Classification (NCBI taxonomy): domain Eukaryota; kingdom Metazoa; phylum Chordata; class Actinopteri; order Siluriformes; family Clariidae; genus Clarias; species Clarias macrocephalus. The sequence continues at coordinate 43,977 of JAAGKR010000058.1, forward strand.
TTTTTCTCTGTAAGTAAAAGTGCTGTGTTCAGACCTGGAGCACAGAGAAAGCTACAAATATGAGACAGTATTAATGTAGACAGTTCTAATGTGTACTACTAATAATTCAGTGAGAAATATAACTTGATTACTTTAAATCACACATTAATTATTCTTTGTTCATCATGAAAGCATGATACTGTATAATGATATAAAATGAGAAAATGCATGTTAAACGTTTTATACACTCAACATACACTGATATAACATTAAAACTATTAAGATTAGAAACTAACCTAGGTTTAAGGCTCCCCTTTGTTCCCCACTGTGGCTTTGGCCCCTCGCACATTGTGTACAGGGTGGGGCCTTTGTCTCAGGCTTGTTTGTCCAAGGAACCTGGGGAATTTGGGGGCCAGGTCAACAAACTTGAACTTGAACAACAAAAACAGTCAGTTGTTATTTTAAGACACAGAGGTCAGCCTTTGTGGAAGCACCATGATAAACCTGGCTCCCATAAAGACATTCCCGGGAAAGCAAGACCACAACCTACTTCTGCTGCAGAGGAGAAGTTCATTTACAGTTATCAGCCTCAGAAATCACCAATTAACAGCACATCGGATTAGAGCCGTTATGAAGGCTTTACAGATCATGAATAGCAGATACATCTCACATTAACTGTTCAAAGGAGATTATTGCATATTACGGATATCTTTAGGATTGCTTCACAAAGAAATAAAAATCAGGAACGACAATGGAGATAGAAAGTGATCCCAAACGTTTGCGCGGTAGTGTACGTAAATTGAAATTCAAAAAGCTAGCCATACAACTGAAGTTAATCTCTTCAGAGAACCAGCCTTAATTATCAGACAATTTGTAAATAGATACAAAAAAAAATAACTACAATCTGAGCACAGCCACACTCTATTATATGCTAGAAGTAGGTGTAAATGTAAATGTGCAAAAGCTATAACCAAAAGCAATGAATACCAATTACAATAAATTTGTTCAGAGCCTTCAAGGTAACCATGTTGCAAATGTTTGGTCAGAACATTCCACTTTCCTCTAAACCTTTCGTTCATGCCCAATTCAGGAAATATCTTTATGGTTATTTCTAAAATGTTGTATGTTTTTTTGTTTCTTATTCTATAAAGGTTTCACAGTGATCACAGCATGACAAGATAAGCCTGAGCAACAACAATAAAAATTCTTGGATTTTTTTATATGCAAAATGGTTGATCAATGGCTTAACAGTGGTATAATGCACATGATTCAGACCCAAGATTAGATTCCAAAATTGTAATGACAAATTGACATATAAGGGGAAATATAATTTAAAAATTTGTGAAATCTCTGTGTTGTCAATGGGTGGACCAGAAATTGCTTTGAAATAATAATAATAATAATAATAATAATAATAATAATAATAATAATAATAATAATAATAATAATATGTTATAATAAAATGTTATTATTATTTTTAAAAAATCTGCCTTAGCAATCAAATTGAAAAACATATAGTTAGAACTCACCAGCTAAATAATCTTCTTTGATTCCAAACTTGCCTTGAAACATCTAGATTCTCTTATCAATGAATTTACTGACCTGTATGTAGAATTAATTGGATAATTATTACTCAACTAGGATATGAGCACAAAAAAAAAATTGGAGAAATAATCCATCCATGTTCATGTCAGAAATAATTACCAGCAAGTGTCCATCAAGCAGATAAATCATATGTTTAATTTTTATATACCCATACATGGTCACAACCAATTAATACATTTACAGAAGGAAATTTTTAATATTAGAATAGCTAAATACATTTCAATCCAAAAATATCACTATTTCACTACAGTGGTGTTAAAATGTAGTACTTACGGCAATATTTCAGAATTGAATAATTATATGTACAGTTTGGTAGTGATGAGGCATTCATTTCAAACATTTCTTTTTTTTTTTTTATAAAGTTTTATCTTTCCAAATGAAATAGCAACAATGGATAAAATCTCACTTGGACTGTATGTTTTCTATATACCCAGTACAGCATGCTGCAACATCCACATGGAAGTGTTCTGCAAACCTGAATACATTTACATCTAAATACCTGCATTTGGCAGACACTTTTATCCAAAGTTACAAGTGAAGTGGAATTCAATCCAAGCACAGAGCTGAACAGTTGACATGGCACGCCTAGAGCTTTACTTCACTTCCAGCTCGTAGTGCAAATACACTGCCATGAAAAACCCTACAAGTAAGGCAGAATGCAATTCTTGCAGGTTAAGGACTTTATGGACCCTGTAGTAGTTCACTGAAGGACAGAGCTATAGCTCAAGAGTCTCCACTGTCCATGTGAATTTAGTGCTACCAGTGCTAAAGAGGAAGCAGTGGCTTGTGACCAGAGAATTCAGGGGGTTAGAATGGCATTAATAATCACATAGCTTTAAATAAAATCAGTGAATTCTTGACCACTGTTAAAAGAGCTGTACAGTATCAATAAAAATGAATTTAACATTTTTTATTCTTAGACTAACCCTGCAGCTGACAGTTATTCAGCAGTCTAGCAGCAAAAAAAACTTCCAACACCCCCTAATAAAAAAATTAAAAAAATAAAAATAAAAATAAAAAACCTGAACCAAGCCCTCAAAAAAAAATCTGCAGGTAAAAAAAAAAAAAATACTTACATAATTTTCTTCTTTTCTCAGCAGACATTATTAATACACAAACTTTATCCACTCCATAATTGTCCTTGCTTTCTCCAAATGTCTGCAATATATCTTATAATGTTTTGTGTGTGTGTGTACACATTATTAATGTACAAACTTTATCCACTCCATAATTGTCCTTGCTTTATCTAAATGTCTGCAATATATCTTATAATATTTTTGTTGTTGTTGTTGTTGTTACATCAGAGTCCCACTGTATAGCCTTTACCATTGTTTTAGGACATTTAGTAGGTTTAATCCTCATTATTTGCTATACAATATATTTGGAGCCATGGAGTTGTTTTAAACTAGCATAAGTTGGCATGAACATGTCACACCTTCTTTAATTCTCATTTTCCAATTTTTTTTCTTAACTTCCATCTACACTGCTTGTTCTCTACTAGAAACAGAGCCAGTAGCATGGTTCCTCCCTCAATAAGCCTCTATAGGAAACATGCAGGATTCCTTCCCTCCTGAATGCCTTAATTAATGCTCATTACAGTCCACATTTTAATTTACTTAGTGTAATGATTAATTTACATGGATAAGGCAGAGCACTGCCCTACATTCGCACAACATCTAGAAACATAACCAAATCAATGTGACTTGAAATAGAAAGTGTGTGTGAAGAAACTAATTTGTTTACATCTTGGTCATTCATAAAAATTAATAAGTAGTTTAACAAAATGAAACAGATAATTTATTTTGCATTGGAAATAAAGATAAAGCTTTTTGAAGAGGGAAAATGCAATAAATACATCAGAATTTATGCTTCAAACGTGTCTTATTCTTATTCCAGGAGCAGGTGCAGATCATTTTTATTCATCATGCTCAACAAACAAACACGAAGAACACCAGGGCAAGGATCCAAAACATGAACTATGACCATAACAATAAAACAATCACCACACCCGTGAGGCAAATATTCAAGTGCTGTTGAATTCTCAAATGTTACTGTTCAGACATGGTTATATTAATTCACTCATACTAATAGGGCATCATGTATAGTAACCGTTGATTCACAAGGGCATATAAAGTGAATGTTTCACTCGGTTCAGATCTACAGGTAATAATAAACAAAAATAATAGATTTTATGTAAGATTTTGAACAAATTTATACTTGATATGGTGTGAGGATTGTATGTGAGGATACATCTAGTTAATATAGTTGGCAGTCTTGAGTCTTGAGTAGCACAGGTTGTTTTCTAGCTTAGGGGATGCACTCAATAGTGAGCTGCATGAGAAACTTTAAGAGCGGGAAAAAAGAGGTTAAGGAGGTTAAGGATTTAACTTATTTAACCCATGGATTAAAATTGTGCCTTGTTGTTTTTTCTCAAATAAAATATAGCAAATATTAGCAAATTGCTGTAGTATAAGACAATAAGTGCCCTTCAGGATGTGCTGATCTTGAAAAATAACCAGGTTTTAAATGGCAAGAAGAATAAGCCTTTATTTGTTACATTTACAGCACAGTAAAGTATTTTTGTTCACATATCCCAGGTAGGAAGCTGCGGTCAGAGCACAGGGTCAGCCATGATTTGGCACCCCCTGGAGCAGGCAGGGTTAAGAGCCTTGAGCAATGGCCCGGCTGTGGAAGCTTGGTGGAGCTGGGGCTTAAACCACTGACCTTCTGATTAGAAGCCATTAAATTGAACCCATTTATTCTAATCAGTAAGCCTGATTTATGCTTCTGCATTAAGACTACACAGAGCCTATGCTGTAGGATTCACAAGGCCTATGGGGAGGATTTCTAATTGATACTTCTACCTTGGTGTATCTGTGTCACTCTCTAGTGTGTGTGTATGTGTGTGTGTGTACATAGTTTAAACATTAATATATTGTCAGCTGTGTTATTGCTATATATTTATATACTTTGCTTCTAGTATAATGCTAAGTAGCTTTCTCCCTGTTTTCAGGGTCTCTGTGTAACAGCTAGAATCAACGCACCAGGTATGAAAATATACAACTTGTTTTTAGTCTTTCGGCTGCTCCCATCGAGGGATTGCCATACTATTGGCACAAGTTTTATGCAGGATGCCAAAAACATGTTATTGTATAGAAAATGCATTCAGCATTTGGAAAGGTCCTAAATCCTGGACTAGTAACACCTTTGTAATAAGGGAGTATAGACGATTGTGTGTAAGTATTTTTATTAACCACACCACATCCGGCAAAGGTATAACAGCATGCTACTGCTGCAATAAGAATATACTTTCATTTTATTAATCACTGTGTCAGGTTCTGCATGTTAGCACACATACAGCCATTTACTTTAAAGTATACTTGAAGTTTGACACATATAGCAAAAGTACGCTTAATACGCTTATGTGTGATTTTGCGTAATTTAATTATAACTTGAATAGACTTAATACCAAATTATTTGTTCAAAAAATAGCAAACTACAAGTATACTAATCATTAGTCTTGCTGCAAGTTGACTTAAGTATGATTTAGCATTTAGCATGCTAGGATTTAATATACCTAGCATGCTTTTTTTTTTTTTTTTTTTTTACCTGAGCAGGCTTATTCTATTATTTTCTTACAATTAAAATATAATTACAAATCAGAGCCTGAAGACATCTAGAACAGTATGGAATAAGTAGTTTATGTTTCAGTGCTTAGGCCAATTAAGCTGAATTTCTCTTGTGAACTTATGTCTAATTTCCCTCCTTTATGCTCCAAGACAACATGGATCTAATTAGATTTGCAGTTGGCAAAGTCAAAGTGATTTTAGATCCTGTTAAAAGTTCAATTACGGCTCATCCATAATGGTTTAGATTAGAATCAAATTGAACTAACTTCATTTCTAGTGCGATGTATATGTGTAGAAAACGGGATGGAACCAGATGCATCAACCAGTGTGAAATGTAGAATGTTTAATGCAAGACTTCGTGGAGAGTGTTTGGGGTTTTTTTTTTTCCCACATGGATTCAGTATTTAAAATGGTATGAAAGCAGGTCAAATTTAAAGCTGTTCGGCATATAGTAAACACTCAAATGTTAGGTTGCCTGATTAAGTTTGAAAGGTGGAGGTATGTTCCATCCTGATTGTACAAAGTGCTGTATTACAAGGAAGAGGGGTTCTTTAACAAGTGCATAAGTACAAACGACTGTAAGCTTATACAAACTGGTTATTACGTATATGCTAAAATGTTTATTCTGTGCTAAAATGTTTTTTATTTTTTACATTATATAAAACGTTTTGTATCCATTGTAATTGTTGACCCTTTTTTGATTCCTCATTTTGCTTTTGCTTAATTTCCAGATTGTGTGTGTTACACTTGCATCCAGCTACAATGTAAAGCGAGGAATAAAATACACATTATTTACCCATTCTCCATTGAACCTAAATATATTTACCACACTGGTACTAAAAAGTAAGTGAATATATACTTTATGTGAGCAAATTTTGTACAAGTGTGTTGTATAGTGGGGGGGAAAAAAGCTGTTTTTTCTGAGACTGAGCTGTTCCTAAAGGAACTATCCTTTCATCGTAACCATGTTTTTACCTGATCGGTTCTTCAGTTGATAGATGATCTAGAACAAATGCTGGTACGGCAATCTGTTTCTGCGGATAAAAGGAAAAGAGAAGTATAAACCAAACTCGTTAAGTAATGTAGAACTTTCACACAGCCCGGCCTTTGTTTTTCTCTTTCAGTCCATCTTTTTTTACTGTTAGCCCAGAAATTTTCTTTGGGAATATCAATAACAAAGGGAATGATATATCAAATGAAGAGAAATGACCTTCCTAGTTCAGTTCTAATGAATTAGACTAGTACCATTACAAATGAACCATGGGTACCACTTTAGTCTCAAAGGAATTCAGCGGTCAGATGCAACATACTGCAGCTGTTTATCTTGAAGTGTTGTGAGCTGTAATTTATGACTGTTTAAAGACCCTTGTATTGAGAAAATAGCTCATCAGGCCCCTATAGAAGGCTGGCAACATGAAACTGCTAAACCTTAAATAATTTTTTTTTTAAAGCAGTGGTTTTTTTGTTTGTTTGTTTGTTTTGTTTTGTTGGGTGAAACATCAGAATGAATGAAATAATAATAATAAAAAACCACCCTACCAACAGTATAGCCTTGACTAAAATATGGACCAGAATAACAGCACACTGCAAAGGGCCCTGTTAAAAATCCTGTTTTCAGCCAACAGTAACAACAGTGTTCGTTGGTAAACTTTCATCATTTTTGTCTTTTGCTTTATACTACAGTGTACAATGTGCATTTGAAAAATTAAGATAACTTTGTAGGATGATTGGCTAGAGACACACTTTGGCCAATTTATCTTGGCTCCCAGCCACAGACTGCTATGACACTAGTATGCAAACTTACAAACTCAAAAAAAAAAAAAAAAAACTGGAGAGCAAGATTTTTCCCTGTGATTTTATGCATTTGGGTGCTTCATGTGTTTATTTATTTTTTTGAAAGGTTCAACAATTATATTCCCTAGATTATTGAAAGATGAAATAAAGAAAGTATAGATTTGGCAACTCCATTTGTCAGTAGATACATAATTTGCATGTGTATAAAGGCTAAATTACAAATCAAATACACACAATTTAAAATAAAATGTCAGGTAAATCCTAAGCTATTTATCTATGAATGTGTTGTACACAATTGTAGTCCTTCAGTGCAAAGCTTTAAAACAACTTATAATGTGTTCAACCATAGTATATCTGTGCAGTTTGAGGTGAAGAGTATAGTACGACATGTTCACCCCGCTTTTCTATTCTCACAGCCATTTAATGATGTTTGTTTCACAATTGCTGGACAAAAGCAAGTCATCCACTTCAAACAAAACAACTCACCACCATAACCATGGAAACTGTCTGGGAGGCATCAACAGCACAATTGCCTATTGCCATTTTCAATTTCTGAAACAAGCAGCAAAAGCACTACAAAATTGTCATACATAAAAATGTATGATTTTTTAAATTATTATTATTATTAATAATCATAACATTATAATAATTATAAGATTCAATAATAATTATAGTAATTATAAGCTTAATAACAATAAAATGTATATTATAACATATACTCACTTGTTTAACAAACTGTTTTAAGATTGCACAAGTGTCGAATGTCGCACAAGTGTTGGATGTAACGTTTATCACTGAGTAAATACGAAAGCCTGTTGATAGATATAAAAAGTGTATTGAAAAGAAAGAAGATGTTGAAATAATACATTTATTTGTCTTTTCCAAAAATGTACAAAAATGTTTTTTGACTCACTCTCGTGTGTGTATGCATAGGATGTTTATAAAAGATGGATTTATGAGTTTATGATCTTGTTATAAAATTCCTTAGTGGAGGAAGTGTATGAAAATGTTGCCTAAACTTAAGGGCAAGAAACATCCCTAAGCAGTTTTGTGCATTAGCATAATATATCATATACCAGTTTGCCGAATGGCCCAGGCACCTCATCTCCTAAATAATACGAGCCATTTGTCTTAAGATTGAGAAAAAGTGAGAGCGCGATGGAGAGAGCGGAGGGGAGTGATATTAATAAAGGGCAAATTATTTTCAGAGACACTGCAATATCCTGGTTTCTATTTATGGTCTAAAAATAAATGTTAAATAAATAAATTTGCTGTTTTTTTGTCAGCAAACATCGACTATTTAATTTGAGCACATGATGTCCATTTGTGAGTAGTATACCTATGAGTGGACAATGTATCTAAACAAGTCTAGTCTATTTGATAATAATTAATAATTATATAATATATACAATTTTAATCTTTTGAATCTAAACATAAATATTAACAAAAAATTGTCTTCAAACAAATGTGTTTAAAACCACAATTGATAGAAAACTACTATCAACATTTGTTGATTAATTGTAGACAAGGATGTTTGAGTATTTGCTCTGGGGCTAAAACCTTTCTCGATCAAATGTTGTTGAATAACAAAGGCAATGTCCTTTATAATGACACTGGGTGCAATTAAACGTGATGTTCACACCTGCAGAGTTTTCATTGTGGAAAAGTGAACTAAAAGTTTAGGTGTTTGCTTAATTTCATCTGTATATTAAATGTCTAAAACAGCAGTTACTTTAAATATGAGGCATTCAATCCATCCATCTATCCGTCCATCCATTCAGCCATAGTCTATTCAGGGTTGCAGTGATAGCAGGAGAAGCGGAGATGTTCAGCCATCCATGTATTTAGCAACTTCCTCCATATCCTTTTGGGGATTACTGACTGCTTCCTGGCCAGCCGAGAGATATAATAATCCCTGTGTCCTGGGTTGGCCCTGAGGCATCCATTCAGGTGGTTGTGCCTGGTACACCTGCAAAGGAAGTCAACAAGGGAACATTCTTATCAGATGTCTGAACCACTTCAACTTGCTCCTCTTATTGCAGAGGACCAGTGGGTTAATTCCAAACTTCTCATCCAATCTCACAGAGGAAGCCCGACCATCCTACAAAGGAAACTCATTCCAGCTATCTGTACAATCCCGTTCTTTCAGTCATTGCTAAAAGTTCATGACCATAGGTGAGTTAACGGAGGTAGACTAACTTGTAAATCAAAAGCTCAGCTCACCATTAAGGTTCAGTACAGTCACTGCATCACTGCCAAAGCTGCACTCAACCTACAGTACAGCCAATCTTTTTTCCCATTACTCATGAACAAGACCCAAAAAAACGTCTCCACCTGAAATAGTTTCTCTCAATGGCCTCAGATTTAGAGATAGTGATCTGCATCTTCACCACCTCACACTCAGCTTCAGACAGAGAGAGAGAGAGATCGCCATGGTCTTGTAATGGATAAGGTCAATGTACATTTTGTGCAGAGTGCTAGGAGGGACTCTGACAGGAATAGCTAAGACAGCATAATTGCAAGGGAGATCCTCTCTAGGAAGTACATTAAGGTATTACAATAATCCCACCTAGAGGTAACAAAAGCATGAATTAGTTTCTCTGAATAATGTAGTAATACATTTTTATATAATTTTATAGCTTATTAATGACCTTGTGGCAATGGTGCAGGTGGTCCTTCCAGCTGTATGGGTGGATGACCTCATTGGCAAGGAAGCAGAGACATAATCGTGGGGGTGGTTGGGGGAGCACAATATCCATTAAATGTTTCACTGTAGCAAGGGCTGCATGTAAGCCGAAGGGAAGGACTCTATACTGCCAGTGGCTGTGCTTCATGCTGAACACAATTTTCTCCTGAGACATGAGTCAGCCCTAGCCACTCAGTGAGGGTATCCACCAATGGTAGAGGGTACATGTTAAATTCTGAGATGTTATTGAAGTGACTGAAGTTGCAGAGTTTGACAAACTTGTCAGACTTGGGCACAATTATGACTCGGCTGGACCACGGCCTAGTGGAAGCATTTTAGACAGCTCTGCTTTGATGGCCAAATGGCTTTTCTCCAGGGGGCTTTATGGTGGCACTGAGCAAATAACATATAATAAATAATTGTGGGCAGTGGGATTAGTGGGGTGAAGGCTGGAACCTCATATTGACCATCCAGGTAATATTTTAGCTCCTCTACGGCCCACTTCGAGCACTGGGCTTTATGTGATGTGTGAACCCTGGATCAGAGAAGAATACATCACCAAATCTATTAATCAGCTGTTTGGCTTGGGCCGCACTTATGCCACTACAGAGCGAAAGGTCAATGGCTGCTCTTCCCATGCTTCCTTCACCACGTCAAGTAGACCCTGTGGGCACCGCTCAAAAAAGCAGCTTTATAGTGGTGAATCTGGTGGAGGCTTGTGGTGTGTTCTGCAAACAGGACGTCAGAGAATACCTTGCCCTGCTTTTGTTCTCCTTCATTGGCTATCTACCATAACATCCATTTGAGCATTTGGTTAAAACACTAAACCAGGTCATCATAAAAATGTGGATCTAATTAACCTGCAACAATTCTGTCATTAATTTTGACATAAGCTAAGTACAGTACCTCAGTCTGTGAGGAGCTCTATGGGCAAGCCCATCTGGCTGAAGAGAAGCACTAGCTCTCTCATTATGTTTTTTTTTTTTTAACATAGCTTTGTGGTGCAGGACAGTGTCTTGGTGCTGGGGTGGCATAATCCATTACAACTAAGATTTGTGTGCTCTTACAGATTTCAGGAGTGGACCAACTAGATTCATGCTGATGCCCTCAAATGGGACACTAATTGTAGGCAGTGGGATTAGTGGGGTGAAGGCTGGAACCTCATCTTGACCATCCAGGTAATATTTTAGCTCCTCTACCGCCCAATTCAAAGCAAGGGCCTTTCGCTCTATAGTAGCATATCGCTGTTCTGCTAGTGTGAGTTCCGTACTCATGCACAAGACTGGATGCTCTTCTCCATAGAAGTCCTATGAGAGAACAACTCAGAGACTGGTCTCCAAGGCGTCTGAGTGTACCAGGAAGGGATGGTTGAAGCCAGGTTTCTGGAGGATGGGGGAGCTGGTGAGATGGGTCTCTGGAACTTGCTAGGCCCAGAAAGGCGTGTACCTGTTTTGTTTAATAAAGCTGATGGCCTAGTGGCCTCCGAGTGCCGCAGTGATAAATTGCTCACCCTATTATCCGGAGATCACGAGTTCGATTCCCGGATGATGCTGTAACCTCTCGCAGCCGGAGGTCTAGAGGGAGCTGATTTGCCGAGCTCTCTCAGAGGGGAGGGATGAGAGGTACTTGGTGCTCCCACATTAATCACGGCTCTATAGCCAATCAGGGGGGTCTGTGAGCTCATGCAAGCGGAAGAAGGGGATACCGCTGTCCTCCGAGTGTGTTACGCCGCCTCCAACAATGCGTGAGCGAGCAGTTTGAAAAAGATGCGGTCGGCTGGCGTCACATGTTTTTCATAGGGGGCATATGATAGTCTTCGGCCCTCCCGACTGAGTGGTAGTAGTAGCCTTAATGTGGGAGCCCCCTAGTGACGGGGAAGAATTGGACACGACTAAATTAGGGAGAAAATCGGCGAGAAATCGAAAAAAAAATTTTTTTAAAGAAAGCTGATGGTAGGTTAAGGTGGTTTTGACCATTTTTTCTTGTGGCTTTAATAAGCCACGGTCGATTTGTATCCTGGAAAATAAGAAACACACCAGAGGTGAGAGGTGAAAATGTCCAAATCCTGATGAGCTGGATAAAATTATATACTTGCATATCTTTGCAACAAAATCATCACAGCTACTGTCATAATATGTCTGGTTTTTGATCCTGTCCTGGTTTTCACATGTTTGCTTGTCATTGCCTGCACATCTTAACCCTCTTTTTTTTGTCAAAATTTGTATTCTCCTACAAACAGAATGTTATTTTATGCTCTGCTCATATATGCACTTTTATGTCTTATTCCTAACTTAGTTCATTAATGTATGCATGAACAGAGATGAAAACAGAGATAAACAGAAATTGTAATATCATAGAAAATTATTATTTTATTAAAATAAAAATGGGAATTAAAAAAAAGTTCTATTAAACTCTATTAAGCTCTATTAAACTATAATCACATGATAACATGTGTTAACATGTGTCAGGAACTGATATCTATGTTTTCTAATGTGCTTTATTCATATATTTTTTTCAGAAAACCAGCAAACATACCTGATAGAAATCACCTCATTATTTTGTTGAGAGACAGTAACTTGTTGAAATTTGTTAAAATGCAATGCAACTTTTTAACATACTGTTAATACAAGAAAAACAATATTGTCACACTGTCATTTTGCATATCCCATTCGAGAGCTGATTCAGCTCATTGACATTTGTTTCCCACATTGTCACAACTGATCAGGCCTCCCAGACCGCCTCTCATCACACACCAGACCTTCCTTTATGAATAATTAACACTGACATTTAGGGAAACTCAGTGTTAACTTTCATGACTTCAGGGTGACGCAGGGTCTGCCAGGGTGCCCTCCTCGTTGGTTACTAAACAAGCACTAAGCAAGCACTTACTGATGTCACCATGCAGTTGCAACAATTTCAGGGAAAAATCTTAGAGGATAAGCATGACTCTCAACGGACATCATGCACGTGAGCCAGGCACATGCAGGGAAATGCTGAGAGTTTTTGACCGCTCAAATGTCAGCAGGGAGGCAGGAACAAAGACTTCGTCAATGAGTCAGGAACAAGACTCCTCCAACGTGCGTGCTAAATATCACGATCGCAAGCAGGTAATCAAAAAATCTTAAGGCACATCTGTTCCCCCTCATCGACCATATGATTGCAGCATACTCTCTGGTACCTCCCCCAAAGGGTTGCCTCTACTCACCAGCACGTCACACGAGGGAAGCTATAAATAAATACATTGCTGAATCTCTTACTGCAGGAATTATCCTTCTATCCCCGTTTCCCACTGGGGTCGGTTTACTTTAAAAAAAAAAAAAAAAAACTGATCTCTTCTGCCTTGTATTGCGTATCAAGGGCTCAAGAACATAACAGTAAGAAACCGTCACCCTCTACCACCTATGGCCCCTGCTTTGCTCCTCCAGTGAGCCACCGTCACCACAAAATGAGATCTACGCAATGCATACCATCTCGTCCAAATTCAGCAGGGCGACAAATGGAGGACAACGTTCAACACCTTGACTGAACATCATGAATATCTGGTGGTCCCATTTGGATTGGCCAACAGGACAGCCATCTTCCAGACCCTCTCAACGATGTTCTCTGATACTTTCTAAACTAGTTTGTGTTTTTCTATTTATCCTAATCTTTTCGCCATCGTGTTAATCAAGTTCTCCACAAACTCATACCATCAAGGTGGAGAAATGTGAGTTCTATGCAATGGGTTTCGTAATTTCACTTCAAAGCCAAAGATGGAGCCAGCCAAACTTCAGGCAGTCAACAAGTGGCCAGCCCTAGCCTCACACAGGATCTCCAAGGGTTCCTAGGCTTCCCCATTAGGGGCCACAGTTCAGTTGCAGCACCGCTAATGCCTCTGAAATCCTCCAAGATGCGCTTCTGTTGGAACATGGAAGCAAAAAAAACATTTGTATCCATGAGTAACCTTTCTCAAAGATCATCATGGCGTAACAAATTGCATCCCTGGTCATTTTTCTCTCGTCTATCCCCCACAGATAGAATCTATGATGTGCATGATCGAGAGATTATGGCTATTATGCTAGCCCTGGAGAAGTGGATACACTGGCTTGAAGGAACAAAGCTTCCGTTCCTGGTATGGACTGATCATAAAACCCTTGTGCATCTATGGACTGGCAAAAGTCTATGATCATCAAACTCGATGGGCCCGGTTCTCCTTAAGGTTCAACTTTGTCTTCTCCTACTAGTAAGGCTCAAAGAAGCCAGATGTTCTCTCATGACAATTCTCTTCTCCCCAAGACTCAATGCCTTGTGAGACCACCCTCCGTCTCATTGTCTAGCTGCAGCCTCCGAACTGGTTATTGAGCCAAAAAGTGAAACAGGCTGTTCACAGCTTCTTTTATGCTCACAGTTCTTGGAATGGAGCCATGAATCTAGACTTTCCAGTTTCTTGAGCCTGTTATGTCATTCAGCAATGCTTCTGGTGGTCCAGGCATGCTGTAAACATGACAACTGTCCTCCGGCTGGTCTTCTCAGATCCTTACTTGTTCCATGCTGCCCTTGATCACACATCTCGCTAGATTTTGTGGTCTACTGTTGTCTGCATCATAATCTTCTTTTTCCAACACCACACAATTTGTAAGAAAGTGTTAAGAATCTTATCACGTAAACTCTCACCCCCCTTCAACAGTCCCTTCACTGTAACCAAAATTATCAACCCATGCGTCATCAGACTCTTGCTCCTCTCCAATACCTTCTACAGTATGTCTCTCAGCTATTTTACAGCGTATCCTGCCCTTTAAGGAAGCTCAGCATTCACCTTTGTTTCCATGCACAGTTAATCTCATGCCTTTGAACCCCTGCTGCTGCTTCAACCATGAACCAGCTCAACGATTAGAACTCAGTTGTGCACCAAGCAATCTCACAAAGCTCTTTGTCAGTGCGCCACTCGCCAGCTGAACCACTGCATTTGGGTCCACCCTCCCAACGACCTCTGTATCCTTCTGACACAATATAACCTGGCTATAAGAATAACCTGGCTATTTCATATAACATAAGGACAATAAGGACATGTTTATTACTCTAATCCAGACATTCAGTGACATTTATTCATGAAGATAAGACATATGAGTACAATCAACCATTTGTTTTAAATTTCCAGTGATTTGAATGTGCAATTCTACTTTGATTTTATTATTATTATGATGATGATTATTATTATTTTACACGGGTCCTGCTGTCTATAACAATTAAATTAAGAACTGTGTCATGTTTTTAACATACAGATGAAAAGTTGGTTTAAAATAATCACCTGCTAAACATTCACTTCCTCATCATTCTGATCACACAAGATACAATATTAAACCAAAGACACAGATCTTCTGCTTACCTGCTATTTAATATGGATCCCACTGAGATACCGTGGCAATAACTCCTTATTCAAACACATACCTGTCTTAGTAATCTGGATAATATCCCTTGAAATCAGTACCACTGCAATCTCTGAACATGTGGTTTGGCTCCCTTATGTTGAATAGATAGATAGGGATTTAGAGCTGTCTCCCTCCAATTCACCCTGGCTGGAGATACATTTCCCAATATCAAAAGAAAACTTGTTGTGTAAATACGGACCATGAATTCTGCTAAGGGAAGCAAGCTGGAGATGGTTCTGCTTGCTTTGCATTAAATGTGTTAGAACACATTCCAAAATTCTAGCAAATCAATCAGGTAAAAAGTTTCCTCACTGATGTGGGTTCTTTAGTTGACAAGATCCAAAGGACGTGGTAGCCTAAGTGGACCTCAAGGAGACTTGAGGTCCTCAAGGCAGTGCAACTAATTGGTGAAACTGACTAGGCGAAACATAGAAGTAGATCAACAGACACCAGAACATAAGGGGAAAGAGCATGATCCACAGTAGAGCAAGGATGAATAACGCCATAACACTAATAGCAAAGCCACAAGCCCAATAAAAGTCCAAACAATACTATAAGCTGGATCAAGTTTGATTTTGTGAGCTTTTTAATGATAAATGCAAAATTACATTGTTAAATTAAACAAACATTTCAGTGAACAACATGGAAGTTACTAATACGTGATAAGAAGTCTTGCAGAAGTGGACCCAAATGCAAGGACACCAGGTGAGATTGTTAAATACTGTATGTGTTTTAAGCAGAGGAAAAAAAAATATAGTGCAAGAATATTCAAGTGCAGTTTTCTTGCAGGAAGATGTTGCAGGATAGAAGGAATTAGGGGGACCATGTTTGTGTAAAACTGGTGGAACTGGGAAAGTGATGAGGTTGTGGGAAGGCTATAGTGGTCACAGTGGCCTGGTGCCGAATACACATAAGAAGGCAGGAACACAGATAGGTGTAGCATAGAAAGAAGAAAAGTGCAAAACCACAGAGCAAACTGGTCAGAGGTCAGGTAAAACAGCTAAAGTATATAAGAAACTGGGACAGAATCCAATCTCAGTAAACAGGCCAAAATGTCTGATATCCAGTAGACATATATTTCAGGGCAGAGAGAGAGGGAGAGAGACCAAACTTCACTTGACAGGGATTAAACAGGCAGACAGATTTATAGAGTTACTGACAGGGAGCAGGTTAAGAGCAGGTCCAATTTACAAGAAGAGACAAATTTACAGGCAGACTTAGGAATGGAATGAAGGCTGGTGAGCTCAAGCACACTGTGAAGAGCTACAGTTCGTGCTATGCTCTGATATAGCATGAACTGTAGCTATGGAATATGTAGAGTAATTAGAGACAGGTGGAGCTGATTAGGAGAGGAAGCAGATGAAACAAACCATCAAACACACTGTGTGAGTTGGTTTGCGCTGTATCTAAGCAAAATAAGGCAAGTAAATAATAAACCCAGAAACTGATCATACCATTTGGTCTATTCATGTAGTGATATAATAGCAATATATGCTGCCTGGCCAAAAACGTGTTACACACTAATATTTTTGTATGACTGACTTTATGTTTGATTATGGCTCACAGTGTGGTGTAATTTGTAAAAAAAAAAAAAATAATAAATCCTTATGCTCCCACATGCTCTTTCACAGTCTGAGTCCTGGAATATGTCCATGCCATCAGGGAAGAACGAATTCATATATGTCATAATTTGGTTATTCAGGTAGTGAATTGACAGTTGACCGGCTTGTACGGTGACCACTAAACATGATGGGTGCTTCCCTACTTAGTCTTTATGTGTTTCTCTTCTTAATAAAACACACTCATCGATCTGGAATTAGGTTAGTCTGGACTTACTAAACTCCAAAGTCAAATTTTTACTCTCTTTAGCATCATGTAAATTTTCACTGCATTGTGCATGTATAAATGCCATTATTTTAATTATTAAGCACACATGTGACTTCTACTATTCTGAATTTACTTGTTCTCCATTCACAGTCATTGAAGATGTTTTTCTGATGACATTTCTTCTACGAAGTTGCATGTTCAGCTCTCACTTTCATTCACTCATTGTCTACCCTGTACTCCATCGTTTATCCTGTACTCAGGGTCACGGGAGCCTGAAACCTACCCCAGGGGACTTAGGAAATGAGGCAGGGTACACCCTGGACAGGGTGCCAATACATCGCAGGGCACACACATACACAGACTCCCACACTCATTCACATACTACAGGCGATTTGGGAATGCCAGTTAGCCTAACCTGCATGTCTTTAGACTGTGGGAAGAAACCGGAGTACCCACAGAAAACCCACCAAGCACAGAGAGAACATGCAAAATCCATGCACACAGAGACGGGAATCAAACCCGGACTCTGGAAATGCAAGATGACAGTCAGCACTATAACTTTAGATTTTAATAATGTTTTGCACAATTATTAATGGAATCCCAGTAATTTTAATGCTTTATTTTCTTTGTCAATCATTTGGCTCTTCTAAAACACTACCTATGTTGCCCAGTAACTTTTTGCCTTATAGTATACTAAGCCCCTATTACAGTAGATGTTTATATTTATGCTTATCATTTCATTTGTATAATATTTATTTGTTTGTTTGTTTGTTTGTTCTTCCCCTTTATAATTGTGTCATATGGCATTTATATTGAACATCACCCAAGAACTCTTTTTACTTGCTCAGTTTTATTCTTCAGTGTGCGCATTTTCGCATTTTCATAAAGAAGAAGTTTTTTTTGGGGGGGGGGGGGGGGGGTTATGGGTCCTAGCGTGTAACATGGCGGCCCACTCAGGGGACAACTACTCCACAAATTTCCAGACAGGCAGATAAGCATCCGCATGCGTACCTAAGCCCCCCAGACCCGCACACAAAATGTGAACATTATGTAGCATCCGGTATGAGATCAAGTCACCAAGCCAGCTCCACAGAACAGAATGTTTATATCAACCAAAGAGCCTGGGGACTTCAAGCCGGTGGAAGAGCTTGTAGCCAGTCAGGTGGGGGTAATCGGTAAAAATGAGAAAACTCTGACTGGGCAATTTCATGAAATAAAAGGGATATCACAGCACCTTGAACAATTCCATGGGTGGCTCAAGATTCAGGCCACTTCGGCTCATGATCGGTTCCTGACTCAACACCGGAATCAACTCATACCTCCACCTTAGTGGTGCAATCGCCCTCTCTGTGGGCAGAAACCCGACTACTCACTCCCCAGCCATAAGCAGGTGATCCAGAGAAGTGTAACGCTTTCATACTGTAGTGTTCATTAGTATTTGAAATGTACAGTATCAAAGTTTCCATCAGAAAAGGCCAAGATTGCCTGCCTCTGCATATGGGCAGAGCGCTGGAATGGGCCACTGCAGTACAGAAAAACCTTGTCTCTGAACACTCCACCCTAAACGCCTTCATCAAGATGCTCAAGGCAACATTTCATCATATGTATGCAGCAAGCAGGGTAGTCTCACTCTTCCTTTGGATTCATCAGGGGGGTTGATCAGTGCCTGAGTACATGGTAGAATTCATTTGTACTGTGCATCAGATGACACATGGAGGGAGTAACCTTCTTCGTTCCTCAGGTGATGAAGGGTTTCCACTGGCTTCAGCAGCATAATCCCCTGATTGATTGGTTGACTTGGTCCATCTCAAAGCCGCTTAAAGGAGACTTAACTCCCACACTCAGAGTGCCGGCATCTGGTCAACTTGTCAGCTGTTATCAGGGACTACTAGGACCTTACGGAGGTATTTTTTCCAGCAAAACGCCCAAAAGTTACATCCCCATTGAGAATTTTATTGCAAGATCGATCTGCTCCTGTGGTTGATCTCTCCTAGGGGCAAACTATTCTACATTCCCACCAAAACAGTTGTCCATGGAGGAATATCTTAAGAAGACTCCGAACCTTTCACATCCTTGGTCGGGGCAAGCCGTTGCATGATTAATGTAGTCTTTAAGCAGTTTATAAATGAGGTACAGTACTCCAGGAAGTGCTCCTCTACGCATCAGCTCTCTACCGGAGCACTGCAGCTTCTCCGGCAGAACAACCTATTCATAAAGCTGGACAAATCGCAATCACAGGGGGCATCTATGTATAGATCTATAGTTGTATAGATATATGTAAATAGCAGGGTGGCCATGGCCCACATTGCTCCAGACCTCCAACACTTCTAGGCTCCGTCAACTTTGATGTCATAAAGGCCAAATTGACCACCGCACCAGTCTTACAGATGCCAGATCTGGAGGCACAAAGTGGAGTTGGACTCACCTGAAGTGTGGGTTGGGGTGGTACACTCCCAGCACTCAAGGGAGGACCAGAAGCTACACTTGCGCTTACTTCTCACACCGCCTGATCCCGTCGGAAAGAAATTATTATTATGGCATAGGGAACCATAAGCTCCTGGCTATAAATTTCACTTTGGAAGAATGGAGACACTGGCTGGAGGGAGCCAAACATCAAGTAGTGATCTGAACCAATCACAAAAACTTATAGTACATCCGTTCGGTGAAATGTTTGTACCCTCGACAAATTATGCCCAAAAGGCTACCCGCTCGGCCAATCAAAATCATTAATGGCAGCCCACCTTTCATCAGGGACAATAGGTCTGGTTGTCCACTAAGGACCTAAGAATCGAGGAAACTGGCCCAACGGTACTTCGGCCCATTCAAAAACATCAAAAGAATTTACCCATGGTGTATTTGTTGGCACTTTCTCAGTCCATGAGAATCTATCCTATGTTCCACGTCTCGCAATTGAAACCAGCGCTATGCACCACTTCAGCCAGAGTAAAGTCTATGTAAAGTTTGTGTGAAAAGAGAAAAAGCGTTTTAAAAAGAAAAGTAAAGGCAGCTTGAGAAAAAGAGAAAGTGTATCCAAACAAAGAGAAAAAAGATTCTTGAAAAGTTGTGCTGAAAAGAAAAGAGGAAAGTTGTGGTGGTAAATTAGACAAAAAGGGGCAACCCTGTCTCGGGAAGACGAGGCAACATTTAGTGCCCTTACTTTGGTTTAGTTGCTGTGCCTTTCCCGAACTAATAAAATTTCCCAGAACGTGTGCACAAGATCCCAAGTGCACCTTACCTAACATAGCGTGCTTGTATGTATGCAATGGTGTGGACACTATTAATAAAGCACTATTAATAAAAAACTAAAGCCAGTTCTCAATAAAATCTGCCAACCTCAAAGGTCTGTATCAAAACATATCTTCAGTCTAGCTTGCTACTGTGGGTCTGGTATTTCAATTTAGGTTATAATTACTAGTTTTAGTAGTATAAGCTCCTAGGTTTTCTCAGTTACTAGTTTTGCATGTGTTCTGTTTACAATAAGTCCCTGTTTATATATATATATATATATATATATATATATATATATATATATATATATATATATATTTTTTTTTTTTTTTTTTTTTTTTTTTGTCAATGCTTATATCATTGTTAGATTTCTGTTCAGTTATCCAACTGAATGGATTTCAAATAACACTGAATGGATTTCAAATAACAGATTTTAGTGATTTTTTAATTGAAAAGATGTTAACACAGTCTCACTCGGAAATGGAAAAAATGCACAATATTTTCAGCAAACATTGATGCATAGTTACTTCAAATGCCATAAATTTAACAAAAATAAATAAATAAATAAAAACATTATTATGGCACTGTGCAAAAGTTTGGGCATCTTAAGAGTTCCAGAGTCTCAGATTCTTTTTACAAGGTTTCAGACCTTAATCAGCTTGTTACATCTCATGCATGGCAACAACTGTCATTAGTAAATGCCAATTTCAAAGCTTTATAAATACTTTGACTCTTCAAACCTTGTGCACACACTTGCGGACACTCAACAACCATGGGTTCCTCTAAGCAGCTGTGTAAGACTTTGAAAATCAAAGTTCTTGATGCCCATAATGAAGCAGAAGGCTACAAGAAGATAGCAAAGCGTTGTCAGCTTGCAGTTTCCACAGTGAGAAATGTAATTAGCAGATGGCAGTTCAGGGGAACTGTGAAGGTCAAGATGAGATCTGGAAGACCAAGAAAACTCTCGGAGTGAACTGCTCGTATGCTGGTTAGAAAGACAAATCAAAACCCTCATTTAGCTGCAAAAAACCTGCAGGAAGATTTAGCAGACTTGGGATTGGTGGTGAACCTTTACACTGTGCAGCGATGCTTGCACAGACAAGACCTTCATGGAAGAGTCAGCAGAAGAAAACCTTACCTGCATCCCCATCATAAAATCCAACGACAGAAGTATGCAACAGAACTTCTACAGAAATCTGATGCGTTTTGGAAACAAGTGCTGTGGACTGACGAAGGTAAAATAGAACCCTTTGGTCACAATCAGCATAGGCATGTTTGGAGAAAAAAAAAGGAGCATGGATCTATCATGCTTTGGGGTTGTGTTGGAAGCAAACATCACACCATCTGTAAAAAAGCTGAAGCTGAAAATATGTAATATCTGCCACAGGAGGTGTTACTAAGTACTGATTATGTAGGGTGCACAATGCCACAATAATGTTTTTATTTTTTGTCTTTGTTCAATTTATGACATAAAAAGTAACTATGCACCAATGTTTGATGAAAATATTGTGCATTTTTTCCATTTCCAAGAGAGACTGTGTCTCATCTTTTCAATTAAAAAATCACCAAAATCTGTTATTTATCAAGGGGTGCCTAAACTTTTGCATAAGACTTTAGGTAAATGAGTGCAGATCCAGGCATAAGACAAAGTACTTCATTTTTACACACCAGCATATCAAAACGTTAAGGGAATAATAAACGTATTCAAAGATTTCATAATATCTTACATACTGTAATATTTAGTATATAAGTTAGTATAAAAAGTTTGGGTATAAAAAACAAATATGTTTGCCAATAATAAACAGTTTTGTCAGACATAAGTGAACAAAAATAATCAGCATCGGATAACGTGCAGACTCACAGTCTTCTACTGACCGGACAGTGATGAAGCAGCGTAGCCTAGCAACTGACTATGCTTGTCATATACAAAAGACTAAAGTGTGTGTGTGTGTGTGTGTGTGTGTGTGTGTGTGTGTGTGTGTGTGTGTGTGTGTGTGTGTGGCAAGCTAACCAGACAGAAAATGTATTAATTAATCTCAGGAGAGGATTTCCACAGGTCACATGTTTAAAAGCCAGAATCCACATATGCAGGTGCTGTAGGTTCTCACACATG
Organism: Clarias macrocephalus; assembly: GCA_011419295.1. Lineage (NCBI taxonomy): Eukaryota > Metazoa > Chordata > Actinopteri > Siluriformes > Clariidae > Clarias > Clarias macrocephalus. The sequence goes on from JAAGKR010000058.1 coordinate 66,246, forward strand.
ATCAGTTTCTTATATATCACAGAAATATAATTGTAAGGCCCTAAAGATACAAAACATTTATTCATTTAGCTGAAATTAATCCAAGCATATAATTGATAAAGACAGTACTACAAGTGTAAACATGGTGGCAAAGATAAAAGATACACCAATTAATAGCATGAAGAGCATTGAACACATGTTAATATGTTAATGTCCTTCAGAATTTTTGTTTTGTTTTGTTTTTTTTGTTTTTTTTATGGATGGCTCTTTGAGATCATTAAAATTACCTTCTAGTTCCTGAGTGCCAGAGTCCTTTCATTTTATGAAGCTGTGAATTTTTCAATCAAGTGCAGCCCATCCTCATTCAGCCACTTGGACTGATATGACAAATATGTAAGAAACAACCCTTATTGTTTAATTAGTAATAACAGATCAAAACAGATCAAATAAGTCAAAACATGAACAAATCCTTCATGCATTAGAAAAAAAAATTAATGTATACATTAACATTCTCTAGGTCATACATGAATAGCTGTTAATACTGACTATACAGTAGTTAAGGTAGACTTATTCTGTTAAAAAATTTAAATAATAAACTGTCTGTCAGGAAACAATGATGGCTATAATGTTCGTTATATGGTCATACAATGTTACTATATTGCGGAAGTGGTAGCTTAGCTGTTAAAGTGTTGGACCTCTCATTGGAAGGCTATGAGTTCAAACCTTGGCAAGTTTAAGTTTCCACTGCTCAGGTTTATAAATAATACGTTGTATAAGATGCATGAGAGCATCTTGCAGATGCCATAATAATAAATGGTCAAAAGCTTATTGACACCTGACGTCATAAAAATATGTTAGCCCTCCTCAAACTGTGGTCACAAAGTTGGGAGCACAGAATCGTATGTCTTTGTACTCTATGGCATTGCAATTTAACGTCACTGTAACAACTTTGGAATGAATTTGAACTCGAAATACCCCAGTCTCAAAGTACCAAAGGCCTCATTGCCCAACATGAGCACCTGACTAATGGTCTAATGGCTAAATGAGCAAATCCCCACAGCCTTGCTCCAAAATCTAGTGGAAAGCTTAAAGCAACGGCAGGAATAAATCTGAAACAGGATCTTTAAAAAGTACATATTTGTGTGGCAGTCAGATGTCTACAATCTTTTGGCCATATAATGTATAGGCTATATACATTATATAAGATGGAGAATATATACGTACTGTATATGGAAAAGAACCTACAATATATAAGCATAAGAATTTTAGGCTTACATCCAGCCGAACCGAGCCAAACCAGGCCAAGTCAAGCTCGGGAGCTGTTTAAAAATTGTTTGTTTAAGTGGAAAGCCAAGCGAAACAAGTGTGCATATATTTTTAACTTGCATTCTGTGCAAAATTTAGTAAAGACATTGCACCACGGGTCCCAAGAATGTTAGCAAGCACGGCAGCAAGAAGAAAAGGGAGCCACTTTCAGTTTAGTTTTTAAAGCAGCTGGTATTAACTTAGGACTTAGGTAAAAACAGTTAACTCTTCAGTCATCTGGGTACGTTCCAAAACCTTTTTAAATTAGCGGATATTAAACCACTAATTAAGAAACCTGACCTTGAGCCCTGCCAACTATAGGCCGATATCAAACCTATCTTTATTTCCAAGGTCCTAGAAAAGGTAGTAGTGCAGCAGCTATAGTCATATCTATGTAGAAATACCTTTCAAGAACTGTATCAGTCAGGACTTAGGCCTCATCAATGCACAGCATCTGTTGAAGTAGTTAACAACCTCCTACTGGACTTTAATGAGGGTTGAATCTTTATGCTTGTGTTACTTGACCTTAATGCAGCTTTTGGCACCATTGATCATACTATAGTATTCTCCTTCATAGATTAGAAAATGTAGTAGGAATTATAGGAGCTCAGATCCTATTTGACTCATCAGTTTGGAGATTTAAATGGTGACTATTCTTCATGTTTTCAAGTGAAGTTTGGTGTTAGACAGGGGTCAGTTTTAGGCCCACTGCTATTTTCTCTTTATCTCGATTTTGGAAACATAATTCATAAGATTAAGGTATTAGTTTCCACTGTTATGCTGATGACACAGACACACAGTTAAATGTCTCAGCAAAACCAGATGAGAAAAGAAAGCTTGAGCAATGTGTGAAAGACATGAGAGAATGGATGCAAATTAACTTCCTTCTGCTTAATCCTCACAAGACAGAAGTACTGGTATTAGGACCACATGCAGCTAAAAGTAAGCTTTCTGATCTCACAGTAACTCTGGATGGTTTTATCATGTACAAAAGTAAAAAAAAAATTTTTTTATATTTTAAAAGCTTGGTGTGAATTTGAAGTAGATAATATTACCAGGATAGCATTCTTTCATCTCAGAAATTTTGCAAAGATGAGTAGTATATTGTCACAAAACAATGCAGACAAATGTGTTTATTATTATTGTATATTATTATATGTATTGTCATTTAATTATTGTAACGCCCTACTTGTCTGGTTGTTCAACAAGCTTCAGTTAGTCCAGAATGCAGCAGCAAGAGTCCTTACTAAAACAAAGAAGATATGATCACATCACCCCTATCTTATCCACACTGCAGTGTGGATCTGGGGGACTAATGGACATAGAGTATTATGGTGAACTGGTATGTTTATATGCTGTCTTCCCCACTCACACTGATCACTCAGGTTTGTTGACGATGGAGTGGTTGCCTTACTGGTTACATTACTTCCCAAGGTGCACTAATGTCGGTGTTTCCTTCTAGCTCTCCCTATAGCACTGTGAATTAAATATACATTAACCTTATACATCATGTGACTGTGACCATTCCTATCCATTCTCTCTCTCTCCCTCCTCTCTTCTTTTCTCTTCTCTCTCCCTGTCTCTCTCAGTCAAGCTACACATGCTGCTCCTGAGGTGCCAGTGATCCAGACTTTCACTGCCCTCTGGACCTGTCTGACTCGTCCTTATGCCCCGTTTCTTCTTGGAAATCTCGTCACATGGAGGCTCCGTGTGGTCTGCTTGGGATGCATGTGGTGACTGGGACTCAGCTGATGCAGACAGTTGTTCCTTGAGGACTTGTGACTGCTGTCGTTCAATAATTCAGGACTGGAATTTTTTTACAGTTTTGTACTTGAGCCCGCAATAATAAACAATTCTTGCTATCTGTTATCACCTAAATGAGGATGGGTTCCCTGTTTAGTCTGATTTCTCACAAAGTTTCTTTCTATTGCAATCTCAACGAGTCTTCCTTGCCACCATTGCCCTTGGCTTGCTCATCAGGAACAATCTGATCATTTTAATTCATACATATTTTCTCACATATTTCATACACATTTTCCTAGTTTTGTTTTGATTCTGTAAAGCTGCTTTGTGACAATGACCATTGTTGAAAGCGGTATTCAAATACAATTGAATTGAACTGAACTGAACTGAATTGAATTGAAGAACTGGGCTTATTAGCACATCACAATCCTACCTTGTACCTTCACATTAACTTAAGTAATAAAATTACTGAGTTTGTATTAACTGACTCTAGCCTTCAAGTCTCTCTCTCTCTTTTTTCTGTCTCTGCTTCCTGACTATGAACATGCTATCATGCTAACAATTTCAAACACCTGCTTTTAAAGAAGGGTAGTCAGACAATAACGCACAATAGTCAGCACTGGTTAAAATACTACACACCATTGTGGCTATGTAACACAATGCCATACAGAAATGCACTTTCATTTACTTACTTACTCATTCTCTATACCTCTTATATTGAACAGGGTCACAGGAAGCTTGGAGTCTATCACAGGGGCCCCTTGTAATTTAACCTATCACCCTGGAGGTTGCTCATAGGCATGGTGTCCAATCCAGGGTGTATTTCTGTCTCATGTCCAATGTTCAAAGGATAGGCTCTGGAATTAACTATGACATCAAAAAATAGTCTGTTGTAATTCTGATTTATTAAATGCTGCTGGAAAAAACATCTGAAACCTTAGAGAGTTTTAAGTGGAAACTTGAGGAATTGAAGTTATTATTAGTTGTTTACCTTCTTTTAAAACTCTGAAATTTAAAGGAAAAATAAATGAGAAAAATACTGTATTTAGCTTAAGGCTATTTCTATCTGCTCTGCTCCCCAAATCCCATCACTTTCTCACAAACACATATACACACACACACAAACAAATAATGCACACTGACAGAGCTGGTGCCTTTGTGTTTTATTAATGGGAAGATCAGATGCTGAGGATTGCAAGCATCAGGCTTCTGTTGTACCAGCAAGAAAGTGCCGAAGTGAAAATGGGTCTTTGCCTTATAGCATTGGTGTAGGGTTGTATCAGTTGAAATGTGCTTTTTGGTGACCAAGAATGGCTTATTTTAAACATCCGGCAGATAAAACTGCATTGTAAAAATATATTGCAGGAAAAGAGAAAGTTTCACTTTAAACTCTCAAATAAGGAAATTTATAAACCAAACTGGAAAAAAAAAATCGATTATAGAATTAATGTGCAATAAAATAAGGTTCATATTTCAATCTGAGAAGAAGAAAAAAAACAATACTCTCTACACTTCTTAAACACCTTTAATTTAAGCAACTCCATGATGCAGAAACTATAACTTTAACTGTGCTTAATGGTGCCCTTTACGATTACTTTCTAAATCTGTTGTGAAACAAACTATAAACTAAAAGGTTTTAAGAGAAGCTGGAAAAAATGTCCATACGTTACATATAAAAAGTGCACCCATGTGTGACATGGATTATCCCATATATAAGTGTTTAAGGACTAAATTTCATGACTTCTTGCATGAACCTTTTAACAAATCAGCATTGCAAACCCAGAGAACATGGCCTCAGAAACATGGCTGATAAGCGACACACTCCACTTGCTCAATAATTCAACAGCTGTGATGAAGAATAGCCTAAGGGCCTGACTGCATTTAACAAATCCCTCCAGTCTCATGAAGTATTTTAGGGCTCAATTAACAAAAGGCTGAAGAAAATGTCTCTAATTAATGTGGGCTTGGGAAAAAAAAAATGAAGTGCAGTGTTATGCCTTCCTGAACGATTACTGCTGTGCTATGTACCTTCAGCTAATCCTATTAACTGCTGTGACCATTCTCACTCTCCACATCGGCAGATATAAAAGCTGGACAGCTGGAGGGTGAAAGGTTGTTTTTATATTAATCAAGTTGGCTTGGTGTGGAAGGGGTATAACGTTATATGATTTTATGGCCCAGATTGATTGGGCAATACCCAGAAAATGTAACTTACTGACACTTGACAAGATTTCTATTTGAAGTGGGTGAATTTATATGCAGCCTGGCCAAAAAAAAAAAAAAAAAAAAAGTCATCACCTGGATTTAACTAAGCAAATAGTTATGAGCCTTCCATTGGATAATTACTGTAGTAATTACTGTAATATGGTTTAGCTGCCAACAAGTATTTAATCATAAATGATGCAGAGTAGCTTCTTATTTCTTAAACAACCATATCCGAAGACATATCCTGTGGTCGTGGCAAAGATGTCACTCACTGCTTCAGAAGGGTGAAATTATTGGTCTGCATCAAGAAAAAAAAAAAAAGAAAAAAAAAAAAACTAAGGAGATTGTGGAAACTACTAAAATTGGTTTCAGAACAGAAAAACGCATTATTAAAACCTGGAAGGATAGTGTTGAAATATCATCTTCAAGGAAGAAATGTGTTCGGGAAAACGTTCAGATTGAATGTGATGGGAGATAACTTAAACTCTTACAAAAACAAACCAAAAGTAGAACTCACAGCTACTTTATGTTTAATAGGAAACGTAAGAGCATTTCCACATTCACAGTGCAAAGAGAACTCAAGGGAGTGTGACTAAACAGCTGTGTAACCTTAAGAAACCCACTTAAATTGTGAATAAATTGTGGATCGTTGGAGGAAGGTCATGTGGTCCAGATTTACCCTGTTCCAGAGTGATGGGTGCATCAGGGTAAGAAAAGAGGTGGATGAAGTGATGCACCCATGCATGCCTAGTGCCAAGCCAGTGGGGGCAGCGTTATGATTTGGAGTTGCTTCTTTTGGTCAATTCTAACTTCAGCAATGTTAAATGCCCAAAACTATGATGTTAGCTGGCTACCTGAAGATACTGAATCAATGGATCTTTTCTTCCTTGATGGCATGAGACATTGTTTTCACACATGAATTGGCCACCAAAGAGTCCAGGACCTTAATTCATTGGGATGTGCTATAGATGGCTTTACTGTATGCAGCGCTACTCTGCCATCATCAGTACAAGATCTTGGTGAGAAATGTATGTGAGTCTGGATGGAAATACTACAAACATTAGTGTACACCTCTTTTTTTTTTTTTTGGCCGTGCAGTGTATGTAAAGCATTGGACCCAAACTCCAGTGACAAGTAGAATGATTGAGACTAAATGAGATGGTGATTGAACAGATTTATAGAGGAATAACCAATATTTGATTCTTTTGAAGCAAGCCAGGCTTTTTCTCCTGCTACCTCAATGGTCTTACTACATCATTGTCTGTGCACACTGATTAGCCATAACCTTTAACCTACTGACGAGTGAACTCAAAATCATTGATTATTTTCTTACAATGGCACAGATTAACTGGTGGGATATATTAAGCAAAGAGGACATCCAGATCTCAAAACGGATCTGTTAATAACAGAAAACAATGGGCAGTCTTAAGCAAATTGTTATGGGGCAAATTGTTATGGGTAAACATCTGGGTCAGAAAATCTCCAAACAGCAGGTCTTGTTTGCCAAGGGTCATTGATTTACATGGGGATCAATGTCGAGCCTGTCAGGTCTGAAAAAATGTTTATGTTAGCAATTATTGAAACGTGTCAAAACACACAGTGTGGGACTAGGTCGCTGCAAACTGGTCTGAGTGCCCATGCTGACCCTGTCGACTACCAAAAATGCTATATGAACACCAGAACAAGACCATGAAGCAATGGAAGATGATCTGGGCATGTTCTGCTGAGAAATCTTGAGACAAAGAGTTCAAGGTGTTAACTTGGCCCTTAAATTTCCCCAAATCTCAGTCCAATCCAGAATCTGTTGGATTTGCGAGTTCAGTCCATGAAGCCCCCACCCCACAACCAGGAGTTAAAACATCTGCTGCCAGATAATATCTTGCCGCCAGATACCAGATGTGAAGTCCATACCTTGATCAGAGCAGTTTTGGCAGCACATAGGGACCTACACCATACGACAGAGGTGGATTTAACGTTATGGTTAATTTTGGCGTATGCGTGTGTGTGTGTTTATATATATATATATATATATATATATATATATATATATATATATATATATATATATATATAGCTGTTTAGTTTATAATTGCAGGAAGAATTCAGTGGCAGCACTCTTGCCACTGAGGAGGATGTGGTTGCCAGGGTAACAATACAGATTTTCAGAGAACGAAGCCTTGAATTCATATAAGGCCAAAGTCGGAAGAAGTTGTACAGTACACAGGTGTAATAAATATAACAAATCATATTGTTAATTCACATCATACCACTACAGTGTTTATGTAGGGTACTCCTGCCTAAGATGGATTAGAAAAAAATCCCCATATCTAACTTTTTAGTAATTTATATAATTTTTATTATAATTAAGTAGTAAGGCAAAAGGTCTGGACTTGGGGACATTTCTTATCCATGCTTGTATTTCATTTTAGCATGCTGGAAATGAATGAAAAACCTTTATAAACTTTCAATATGTCTGTTTGCCTGTTGAAAAAAGTTAAAAGACAACTTTACCCCCCCCCCCCCCCCCGAAATACATTAAATACTTTATATTACAATATTTCTGATTCTTGTATCTGCTGCCTATAGATTTTAATGAGGACATTAAGAATTATATAGTCTTAAATAAAATTTACATTTATATCACACTTGAGTTATGCTTTAAGCTAGTATTTAGTGAATTTAAGCTTTAAGCCAGTACTGTATTTTTTTTTGTTGCTAGTTTTTGTATTGTTGCATTTATCCAGTTAAGGGTTGACAATATACAGTCATCCATTGTGTAAAGTTTTATTGATTTATAGATGATGTATTATTTACTTTCTTTTTTTTATGAATATAGTTATTTAAGTGTTTGCTATATAAAGACTAGCTTCAGCCCAAATTGTTTCCAACTGCCCTGTCTGCTCCTCCTTCTCCTCGAGTGAAAAGATTTATCGAGCAAGCATGGGGTAGAGAAAATCCCGCCCCTATGGATCAATATTAGCATTTGTTGCAATTTGACCCCTAAATGCAGTAAGACCTCAATAGACTCTTTGAATGCAAGCAAATTATTGCATGATCCTGCTGATTGTGGTATTATTATGAAATTAGGGGTAGCGGTATCTCAGTGTGTTAAGGCACAAGTTACTGATCAGAAGGTCACAGAAAGAAAAGAATGTCACTGTTCATTGATGTATATGTGACAAACAAATGGGTTAATTATATATGTTATGTGTTTGAGCAGAGTGTAGAGATGTGAAGATATGTGTTAGTAACAACCTAACATTAGTAATCATGAGTTTATGATTTATTTGCTTTATCATAGTAAAGCACATGGCTAAAGTTGGATTTAACCATCTAATTTGTTAAATTAAAGAAGTTAGGTTTAGCCAAAAATGGCATAAATACCACTACCAGCAGTTATTTCAACTGCACAGTGGTTAATTGTAACGTTCATTATAAAATAAAGCTTGGCTGTCACTGACGTTCATGTCGATTTCAAAGAATAACGTGCAAGTCAGGGTGTATTTTTCTGTCCAAGACGTAATGACATTTAATCATCTTAAAATGCCTCAAGACAAATCAATCAAAGTGAGAGCACTACTTTTAAACTTAAAAGTGTTCTCTGTTACTCTTGCTGTAGAGAAATTTCTTTAATGTTAATGTTAATATTAAAAAGCTTCCAGGACCAACCAATTTTATAAAAAAAAAAAAAAAAAGAGCTTAGTTTCTGATGAAAATAACATTTAATAGAAAGTGGAAGTTAATGCAGTTGATTTTTATTCCATGATTGCATTTCCACATTACAAATCACATCACCGCCACTATGATCCCCAATATGCCTTTGTCTTAAACAACTATCAATAAATCCTATCTAATGTGAAGAATTCATCACATTTCTCCCCACGGTATGTAGAATCCTTACAGCTTTTCAATAAATCTTCCTATTTTTAGTCACTATTAAAAGTTGTAGGGAAAAGTGTAAAGCATGCGTGTACAATACCAGAGTCAGTTTGAGTTTCATGAGTGTGCTTCGCCTCTGGCTATGCAGCCTTCAAGAGAGGATTGGATATACCAATGAGCCAGAGCGACTAACAACTCACAGCAGAAATCCAAACAATTATGCACAACATGAATGTGTGTCAAGATGTCAGATAGCCTGAACAATTCCATAAATAATTTAGGCTTTTAGTATAAAAGCGCAACATCACTGCCAGTTCCATAGGGGAAGCGTGTGTGTGTGTGTGTATAGAAAGTGGCATAGCTGTTTTATATTTCATAACTTGTTACTCTCACAGTAGAGGAATAATGATTTCTCCCCAGTTGCCTTAGTCCTAAGCAGCCATGGTCAGATACGAAATGAAAGAATTATTAGAAATAACTGGCTCTGGTTTGAACCAGTTGACTTTATTTTAGGATGCACATAAACATAAAATATTCACGGTGTGGTAAATGGAGTATAAGTGTAATAAAGGGAATGATCGCTGTAATTGATTGATTTTGTATTTTATACATGATGTCTCGTCAGCCACATCTCTGCAATCTATAATTCATGAATATGGATTTATCTTCCTTAAGATTAATCACACTTAACTCACACATCTCCGTCTTGTTACTCATCAGACGCATGAAATATTCGATGGCGTAAGGATATATATCTTATATCTATCTTATCTACAAGTTCCTATGTACAAGTTTTTTTTTCATTTAATTGATTCACCTTTAAGAGCCACATTCAGAAACATTAAGATTGTAAATCCAATGCAAATCAGGCAAAACAGGTTTCACCAGTTTTACGTCTTTGCCTCTCTCTTGAGAGTGCCCTAATAAATTGTTTTATTAAATAAATTAATTTATTAAAAATTATAGTGCTGTGTCCTGTGTTATCATGTTTGGTTTTTGTAATGACAACAAAGGCTACACAGTGACAGACTAAAGTTGAAGTGGGATAGTAAAAGAGGCAGAGAGTCCAGTGTCTGTAGAGTTATGTTGCTATTCCATTTTTAACTATTGTACAAAACCACACACGCTGAAGTTGTATTTCTCTAAGACCACGTCAAATTTTCAACTATTATTATTATTATTATTATTATTATTATTCTTACAGGACATCTTTTATTGAATTCTACTTACATTTATTGTCATGAAATTTCCTAAACAATTCGAACCATGTTTGTTTTAACAGCAATGTTAATAAATTATAACAGCTTCTATAAATTATACTTCTTCTTAACTTAATCTTCATCGATTACATTTTCATTGTCATGTAACACTTTTTAAAGTAGTTTTTTTGTCGGGCTGCCATACAAGTCCGCGGGATTAATTCATTGCAGTAGCAACAACAACATATTGGAGTGAACGGATTATTATAAACCACTCATATTCCATGCATATAAGACTAAATTATAGCTGAGCAATTATAGAAAATGAATCCACACCATCTGGCAAATTCAGATTCAAGAATTCAACTGTGTGTCAAGACATCAAGACTTTCCAGTCTCATACTATAATAAGAGAAGTCATATTAATAATGTGAGCTAACTGGACTGATGAACGTGACAGATTTTGCATGTTCATCTAGTAATCAGTAAATGTAAGTGACAATGATGTGCAGAATAACATGTTATTTGTTTTTTTCTCAGAATGCTTCAGTAATGCATAGGAGACCATGAGAATGGCAGCAGAAAATTACATTATCAGAGCTGTAACCACTAGGGTCGTGCTTCAAACACCATACTATCATACTAAATAGTATGCCAGAACACCATCTGTGTCTAAGCATATTACTTAGTGTGCATTATCTAGTTTGGAACAAAGCCATGAATCCTCTCTGAATGTGCTCTAACTTGGCATGCACAGCTGTGGGATTAATCTGCACATTAGAGCAGGATGCCATACAGCCCATAGTACAAAATGTGACTAGCTTGTTATAAAACACATATATATATATATATATATATATATATATATATATATATATATATATATATATATACACTGTATGCTTGTTTCTTACAGGTATAAGCTAAGTTCCATCTGGCTCCTCTGTAATTCATTTCACATCACACAGCTTGCTGATGATTGACAGAAGAACTTGTGCAGAAGCCGACATCTTTTCTGCACAAACTAATAAAGAACGTGGATGTTCTCAGTATTCTGGAGTGGAGCACACTGATAGTACTGCATGTCTTAAGTTATATTAAGTTATAATGAATTTCAAGCCTGTGGGAAAAGCATATTCAAGAATATTTCAGGTTTATCCGAATACGTTATTTCCCTTGACATACAGTACAGTGCAAAAGTATAGAGCCCCCCATTTTTTAAATATTAAATAAAATTAAATGATGTAGACTTAAAGAATTAAAGAAATGAAAACAAATGTTTTATGTCAACAGGCTAAAAAGTGCCTAAATATGCATGTAAACATTTTAGTCGGTTATTTAATTAGCAACCTCAGCAGCGACCTCATTTCCCCTCTCGTCTATCCCAACCACTCAGCATTCAGAATCAACAGTGTACTAATCACTGGCCTGATCATCTGTTCATCATCTGCACCGTTTCTCACTGGTTCATGCCGTAAGTTAGATGACCCCTCATAATAGCAATCACACTATGGAGAGCACAGTGATTTTTCCTGGGTTCTCATGGGCATCCTGTAATTTTCCACGCTTGCATCATGAATCGCAAAAATCATGGATCACCGCGAAACCACATAGAACTGATTAGTGCTTCTCTTCATATTACATGATGCGCAGCATGCAACTCTTTATGCTTTAGTTGGAGATTGAAACCTGCCTCCCACTGGCAGCATTGTGCGATCTCTATTGAAGTGTTCATAATAGCATCCTAGCTGTTAAGGACGTTAGCAAGAGTAATTAGCTCTGACAATTCACCTAACAGAGCAAGCAGCATTGCAATTTCTTCCCAGCATTTTCATTCCATTCATCTGACGAAGGAAACAGCAGTGCAATTTCTTTCCGGTGACTTGGAAAACAGGATTCCCATTTCTTCAATATGAGTAAGGGAACATCGACGCTAATTCTTCCCTTAGACTAAGAAAACAGCGTTTCCATTACTTTCATGTGACTGAGGACACAACATTCCCGTTTCTTTCCTCCGACTGATTCATCTATCTAAGAAGTAGGAAAACATATAAAGCATAAAAAACATAATAAAAAAAAGAAGAGCCTAGAGAACACAAGATAACAAAAGAAAATGGAAGAGATGCTTATTATTAACGAACATCACATGAAACTTTTGCCATGCTGTTTATTGGTGCACATTAAAAAAAAAAAGAAAAAAAAAGCAGCCATCTACTTACTAATACATACTAGTGTTTTAGCATTTCATTCTTGCATGCTAGGATTTTCTTGTTAGCAATGTTGGCATGCAGTGCATGTGATGAGATTTACAGCACAACTGTGTTTGATGAGCAAGTGTGATTGAGAAACACGAGCTGCTCTGACAACTGCGACTTCCTCCCACGCAGTCAACTGCTTTCCAAATGAGTAACAAAATGTGCCTTTTTCGGCCTATCGTAAACACATGCTCCTTTTTAGACTTGGGTTAAAATGGGTCAAGGGAGACACACCCCTATTAGCTGTTAGACAGCTCGGATCTATTTTATGTAAGAAACTTTAGATAATTTAGAGCATGATTTCAACATCAACATCTGACTTATTTCATTGATTTTCTTTAGTCCACACCCAGGGAAAAATGTTTGTGTCGGACTACACAAATTAATAACATCTCATAAATAAAACACCAACACTAATAACAAATTACCATAAAGAAATACCGCTAAACACCTGTTTAAAATGTCTGGCATTGAATAAGAAAAGACAAAAGAACATTCGCTAAATTCATTGCATTTAGCATCACTATTTAGTATTTTTACATATACATTACAGTATGTATAGCTTTCATTATTCAAAATTCTATTCTGTCATGGCCAGCAGAAGTGCTGCGAGGAAAGAAAGCAGGATCCAAGTGCAGAGCTTAATGAATGGTATGGAAAAGCACTTACAGTTCCAATCATGCTGCACGATGAACGCGAGAGTAACCGGCAGTAGTTCCAATGTACAATAATCCAAATGACAGGCAGTCTGGAGTTCAGTAAATTCGTTGAATGTGAGATTGTAAGGGACCTCAGGGGGGCGATTGGTGATTTTGTTCCTGGTGAAGCTGTCATATGATGGTACGGACCTCCTCGCGTCTTCTTTAATGGCTGGCCATCACGAGTGCTGACGTATACGTGATCAAGTGCAAGGGTGCCCACTGGGTGGAACTGTGGCCCATTCGAAAGAGAGTGTGTGGAGGTGGGGACAAACAGTCGGTCAGGTGGAACGTTGCTGGGTCCAGGCTCCTGCTCAAGGTCCCATAGTACCTGGTTCTCCACTTCTAGGTGAGCAGTGGCCACAAGACAATGGGTGTGAGAATGACTTCTTTGGAGAGTTCGGGGGGAGAAATCTGCATCCGACTTGGATCTTGGGAAAAATAATGTCCAATGAGCCTGACGTGAGTTGAGTCTCTTGACTGGCCTTAAGTACTCAGGGTTCCTGTGTTCAGTCCAGACCAAGGAGGGGTGTTCCGCTCCCTCCAGGCAATGCCACCATTCATCAAGAGCAAGCTTAACGGACAGCTGTTTATGGAGTAGGTGAGGGGGTTATAGCAGAAGCAGAGCTCAGACATGCGGACAGGTAGGACGTGCTCCTATTCAAAACCCTTTTCTTGGACCAGACAATGAGTGGGTTATGTAGAATTATCCATGGGAGGCCCAAGACAACTGGAGAATGGGTGTCTTTGAGTTTCTGTGTAGCATGACTGGGGCAGCTTGATGAGTTATGAGGGATATTATTGATGGAGAATGGGCAACCCATGCATGGGAAAACAGGAACAATGATCTGGGAAACTCTTATGGCTTGACACCCCCCCCCCCCCCGCGCGCCCCCTCTGCAATCCCAGAATCACCATGGGGCATTGTCTTTAGCAAGAAGACGCATAAGAAATGGCTGAACTGGCGGCAGTCAAAACATGAAACTTCGTCCCGCCGTTGTTGACATTCATCTGGAGAAATGCATGTGCAGTCCACCAACATGCATTCAGCTTGGATAATAATTCACATGCTGATAGCTTAACCTTTACTCTGTCTGAGAGTCCATGGAGAAAGGTGTCAAAAAGAACCTGGTAGTCATTGCCACATAAGGCAGCCAAAATGGGGAAGATTTGAAAAAGCCTGTGAACTGATATGTGGGTTTGATGGACTCATAAATAGAAATTACTGTTTTATAATGAAGCCTAATAGCCCCCTGGCTCAATTATACTGACAGATTCAGAGCCTTTGAAGAGGATTTTCTGTAAACCTTATATATAATATACTTAAAAATACTGTGAATCATTTGGTGTTTGTTTTATTTGTTATTTACTTATTTTTATAATTTTGTAGATGATAAGATGCTGTGCATTAAGTAGATTGCAGAAAGTCTGTTTTATGCTTTTGTTGCTGTTACCTCTAGTAACAAAAGCCCTGCCCTTTAATTTTCCATGCGGCTAGCTTAACCATGTTTTCAGAAAGAGCAGCTGGCTTAACCGCAGTTCATTAAATCCTGCCCATAATCCATTCAATATGAAACACAAGTTCAGTTATTGTTCCAGTCTGGACTTGGTCCAATAAATTGACTGATTCAAAGCGGACTAGCTCAGAATAAGTCACGTTAGCCTGTTTGTGCAAACTATACATTTTAGTTCACGTTGGCAGCGGGTGTGGGAATGGGCGGATGGTATAATAATGGTATTATTAGATGTAATGATTCATTAGTGTATCTGACACAAAAGAAGCTTTTATACATCCCTTTCGGTTGCAAGTATTTTTTTATATAAAAATGTCATGTTTCTCCTCAACAACACGATGCTATTCTCCCCATAGGACCTCATAAGGAAAGACCTAAGCCACAGGACATGAGCAGGAAGTCACGGTGCCCAGACACTCCACCAGAGCAGATGTGTCTCACAGCTGTAAACGGCTAATCCAGCTCTTAATGAAAGCCCAGAGGAACAACCTGCGGCAAGCTGAAGAAGAGGGATGGCCTGAAATTAGTCATGACTCTTCCAGCCAAAACCACATTTGCTCTGACATGAGATCAGAACGAATGCAGAAATAAAGTGCATCCAAAGCGAAGAGGCGCATCCAGATTAGTTAATTATTTTCCCTTCATTTCAGTAGGTGAGTCACATCGCCGCAGGCCAGGTGAAATCTTGGCACCGTTATTACCTGCTGGTGGATTAAATATTCGCAAAGAGACAAACGTACACGTGTATGTGTGCATACACACACACATACCCCCGTATACCTATTAAAACATTCATTAAACAAGATCACGCAGGAATGGATTTAACGAAATCTTAATCATCTTGTAATCATATTTTAATGAAATTTCTTTCTTCCTCGTTATTCTTTAATAACAAAACTCTCTTAAGTGTTATCGCTTGTATGGAATGAGATTAAATTAGTGTCTAGCCTTTTTCATGATTATAAATGAAATTACTTCATGTTAATATGTATGTTATACCACCGGAGACAAAATGAAATGCAGAAAAATTACATACTGAAACAACAGGTCAGGAACTCGAGAGCAGAAATATTGGTTTCAGTGA
Source organism: Clarias macrocephalus (assembly GCA_011419295.1). Lineage (NCBI taxonomy): Eukaryota > Metazoa > Chordata > Actinopteri > Siluriformes > Clariidae > Clarias > Clarias macrocephalus. The sequence goes on from JAAGKR010000058.1 coordinate 82,107, forward strand.
TTGGGGTGCCATTTGTTTCTGACGAGTATTGCATCAACAAATATGTACGGAAATAAAATTTGATCATGTGCAAAATCCTGCCCACCAAATCGCTCTACCCAGCTTACAAGCGCTATCTACCCGCTTCCTGATACATGAGCTCACAGATGCTCATGGTCGGCTAGTCTCATTAGCTACATTGGCACCCTTAGCTCCTGGCTGCGTATAACTTTGGCGTCACCAGTGTTTGAATTAGTATCTCAGGATGAGAGGATAAAGACTTAGTGGTTAATGGTTATGTGCCTGTTTCAGATACATTCCTCCAAACATTTCGAGGGGCGCGGGCAAGTCGCGTGTGTGAATGGGGAAAGGATCACAGAGAACGGGAATGGATGAACGGGTGTTTAGGTAATGAAGATGTGTATATATTGAGCTTTTGGTTGAGTCGTCAGTGATCTTTTCTTTAAAGTAAAAAGAAAAAGTTCAAAAGTCAACTGGAAAATTCATCAGTGCTTACAGGTTTCTTTGATTCTCAGGGGCCAATATTGGAACATTATCAGGAAAAAGGTTCAACAATTGACAGTGCTCGTTACAGTGAGATATTTATTTATCTCATAGGTGACGATATTTCAGTTTCATCTGAGCCAATTGCAGGAAGACGCTCACCCCATGAAATATTTGCAATATTTTCAACGGGAAGTTGAATCATACAATCAATTTCATCGAGACTATGAGGAAAAAACTATTTCTTTGTAATGTGATACATTAATATTAGCTGATAAGATACTTGGATAGTTAGTTGATAAGATAGTTTGGAAACACAACCAAATTAAATGTATGATAGATATAAAGTGAATTATTTAAAAATACTGCATTTATTTTTTATTTCTTTAAGGTTTTAGCACTAGCTTGTTTATTTGCAAATTCCTCACAAAAAAAATCTCTCTCAAAAATGCACTTTGTAAAAACACTTTTGACATTTTCTTGGCAGAGAAGGGTGGTTTATTATTCAAGAACTAAATACATTTAATTTTATATTGGGTGCTGAAAAATATTTTTCAAAAATGAATAAAAAAGCTTCACGTTTAAACTTTACAACACACCATCACCAATCCTAATCTTAGATCATTTAATAAAGGTTTCAGTGAATACTGTACACACACACACACACACACACATATATATATATATATATAATTTTTTGTACATATATTTATGAAATGATACTGTACAGTATAACCAAATTTTAAACCAGTTTTTAAAATTCAATTTCTCTTCCTGCAATTGTGGAATCAATTCTCATTTGTTGAGGAGATGGAGCAGAAGCAACCCATGTTACTGATTTTAATATTTTACACAGTCATCCCTAGAAATATTGGCACCTCTTATAAAACAAAGAATGAATAAATAATATATATTGGAAATAAAATACTGTATAAGAGAATTCTGTATAATTGTATTTATTTAAACAATATTTCATATCATGGTTTTTCCTCATATGTGCATTTTGTCTGCATAATGCTGGTTTTAAAGTTTTTGGAAATATCATCAATAAGACACTTCCTGGAATATTTTACTAAATAAAATATGAGCCGTGGCAACCCGGGACTTGTGATGAAATTTCAGGTGAATGAAGCCATAAAACTGATTGACATTTACAGAAGACTTCAAGCACAGTACGGTGACGATCCCGTCCGGAGTGACTCGGAGCCCACTGCAATCTTTCCCATGAACATTCATCGAGTGGAACACCTGATCCTTGAAAATCGACAAATCTTACACATCTGTAAGATTGCACGTTACAGGAACGCGGCTGGGAGTTATTGCCACATCCCCTGGACAGTCCTCACCCCGCTCAAAGACATTTCCAAATGTCTGAGATAATAAAGGAGTTCCTGGGAGGCCTGTGTTTCAGACATGGAGCAGGTCTCATGGCTCTGACACACTAAGAAACCTTTCTACCTTGTCCAAGCACTGGTGAATCATAAGGGATGAGTGCATTAGTGTAGCAGGGGATTATACAGAGGCATAAAGGGAGTTTTATGTGCTCTGTTATTCTGCACAAGTTCCAGTTTGACTTAAATGCACTTTGTATAATTTTTCATAGATTACAATGAGGTGTAAATATTTTTGTAATATTGTTTAAAGAGAAAATACAGTATTAATAGTACTTAACAAAAAGTCTCTCCAATTTCAGCATTCTATTTTCCTCAAGCGAGCAGTACACTCTTGATTTCTGATTGACATTTTTTAAAATTACATTTATATTATTTTGTTTTATTATTTGAATTGATTATATATAAATTTAGATTTGTTAAATCCTGCCCTGTGTGGAATAACTTGTCAATAATGAAATTAGGGTGTCAATAGATTTTTACATGTTTTATTGAAATATTATTAGAATTATTATTAGAAGATTATTAGTGTTAATAAAATTCCTTTTGTAAAAGCAAATGTAGTTCCTTCAATTATTCTAACATTTTGTTTTCCTCAAGCAGTGCAATTGTTTTTTGTTTTTTTTTCTGTACACCATGATTTTAAAATTATTGGCATCCAGTAATATTACATAATTTGGCAAATAAAAGCACAGTTTTAAAAGTACTGGCACCCCACCATTTAATTTCATGAAATTATTATTATTATTATTATTATTATTATTATTATTATTATTATTATTATTATTATTATTCAGAATGTTTACAGAATTTGGGAATTTTGAAATTATATTTAATGTGTATATATAATTAATATATTTAATTGCAATTTTTCAGTAGCTGGTACACTGCTACATTTGGGCTAACTAACATATTATTATTTATTTATTTGTTATCATATAATAATAAGACTAATAACACAGTGGAGACATCTGACAACAAGGCACCGAGGGGTCGCACTTCCTCCTCTGGAAGTCATGTGATGTCTGTAATTCACAGAACCAGCTGTGTGAGAGGAGAAGCCACAGGGCTGCTAATGAGAAGCTGATAAATATGGAGATTTTCCCAGACACTCTTGTCTCATCTCATTCTCACTTGTTTTGTGTTGTGCACGTGGGCAGCTCGGGGGCAAACGGTTCCTCCTTCCCACAAGCAGCACCATATTTATCTGCAGGTTCTCACCTGGTGGCTGTGTATGTGTGTGTGTGTGTGTCTGAGTGCGTGTGTGTGGAGGAACCGCTTCGAGCAAGAAGCCCACACACACAGCGTAGGAGGCCAACCCCGGAGGGTTTCAAACATCCTGAGTCCAACATGTGAACCTTCTGAACTCTGATTCTATTTAAAAAAAAAACAACACATTAAGACAAAGCTTTGTGTAGTGTTTTAAAAATTCTTGTTTGGTGTCATTAAATCAAATAGCCCCAAAGTAAGCCAATATTTTCTTACGGTTGAGTTAAGTGCATGTAGTGCGGGGTGTGGACTACACTTATGGGTATTCATAAGTAACTCATGCTCTATACGTTGTGAGTAGGAGTAACTAATGGAGAATGACTGAATGCAATAAAATGGAAAACGGACAGATGTGCTGGATCAAGTGCTAATTTAAAAAAGTGTCAAGGATGCCATATTGTTAAATTAAACCAAACATGCAATAATTAAGGAAAATTACACCTAGGGCTATTCAGGAAAGACATGAAAGAATGTCCTGCTCTATTACATTTGAACATAATCGTTGAAAATAATCGTTATTTGCTTTAAATGCCTAAAAGCAATCATGTGTGTTTCTAGACTATTGAGAAATCCTCTCTAGGACGCTCACTCACTCACTCACTGATTGTCTATAACATTTATCCTGTATGGGGTCGTGGGGGTTCTGGAGCCTATCCCAGGGACTCAGGGCACTAGGCAGGTGCACCATGGGTGGAGTTCCAATCCATCGCAGGGCACAAGCAGGCACACACTCACACACTCACTCACCCCCCCCAACAAGCAATCTGTAAATGTCACTGCATGTCTGGCCTGTGAGAGGAAACTGGAACACTCGGAGGAAACCCACCAAGCATGAAGAGAACATTCAAAATTAGGACACGTCCATTCAAAAAAACTCTTGCATCCACTAGGAACAACATACATTGGATGTCACAAAATAAATCTGAACATTATACCCAAAAACAAGCGTATGTACACACGTAGCCTGAGTCATTTTTTGAATACAAAAAATCTTGTGTAAATATTGACATAACACAGGCACAGACAAACAAGATAATCAGCTACACAGCTCACTGTTTCAGCTCTAAAAAGCAACCTTCCTAACTGAGACACTTAACACGGAGATGCATTTGGTCATAATTCTGCATTAATATGGTTCAGTCTCCTGTGGGAATGAAGGTTGTCAAGGCTAGAAGTCTCTAATAAGCCGTGTTGGCACAGGGACCATCCCGAGCTCAAGTGGCTGGCAAGGCTACGTGTCACATGGGTTGTTGTTAGGACAGAGCCCAAAGGAGAAAAACAGACTTGTGCATGGCCTGTCATCTGATCAGACCGCCCGCTGACACCTTTACAACCTGTCAGGACGCTATGGGCTCATCAGCCAACAGCTCCGACAGCAGGAGCAGCAGCACAGCATGCAGCGTGGCAGAGAAACAAACTACCACGCGAAAAATACCAACAGAGCTTAACTGGAGATTTCCCTCGAGTCGTCTCCCCCAGCTTGATGGGCATATCAGTTGTTCCACTTAATCTTGTTTTGTCAGGGACGAACAGGCTGCATATTCTCTGCTGAGAAGTTACGAAACTGCATTGATATTATAACTAGAAGTGCGCAAAGGATGGGAAATTCAGGACTTTTAGAAGAGTGTATATTCCATATTTAAAGAAGTTAACAATATGTTCTGGACTTCTATTCTAATTTAACTCAGATGCTCAAAGCTACACAATTTTAATGTACAGTAACTGTAAGGAAGAAAAATATTATCGTTAGATATTATACATCAAATATTATGCAGTGTGTGTTTACCGATCAGCCATAACATTAACAGTACAAACCATTAACACATTATTATTGATTATCGGTAATATACCAATAAAGTGGTGAGAGGATCATGGGCTCACTCATGCTCGCAGGGACCAAAAGCCAGCTTTTATGGTTTGATTCCACAGAAAGGCTAACACAGCACAAATCAAACGGCACCAGAACACCCAGTGCACCATACAAGAAGCCCAGCAGGAGAAGAGCCCAAGACTCCTAACCCAGCCTCCAAACTCCCCAGATCTCAATCCGACCAAGTACCCATGAGATGCACCAAACAATCAAGTCCATTCCAGGGAGACCTCACCCCCCCCATCCCCCCCCCCCCAACCCACAGCACCCAGATGATCTGCTGCCAACATCCTGGTGCCAGACAGGACACCCCAGAGGTCTTGTGGAATCAAGCTGCCCAGGCGGCACAAGGGGAACCTACACAATACTGGGTATCATTTTTTTTGTTGTTGTAATGTTAAGGTTGATCAGTATATATTATACCTTTCTGGACGACCAGAGGTATTTTTGGAAGAGTAAAGAACCAACTGTTTGGCACAGTAGTGATGGCTTTGTCACTCTTTGGGGCTGCTTTACTGCCCTGGAACTAAAACTGGAGGGAATAAAAGGGGACTAGTACTACCTGTGGATTCTTCAGCATCACCTTAAATCATCAGCTAGATTGTTAAAACATGTTCAAATTTTTGTATTTCAACAGGACAATGACCACAAACATACATCAGTGCTGGTTATGGATATGGAATGGATAAATCAGGCTAGATTGAAGCCTCAAGCATATCCAAAACTCGTGAGCCATGCTTCAATGTCATCACCATTTCTGACCACAAGAAGATGCTTTAAACACTCATTCACTCAATCATCATCCGCTACACCACTTTATCCTGTATACAGGGTCTGTGGACTTGGAGTCTATCCAAGGATGCTCATTCACACACTACTGGCAACATCATACACAAACTCCAGGAATTGAACCCAGCCCCTGGAGGTGCAAGGTGACAGTGCCAACCACTAAGCCACTGTGCTGCCATGATGTGTCAAACATCCAACCAGAATACTGCCAGAAGCTTGTTGCTTAATCTTGACAATAAATCCATATTCATGATGAGTTTATGCAAAATTATGGCTAAGAAACTACAGCTCAGACGGTTTCACTGGTGACTCCTTCTATAAATGGTAAATAAACACACTGTATCTTTTTGCTGGAAAGCGTAACCATATTAACAATTTTATACCCTGTATTTGACATTTGATCCGCATCAAAATAGCATGAAAACAGCATGAAAACAGCATGAAAACAGGAACTGAAAGAATTCAAATTACATTTATAAGTAAATAGGTGATAAGCAGAGGTGGAAAGAGTAATAAACGTTTGTACTCAAGTAAAAGTTCTGTTACTTCAGTCAAATTTTACTGAAGTACAAGTAAAGTTACCATTATAAAAATCTACTCAAGTAAAAGTAGCTCATTAAAAATGTACTCAGAGTAAAAGTTACAGAATTACTTTATTCAACAAAACATACTGAAGTAAGAGTAACTACTTTAAAAAGTAGACGTACACAAAAAAACTACTCAATTACAGTAACGCGAGTGAATGTAATTCGTTACTTTCCAACTCTGGTGATCAGTAAATTCATTCAAATATTTTCCATCCTAACAGTCTTGAGTTCTCCAATAACTTGTCAAAGTAACAATAAAAAAATAATAACAATACAAAATGCATTTCTATAAACAGAAAAAAAATAATTGTGAACTTTGTCTCAGGCCTCTAAGTTGTTGTTGTTGTTTTTTTTTTTTTTTTATACGGATCAGCTCTTTCCTGCACACCAATCAGGATTACCTGTCATAATCCTGGCAGATCTCCCCCACCGCTATCAAAGCCTTCAGATACTCATTGGGCTGGTACGGGTTGATGTAGTGAAGGGAGCAGCTATTGCGGGGGTCTCCGTTTGACGCCGTGAAATCGATGGCAACCTGGAGGAAGAGACACATCATCAGACACCCTGTTGACAATCTGAATATAAAGTGACACAGGAAGCTACTACCGGGTCCTGTTTTACAGCTCGAGCTCAGTGAATGAGTTGTAACGAGCGAGTCGGGGCTGCAGAAAACTGTCTTGCGTGTATGTAATAGTGTCTGTCTCGGAAAGTCCAATTAGTCAGCTGTCAGACGACGTGCCTTGAGTGAAGTCGTATGAGAAGCAGAACCGATGCTTAAAATACATCTTTAGTGTTAGATGTGAAAATGCAACACCGCTCGAATGCAGAGGCAAATTAAAATGGGCTTTGACGTCACTTCCTGAGACCCAAACGTTAATGCTGTAGCCCTTGAAGTTTCTCCTTCCTCTTCATTAGCACATGAGATACCTATCGAATGTCTCCAAATAGAAAGAAGGAAGAACAACAAGTCATTCAATGATGTGGAACATGGCTCCAGAAGTTTGACTTTTTTTTAACTGGACAAAAACAAGGCTCGTCATGTTACCGAGAAACACGCAGCGTACACTATTCTGTCCTGAAAGATGCCAGAACACTTTAGATACAGCTTTCCCTCTGAGCGTTACACAGGGGACAGGGGACGAATCTTACTGAAAACATCACCATATCAAAAATGTTGTGTCCTCCGTACAAGTCTGTATGACTACGCTGTTACTATAGAAACGCGAATGTGTTAATGCTGGTACGATTGAATTTTCTGACCAATCAGAGTTAAAGATTCAACTTCAGTAATAGCTGTGAGCGGGTGTAAGCTCAGGCTTGGTGGATCCCTGGGGCAATTGGGAGGTGGGAGGAAACCAGAGAACCTATAAGAACCCCACACGGATATACGGAGAACACACAAAACTGCACTAACCCTAGATTAGGATTGAACATACATTATTCCCCACGTCCAGCCTGCAAAATGTTTGTAATAACATTCATTCACTCATACAGTATTCGCTGATTAATTTTCCCGATTGTCATCCTTCTGACGTGGCGCTGATAGAGATTTGAATTCATTCATGACTTCGCTTCAAGCAGAACATTTTAGAGCAACGATGATTCCCGATCACAAACCGGGGAAAAGTAAGTGCGCAAGCGAGCCAGCCAAGACAATCTGACGATGGGATATCAGGAGTCGAATATGATGGGAAAAGCCAACGCAGAACAGGGCAAGAGTGCAGAATTGTGCACGCATTAGTGAGCAGAGAATGGATTCTTCATTGTTTAGGAACCAGCTTGCATTTTGCATTTGGCACAGTACTTACTGTAAAGTGTATCTGGCATCCTCCCATTATGTAGTCCAGGAAGGAGTACACTCTGTGGAGCTGTGGAACAGAGAGCTCAGCATTAACCTCAGAACACAGTGACCTGCTGAAGCGAACAGCAAAGCCGAGCAGATGCTTGTGCTCAATGGATTGTATAAATTGAAATTCTAAATAAATATAAATGATGATACTTGATGATCTGCATTAAATTAAACAGGTAGAAACTAGCACTGTAACAATAAATAACTCAAATTCAATACAAGATATTTTGTGTAGTATAGTTTCCCATTTCATCTTAAACCATGAAAACACTTTTTCATTAACACACAAATATAAGTGCATAGTACATAGTCCAAAAAGATCAGGGTATGGAAACAAGAGACGATATTATTTTTCTTTCCACATTCCTCATATCATTTTTTCCCACCAAGTTTTAAACTGGTCCCAGTTTGGTGTAGAGGGGAGGATTTGCCATGGTGGTGTTTTTTGGTGTCTCCAGGCGGTATGTCTGAATTCACACAGCTCTCTTTAGCTCAGACATGATCTTCAATCCTGCGATTTTCACTAAACAGAATCTTTCATCATATGCAACTACCACAGCAGGGGTTTCTTGTACCTGGATTGAATTGCAAGATGCGAGCGTGGCCAAGAGAGAGAGAGAGAGAGAGAGAGAGAGAGAGATGTGTTTGTATGTGTTCGATGTAGTCAGCTCTCCTGATTCAAGATAAAGAGAAAACTACTTTTTAAGAATAAGGAACAGAGGCTTAATGTTGAAGCCAACTCACAAATCCCTTTTGAAAATCCCATTTGTTGCGTCTGATGGTCTCACACCGTGTGGTTTGTCTTCAGGGCTGGTTTCCTCCTTTTTAAACTTCTTCATCCATCAGTATGCTAATTCGATCCAGGCTCAAGAAACCCCTACCGTGAATGTTCATAGTTTCATACCCTGCTCTTGTCAATGGTTTCATCTCCGTAAAACATCCTGTAGCACAGTGGGAGATGCATCGCTTGCAATGGAGACCATGTTGAGTAGCACCTTTGTATAGAGGAAGAGTCGCTCTACCAATATGGGCAATTTGAACAACCTCTGTCATTTACTAAAAAAAGTTATGGCAACTTTTGCATTACTTTCGGCCCTCGTATATTAGGTGAAGTGGAATAAACGTAATTGTTCCATGTTTGTATGTTAAGCCCACACTCTTTATATACTAATGTATATACATATACCCAGTCCATCTATCCTGAACGGCATCTACGCTAATTCTTTCCACCTGCTCTTTATTTTTCTACCCATCCCGAGGCATCTGGAGATTGTGCCAGCTTCAGTAGACAGAGGCCAAACCTGCGAGGATCCTGAGGCACCCAGAGAAGGACCTGCTCCAGCTGGATTCTGCTTCATGATGGTTTGGAGCTACACATGCTGTTCCTGAGCTCCCAGTGATCCAGACTCCATCTGCACCTGCTGACTCATCCCTGTGCTGAACTGGACTTTATGTTAATTTAAAGAACTTCTGTTATATTGAACTTTCAGCTGCATGACACACATGATGTTGTTATATAATTCCTGTTATCTGTTATCACCCAGATGAGGATGAGTTCCCTGTTGAGTCTGGTTCCTCTCAAGGTTTCTTCCTATTGCCATCTCAGGGAGTTTTTCCTTGC
>JAAGKR010000058.1:91985-309090 GCA_011419295.1 Clarias macrocephalus
ATGGTTTCATCTCCGTAAAACATCCTGTAGCACAGTGGGAGATGCATCGCTTGCAATGGAGACCATGTTGAGTAGCACCTTTGTATAGAGGAAGAGTCGCTCTACCAATATGGGCAATTTGAACAACCTCTGTCATTTACTAAAAAAAAGTTATGGCAACTTTTGCATTACTTTCGGCCCTCGTATATTAGGTGAAGTGGAATAAACGTAATTGTTCCATGTTTGTATGTTAAGCCCACACTCTTTATATACTAATGTATATACATATACCCAGTCCATCTATCCTGAACGGCATCTACGCTAATTCTTTCCACCTGCTCTTTATTTTTCTACCCATCCCGAAGGCATCTGGAGATTGTGCCAGCTTCAGTAGACAGAGGCCAAACCTGCGAGGATCCTGAGGCACCCAGAGAAGGACCAGCTCCAGCTGGATTCTGCTTCATGATGGTTTGGTGTCAGCCTTTTGCTCCTCCTGTAGTTTGCCCCCTGGCCTCTAGAGGTCATTTGTGTTCCCCTTAGGCCAAGTTTTTCATTGTGTTGTCTCATTAGTTATTCAGATCACCTGTGTCTTGTTTCCCCCAGTATATTTAAGCCGTTCACTTTCTCCCCTCTTATTCACTTGGTTTTTGAGTCCCTCCTCTGTGTGTCCTGTTGTAAGTTCCTCAGTCTTTTTATGATTTGATTGTTCATTACCTGGTTGTTTTCTCCCCGTGTGGAGGCTTTAATTTAAGAGTTTATTATTTTGTCAATTATTTTATTCCTCTGAATGAGAAGAACTTTTGTTGATGACAAGCTTCCTGTGAACCCTTTTTTACATCTTTAAAAAATAAATCTATCTTGCCTGAGACTTTCTGCCTTGAGTGTGTTTCAGTTGGGTCCAACCCTATCCCCTCCGTGGCTCAGTGGTAAAATCCTCAACCCTCACCCCGGAGACCCGGGTTCAAGACCTGAGTCTGACAGTTTGGAGCTACACATGCTGCTCCTGAGCTCCCAGTGATCCAGACTCCATCTGCACCTGCTGACTCATCCCTGTGCTGAACTGGACTTTATGTTAATTTAAAGAACTTCTGTTATATTGAACTTTCAGCTGCATGACACACATGATGTTGTTATATAATTCCTGTTATCTGTTATCACCCAGATGAGGATGAGTTCCCTGTTGAGTCTGGTTCCTCTCAAGGTTTCTTCCTATTGCCATCTCAGGGAGTTTTTCCTTGCCACTGTCACCGTCACCCTTGGCTTACTCATCAGGGGCAATCTCATTATTATCTAGACACATTTTTCTCACTCATACACATTTCCATAAATTTTCATTTCATTTTGCGAAGCTGCTTTGAGACAATGATCATTGTTAAAAGTGCTATATAAATAAAATTGAATTGAATTTAATATATAGGACAAATCCATCCATCCATCCACATAGGAACCTCTGTAGTCCAACTAGGGACCGTAGAGGCCACTGATGACCATTGTATTTATTCAGATTTTTAAGACACAGACCCTGAGGCAGGAATCAAACCCGGACCCTCGAGATGCAAGGCGAGGGTGCTAACCACTACGCCACCGTGCCACCATATAGGACAAATATTAAACTTTATTACACAGTCTGTCCCATGTATTGTTTGATACACAGATCAATCAAATTAACGCTTTGTAGCGAACTGGCCAATACAATATGATACTACTAAATGGCAAAAATATATGGCTAACATAATAATAAAGGATAGTTAATCCTTTGATCCATCAGTGTATTATTCAAACCTTATAGTAAAAATAAAAGGAACGCTGTGGAGTTATGATGGCGAGCAATGTTAAGTCTGCCTCGGGTCCCTCTCGGGTATTATTCTCTATAACAACCGAGACAAGCATTTTGACCTTTCTAAAGTTTTGGCATGTAATTGCTTTGGGGAAATAAAACTCCCATGTCCACTAATCCCTGACTTTCATTGAATTAGCACAAAACTCAGACTTGACTTCATGCTGGATAGTGAGGTTTTAGCACTGAATTCACTTAATACAGCTCGTCGCTCAAAACCCCATACCTGCCAAGAATACCATGCTTAGGTCCAAGGTCAGAACCATGTAGAACTGAAAAACACTCAGACAGCATAGATTTCTCTAAACTTTTGACTAACACTTAGTCTGTAGTTACAGTACTATACAAAAAAATCTCTTTCATTTCCTGATATTTTACTTCTGGAAAGCCAAACTTGTATTTTTAATGTAGACTTGAGAAATAGTTTTCCAGGCTTCCTGAAGGACTTTTCTAGCTCTTATTTTACAGTCCAGTCCCAGTAGTTGACCATTTTCAGAGGAATGTTCTTGTTTGTTAAGCCACACAGTGACTTATGAATCATTAAAGCTGTAAAAACTAATCTAACTTAAGTCCTGAGCCAGTGAGAACCAGGTGCAGATGATGAACAGATGATCAGGAGGTGATTAGTTCACTGCTGATGCTGAATGCTGAGAGGTTGGAACAGGCGAGAGGGGAAATGAGGCCGCTGCTGAGGTCGATACATTAACAACTGATTTTTAAAGTGTGTCTTTAGGCACGTTGCAGCCTGTCACAGTAAAATGTACTGTCTACATGAATCTACATAATTTAATTGAAAATAAATAAATAAATAAATAAATAAATACGGGTGGGATGAAGACTTTTGCACAGTAGTATACGTGTGGGATCAGAAAAGGATGTGCAGGGGGAAGGGGGATTTGTCCATAATGACTATCTTGATCTTGACCCTCATTTTAATTTAATGAATTTAAAGTTAATATAGTGCAATTTTAAATACCGGTCATTTTATAACTGTTTACAAACAGAAAAATGTTAATTGTGTTAATAGGAACTTGAAGACAAGCATCAAAGGCATTTCTCAATTGATTATAGTTTTAACTTTCATTTGAGCTCGATCTTGTCTTAGACTCGCCCCATCTCCCTAATACTCAGTCTAGGCCCAATCCCAGGGCAAACAATCCATTTAAATTTCCTAACAGGAAATTAAAATGTTAATAGTATACCATATATCATCTATATATAGTGGGCTAATGAATTAATTAAGAAATTAGGGGCAAAGTATAAAACTGTCATTTGCCTTCCTGACATTTCTTATGAACTTAAACCTTAAAATAACACGCGCTGACTGGAGAGAGAGAGAGATAGATAGATAGATAGATAGATAGATAGATAGATAGACAAACCAGTTAATCTAGTCGTTATATAATTTCAGCTCTTTAAGTGTTAAGCCATTAAAAAGCATGTTATGAAAAAGTTTTATGTAACAAAGAATTAATGCTCAGTGTATCCATGCACCATATCCCATATCCGACCACAACCCACACACAACGATGTATTGATTACTTTCTCAATGAATCCAAACCCATGATGAAAGGAGCATCAGCAGAATGAGGCAATGGAAAAGAATTACCTTTAAAAGCACGGCTTTCAGAAAATACACACAGCAATGAGAACAGCATGTACATACTCATGCGCTTATCTGCAATCACCACACACACACACACACACACACACACTCTCTCTCACACTCACACAGAAACACACATAATTCTCCAGTGTTTTAGATGAGGATACTGACTCTACACACACACAACACACTCTTGCACTGTGTCTTAGGCTGGGACACAGATTACACACACACACACACACACACACACACACACACACACACACACACACACAAGTCTCCAGAGTGTTTCCGACATTGACTACACACACACACACACACACACACACACTCAGAAACGCACACACTCTTGCACTGTGTCTTAGGCTGAGACACTGACTACACATACATAAACACACACACACACAGAGAAAAACACAGACACTTTGGCACTGTGTCTCAGGTTTAGACACTGACTACACACACACACACACACACTTGCACTGTGTCTACACACACTCCTGTATCAATGACACATTAACTCATCACTGTAATGATCTGACAGATTTCCACGGCTCCGCCTCCTACCTTCAGATCGGTGAGGATGACCACGCCCGAGTTCTTGTAGTTCTTCTTCTTTACTTTGTACTTTGGGTTCACACAGTCCCATGTGACCTTTAGGAGCCGGTGAGAGAAGAAGAGTCGGTTCATGTAAGCACAAACTTGATGCCGTAGCAGGATTCAATTTAACTTCTAAACATTTTTTTTATCAACATGTATAAATGATAACAGTTTTGAATAGTGTATGCAAAATGGTCTGATTACCTAACAACAAGAGTGCTGTTAGCAAATGTTAAACAAGTTAGCTAAGAGTTAGCTTCTGTCATTAAAGAGGCACTGTTCTGCACTTCCCCTCAGCCTTAACAACTCCAGGATTGTTCCTATGTCACGGAATGTTAGTTTTGTCACAAAAATAAAAAAAAAACCTGCACTTGATTATTAAAAACCTAAAATCCTGACCCAAAGCTAGTTTGCATCATCGGATGCAGCAATTTTTTTGCGTTCCGGGAGCAGAGAACTATGAGAGAAGAACTATACCTGATGTGGAAAGAAAACTGAACTAGTGCCATGGGGGAAAGACTCAACACCAGGTCTCCCTCAAGGATCGAAGCTCAGGTCGCTTCATCTACTTGGTCTTCTGAAGATGTTACTACATCAGTTCTCGCTCTGCTGAGGGCGTCACTTGCCCCTTTGTCTAGCTTCTGTCATTACTACCTGCATGCGTATGCCGTGTGCCACAATCGTTTCCAAGTTGTTTATTGTTTGTTTGTTTTTTCATTAAATATAAGAATCTGAACTTGCCTTTATCTCAAAATGCTGCCATATATCAGGATTCTGATGTTTTCTGCCATTAGTAGCTGGCTATGTTTATTACCAAGCTAATGTAAGGATATTGTCTAAAATTATACAACAGTTAGATCTGACCAAGCAATCTTGGATTGGACGGGAGACATTCATCGTTAATTACACTGTCTGTGTGTCTCTGTAGGGCCGCAGTACTGAGGAGAGAGCAGCTGCCTGCCAAAACCCACATTCACAACCAGTCACAGAAGCACTTTCAGTAAGAACACACATCTGATAATGTTATGCCGTCTTAAACAACACACTGTCTCCTTAATTATTGCTTCTAAAACCTCGCTGTTTTATTTGCACCTAAACTGAGCTACAAAGCTAACTAGGTTCTAACACAAGGCTAAATCCCAAATCCCTCTCTAACTCCCTCTCTGATCAAGGGCACTACTTGGTGTGTGGAACAAAGGATTGTGCACCCTAGCGCACTAGGCTTCCATTTTATGCTATAAGGGATTTAACCCCAGAACCCGCAAGTTAACTGGGCTGATATTCTAAATCAGAATAAGTGCTAATGTAGAGAAACTTATGACCACCCTGGTTTTATTCTCGGCTCCTTTTGCTACATACTACCAGTAAGACCCGTGTTAATTACACTGACTGTCAGTCGCCAGCTCCGCCAGTGGCAGTTATTTAGTTCCACCAGAAGGTTATGTGTTGGCTGAGCAAAATAACTGGTTAAATAAACAAACACGTCATAATTTGTTAATGATAAAAGGTGTTTGTGGAACTGCTGTATAAAAGCAACATTACACTTGAGGTTGTGCTGTTGTAATGAATATCAGCACGGCTGATCTATCTTCAGTACTCGTGCTGCGCCCTCTTGTATATGCAATTTCTCTACAACAAGCCTCACTAGAAATCTTTCTCTCTCTCTGAGAAAAGTGTTTCATTCATGACTCACATCAAACACTGCGTATCACACTGACCTTGTTTCCTCCAGAAGCTTGCTGCATCTCTTTGAACGTGGCATAAAACTCGCCGATGAAGTCATGCTTCCCTCTCGAGTCATAATCCCACACCAGGCACTGCAGGTCAACACCCAGGACAATTTGTTTTCTTATCATACATTTGATTCTTTTTTTTTTTTTACGAATCTTTACTAGCGTCTTGTTTCCTCCCGTTCGCTGGCGTACCTTTAACTTCCTGTTCTCGTCACAGCTGCACAGGGAGATGAGCGAGACTTTGAAGGGCTGCCACACAGGGTTCAGGTTGTTCTTGATTACCTGTGATGAGAATCAAAAATGTAAAAAAATGTGCTAAACTTGAGAAGAAGAGGGAGAATAACACATGATTTTTTAGTGAAGGACCGCAGCGCACTTCTGTTCTGTGTACAAGCTGCTCTGTGCTGTCATCGTTCACACGATAAATCTCCAAGAACGGGTCGGATTTGCTGAAGAGATCCTACGGATACACACATGAATAAAGCTTCAGTTAGGAGTGAAGTAAGCTGTGAAAGTAGAATAAAATGAAATAAAAAGCAAGATAATGTATATAATATAGAAAAGTTCAAATAAAATGTATCATATTTATTTAAAAAAGTAAAAAAGAGTCAGTAAGTAGTAAGAAAAATTAAATAACAAGAGTAAATGAATTAAATCAAAAGATAGAAAGAAAGAAAAATTAAGGAAAAGAAAAACTATTTTATAAAATCTATTCATTTATTTGCACAACAAGAAAGAAAGAAAGTTCAGTGCATAAATTTGAATAAAGTATGTTTTAATAAAGTTTTAAAAAATGATTCAAATGAAGTCAAAACCCAAATACAAATGGTTCATATTGTATTAATTTAAGATAATTTATTCATTTATTTAGGCAATAATCAATCAATCGGTCAACCAATCAATCAAATCCAATTAAGTCAACTTAAGTCAAAAACCAAATACAAATGGATCCAATTTCCTAAACACACACCCACAAATCCACACACAAATACACACACACACACACACACACACACACACACACACTTTTTTAGTATAGTAGTGAGTGGAGAAAATGAAATTAAACGTAATCAGATAGAACTGCACAATAAGTAATCGGCCCTCAGGTGAGTCGGATCTTATTGTCCGTGGTTCTCTCTCTGGTGCACTGGCACTGTTTTCTCTCACAGCTGTGACCAATCAAATCACGCAACGCACAGGGAAACAATAATTTGACATGTATCTTTGAGTCACGGCGTGGTTTGTCACCAGCCAAGGGCAATAGACTGTGCATGGCACAGAGGACACCAGGAGGAAGAGGGAGAGCGAAAAGGAGAAACTCCAAATGAGCCGTTTAATGTCCCCTTTTCCCCGCATTAAGCCTGTCAGAGAATCAGGACTGGATTGGGTTGTCACGGTAACAGGTCGACATGAGAGCCAAGTGATTTGGATGAGCGATTTGTCCACATTTAATCTCACAGCTTCAATTATTTGAAAAGTCCTCCATCCTGAACAGAACCCTACTACAAATAATTTCCCTTCCAGCGCTGCAAATAAAAGCAGTGTTTTTTTTTCTTTTTGATTTAAGCATCATTATGATCACTAAGCTCCATACAACAGATCTCTTTCATAAAAGGTTCAAAGCCTTGGTACGGGTGCTAATGAAGGTTGATCTTGTAATCTTTCTGCTTTCAGATAATATTTTAAATAATTACAAAAAAAAGGCCAAGTTTGTGTTTTTCGGCTTATAAGATACCCTCAGTGATCTTATCAAAAGAAATATTTGCATACCTGTTTTTTCATGTAATTATCCAATAACCCAAACATAAAGGAGCAGTGCAATGCATAATATCATGCACATACAGTTCAGGAGTTAATCATTAATAGGAGGAGCGTTCAAGTCAAACCAGGGCTTTGATTGTACAGTAAAAACTCCCTTTATTTCTCTATATAATCCCCTGCTACACTAGTGCACTTATCCCAGGGTTTCACTAGTGCTTGGACACCATCAAGGTAGAAAATTTTCTTAGTATGCCGGAGACATGATCGGACTTCCTGCTTTGTGTCTGAAACACTGGCCTCCCAGGAACTCCATTAACACCTCAAAAACATGTGGCGCGAGGTCAGGAGTGTACAATAATGTGGCAATAACTCACAGCTGTTCCACTCGCTAAACGTTCACAGGAACAACTGCAGTGTGCTCCGAGTCACCTCGGACAGGATTGTCGTTCATGGACGTACAGATTTCTTTAAAATGTTTGCAACGTTGAAATGTTTTACTGCGGCTAAAGTCTCATCACCGTACTGTGCTTGTAGTCTTCTGTAAATGTCAATTAGGTTTATTCTTTTATTCATGAGAAATTTCATCACAGGTCCCGGTTTGACTTGAACATTTCTCTTATAATACAACAGTATGGGGAAAAAAAATATGTTGTTGGTACATTGTTGGTAGAGGCACATTGTCGCCTTGCTCCATCATGGTTGTGAGTTTGACCCTTGGCTCTGATCTGTATGCCTGGAGCGCTGATTGGTCATTAAAAATGGCTCCTAGTGTGTAATTGGCTTGTACCCTTCCTTTTGCACTAACTTCACTGGGACAGACTCCAGGACAGCTGTAATGGATGCACTGTTGTCGGTGCCAGATGAGCTGGCTACAGGGCTTTCACGCATAACAATCTCTAGAGAATCTCCATTCTGCATGTGCTCCGAACGAGCTTTCAAAGTCTTTTGTTTTGTTTCTGTCAATATGTGTTTTGAAATGTGTGTTGCGTCTGTCACATCTTGACATTTACTTCCCTACAGTGCCATTAGCGTCACCTTCTGATTAGTTTGTTTACTTATATGCCATCTATTTCTTTGCCTGGGTATAAAGCCATTAAGTCTGAGTCTTTTTCCTAGTCCTTCGGTTCTGGCTTGATTTTCTGGATTCCGGCTTTGTACAAATATCACATAGACTGGTTCAAGCAGACCGAAAAAAAAAAAAACATACAGGAACTCACATAACGTCGACCAGTCACAGGAATATATGATTTTGCTGCACAAAAATTTATTCCAGCCATCCCTTCAACATGAGGTCATGTGATTGATCATTCTTAGCCCAGCCTTGAGACTCGATATCTAATGGGAGCATTAATGGATAATTCTGTTCCACTTGTTTTTGTCTACGGACTTTAAATCCATAATGTTCCCAGAATGTTCCATAATACCCATTATTTTAATTACACCAAAGTGGTTTCAAAGATATGAAGAGGTTTTTTCGCTATCAAGCATCCAGAGTTAAATGTACTGAAATAAACCTGCATATTTTTTTCCAGCACTCGATTTCAATACGAAGAACTGCTATGGAATGTAGATCAGATGCACAGGATTAAGACCAGCAGCCTGGATCACGATAAGGAAGTGTCCCTTGTGCTGTAGCCGTAGCTGTGAGAGTAATGAATTACTCAATGTCGTTTGAATAGAAACGTCCTGTCTAAAGATTGTGGCTCAGTCATTACGCTGTCTAGACATTCAGCAATCTTTATCTTCTGTCCGTGATGGCCAAGCTATCTGCCTCGTCTCATGTTTCTCCTGACTTACATTACAGTACAGAATTACTCTGTAGGTGTGAACCCTTTACGGCTCAGCTCACTCATCTCAGTCATCAAAGCTATATTTAGCTGATTCACTGCTGGCTCAGAACATTTCCCCGGTGGACTAGAAGCTAGCGTTCTGCACTTTATTTATTATTATTATTACCAGCCATTCAACTAACCTCAATCCAATTAAGTAATTATCTAATTAAATGCTCTTAAGTATACTGTATATGGAGTATATATGTGTATATGTTTTAAGTATATAAGTATATAACACATATAAATCCCCACAGTGACCCTTTTGTGTTGGCCGGTGTATAATTAAATGAAATACGTTTCCATGAAGATTTTAGATTTTCATTTAAAACCAGCTTGACATTGAATTACTTTTTTTACAAACAAAAATTATTACACCTCATAAAATTCCATGGTTGTGACGTGAAACTGAAACTGTCTTTTCAAAGCTGATTTAGTGCCAGTGTGTACAAAATGGCTTAAAAAATTAGTGAACTACACACTGTACAGTATACAGTCGCGCCAAAAGGTGCATCAGGAATGCAGGGTCAGATAGTGATGTCATTAGGTCTCATTCTTATTGCCACATCTGCTGAAGTTACTTATTAAGAATTTATATTTATATTACCTAGGAATGCAAAAATTCACCTTATGGCCTTATGAGTAGATGATTATGTATGGAATAACAATATGAATGATAAATTATATTTTACCAGACCTTATACACAGACTTACATTTTATCTCCTTATACAGTACATCTGAGCAGTTGAGGTTTAACGTCTTTGCTCGTGGTACCTGGGTGGAGGTAGGGTTTGACCCTGGGACCTACTGGTCAGTGGTCAAATAGAGCGAGCATTATACAACAATTATTTGCCTCTTATGAAAATATTACATTTATTAATAAATGTCCCATAGCAGCGGAGGTACAGTGGCGTAATGGTTAGCACTGTCGCCTGCACCTCCAGGGTCTGGGTTCGACTCCCGTCTCTGTGTGCATGGACTGCATGTTCTCCCCGTGCTCGGTTTCCTCCCTCAGTCCAAAGACATGCAGATTAGGCTAATTGGCGTTCCCAAGTTGTCCGTAGTGTGTGAATGTGTGTGTGTGTGTGTGTGTGTGTGTGTGTGTGTGTGTGTGTGTGTGTGTGTGTGTGTGTGTGTGTGTGTGTGTGCCCTGCGCTGTACTGGCATCCTGTCCAGGGTGTACCCCGCCTCATGCCCTAAGTCTCCTGTGATAGGCTCCAGGCCCCCGTGACCCTGTATACAGGATAAAGCGGTATAGACGATGTGTGAGTGAGTAAATGTCATAAATTTAAACAGTTTGTTAAGAAACATCTGAAAGACATCCTGGTATCACTTACATTATAACCATGAAAAAATCATTCATCTCTCTCTCTCTTTTGTCTCTCATTCTCTTTCCCTCTGTCTAGAAAACATTCTTGTGAAGAGCTCCGACATCCCTGACTCCTTCCATAAATGTTATATAAATGGCATGAAAAAAAAATGTCACCAAACAATGACAATGTGTTTTTCTTTCTTAAAAAACAATGCAGTTAAAAAAATATCTATATATACTGTATATTGTTAGTCTTAGATTATAGTGAGAAACACTCGACAGTATGAGGTGAAAGAAAAACTCAAGTGAAGTGCAGATGTTTAAAAATAAACACACTTAAGTGCTTTAAGTGTTTTTTTTAATTGGACTTGGTTACATCCTGTCTCTGCTCCATGGTATTTTTTCCTACTACTTTCACATGATTAGGTTTTTAACATAAAAGAATGCTTTCAGAAAAACCTAATCATGTGAAAGTAGTTTTTCCACTCTGATGATAAACTGTGAGTTGTGACCATAAACCCTGTCAAACTTTAGCATTATTAAAGCTATATCGCTAATTATCAGAGTGGATGAATGTGCAGTAAGGATTCCTCATCAAAAATGTCCTCTTTAAATGTAATATTTTAGATTAAAGGGAATAAATGAACACCGTACGTCAGCTCCATAGCTGCACGAGTATGTAACGTAATGTCGAACAGCGTTGGTCTGAAATACTGCTCGGCCCCAACAGCAGATTGAGCCGCGACAAACCATGAGCTGGTGAGACTAAGTGTATCTAGCATTACCAAAGTTTAAGAGCGAGCACCGGTCCGTATCAGGAGCGGAAATCTCTGCCTGAAGGTGCATTTAATCCGAGCCACCGTCCTGACAAACAGTCGAGCAGCGTGATCTTACAGATTTCAAACACCATCTCTCAATCCCATCTCTTGGCTAGTGCTGTCCCACTGGAACTCAGGGTGATCAATGATCTCGCACGGATATCAACATGTTGTCGACATGCATCATTTGAGATTCAGACGAAAATGTTCGCTGTGTATCGCTACATGAAAGCAGAGCCTCGGGGAAATCGAGAGTGAAATGCAAAAAAAACAGCCAGAAAGAGCATGGGAAAGGAAAAGGGAAGCAAACAGAAAAATGGAAATAGGCGAGAGCAGGAAGCGGAGCGATGGCTGAGAGCTGAGACGAGTGGGAGGACGAGGCACGGAGGGGTTTGTGTGCGCAGCGACAACACTGCAGGATGAGCAGATCCCTGAAGAGCCGCTCGGCTACGTGGGCTCGTGTGTAGGAGAAGCTGTTTGCACACAGAGGAGAAGGGCGAAGACCCCATCGCTCACTCCCCTATCTCACTCCCGCCTGTCACTCTGCCCTTACCTACTAGCCCCACCCCCCTGCTGAAACTCCAGCACCAGCTTCTACTACTGTGCCTGCAGGGGTTCGACTGAAAAGATCAGAAAAACCAAGCAATACTCCCTGGCAACACTCCGTCCAAAAACTCTATTTTATTTTAATAAATACAATTCTTACTTATGTAGTTATTAGCGTTCAGCCACCATCATTAGGCTGCAACATACCTCACTTTCGCGAAATATTCCTGCTATCAGTCCAGAGGTTTGAGAAGAGATAAAAAATTTTTTTAAACCATTCTAGAATTTAAGGTATGAAAATTCTCAGATCTTAAAAAAATTGTATAATTATTTCACTTACCTTATCATCCAACTTCTTGGCACAGAACGCAAGCTCGACGTACCCATTGTTGCCAGAAATCTCCTCGGCATGAATCTAAAGGAATTAGAAAAATCGTTAATTTTTTTTTGTGTGTTCCCAGATAGATAAATGCACACTGTGGAAGGAGAAATGGAGTCTCTTTCTGGTTCATTAAATAAAAATGTTCATAGGATAGAAAGGGTGCGATTTTAGTGCTGCCTGGTAAATAGGATTTAATCATGAGGGTCAGCAAAAAATGTAAAAAAAAATTTATATATATATATATATACACTTATTTTCTTTTACCACTTACACTATAATAACTATAAACACTCTGGCCCTCCATAGACTCTCTTTTTTTATGTTGAAGTTAGTAAGACCAAAAATGCATCATGAAACTGAAAAAAGGCAGAAAGCATAAACTCCTCCACTCTGATATAAAGTGCTGACACTGGAGACTCCTTTCATAAATGTTACATAAACACCCCTCTTTTTGTGGAGCGACCATCATCCAAATCTCTGTGCCTGAACACTTCCTATAAACACAATGACATACGGTACTGTGCAAAAGCTTCCCTTTCATTTCTTCATATTTTGTTTCCGAGGAGCCAGACTTTATTGTATTTTTAACGTCGTCTTGAGGAATAGTTCTCCATGCTTCATGAACGACATTTTTCGCTCTCGTTTTTAGTCCAGTGCCTGTACCTGCATACATTTTATTTTTTTAAAGCCACACAGTGACCTCTGAATCATTTAAGCAAAAAACACACACACACACACACACACACACACACACACACACACACACACACACACATTCAAGGCCTGAACCAGTGAGAAACAGGTGCAGATGATGACAGATGATCAGGCCGGTGATTATAATATACTGCAGATGCTGAATGCTGAATGGCTGGAACAGACGAGAGGGGAAATGAGTTTCACCTTACTTGAAATTAATTTTAAACCACAATCTGAATCAATCTGAAAAGGAACTAATTTAGTGGTGTAAACCCTAATAATTTAATAATTTAATCATTTAGTGGAGTAAACCCTAGGTTTACTCTTCTAAAAATTCTTTAATTCTTTAATTTCCATAAAGAAGCAATATCGTCTTCCACCAGAATAATAATATTAAAAGCTTAAAAATAATAATATGTTCCTTTAAATTAGCTTATCAGCTTATCATGTTTGGTTTATTGTAAGCCCATAGTAAGACTCCAAAGTTCTCCAAACGAGCCACCTCCTAAACCACACGTAAGAAGATATTTTGGTCCCAAATTTCGCTCACTTACTCACCATCTATTCCTCTTTACCCTGTATTCAGGGTCGCGGGAGCCTGAAACCTATGCCAGGAGACACAGGGCGTGAGGCAGTGTACACCCTGGACAGGGTGCCAATCCATCGCAGGGCATGCACACATGCACACACTTACACACACACTATGGGCAATTTTTTGGAACACCAATTAACCTAATATGCATGTGTTTGGATGGGAAGGAAAAGCGAGTACTTAGAGGAAACCCACAAGCACAGGGAGAACATTCAAACTCCATGCACACAGAGATGGGAATAGAACCTGGACCCTGGAGGTGCAAGGGGACAGTGCTGCTCAATAAACCACCGTGCAACCTCCAAATTTAACTAGTACTTTAAAAGTTATCACATGTCTCAGAGCCCCACCAAAGTGTGTTAATACCCCACCTGAAATACCCCCCCAGATATTCAGATCGCATTTCACATTCTTCAAACATTCCATTTCAATGTCAATAAGCTGGGGGAGACTTTCTCTTATATGAGGTCATATTAGGGGGAAAAAATCAAAAGCCTTGTTTAAGCCTTGAGAGTCAGGGAATGTTTTGTTTCATATTAGTTTTTTTTTTTTTTTTTTTTTTGCAGACTTGAATGCCAAACAATGACTAAAAGGTGTTTAATGTACGTGAGGAGTCAAAGTCAGTTTTTTTTTTTTTTTTACCACTTTACACAATGGCAACAACAAGTTGATTTATCAAGTTGGTTATCATTATTGTGTATTAAAAAGGCAGCATGTGCCATCCTACAAACAGAAATCAGAAAAACTAATACAGATTTTTAAATGATATGCCAGAAACAGTTACTGATAATAATAGGTGATTTTTTTTTTGTGTAAAATTAACAAATCTGACAGGCCTTATTAGGTTAGTATTTAAGCTAGAATCATTCATTAGTTTTAGACTAAATGAAAATCTGCATTAACAGCAAATCCAATCAGCCTATCAATTAACGTCAAAGCGTGAACTCGCTGCAACTGCAGCTTCAGCCATAATAAACATCATAATAAAGACAAAATCAAATACCCCGGCTGCTGATTTGCTTCGATAAGATTACTTTGTTTTCAGAACAATAACTTTAATTTAAAATGATTTTATGGGGAAGTGTATAAGACCAGCAAGCTATTTATTAGACCAATCAATAATCAGGTTTGTAGTGGGAGCCATAACACAGGTAAGCATTAATAATTGAGGTAAAGCGATAATAAAAAATGAAGCACAAACAAGAGTCAAAGCCAGGATGTAACTAAAAAGCAACACATAATAGCACATGAAGAAAGGCTTTGTCTTTGTGAGAATCGACAAAGTAAAAATCCAGGTGAGAACATCCATGGAACATAGCAGTCACATGACAGGCAACCAAGTCTGACCAAGACCATGAAGTTCACGCTGAGTCTTAAAAATATCAAAGAATGCAGCGTGAATGGGGTCAAATTGTGCATTATCAAGTTTAAACTACTTCCTAGACACGTCCTTGTCAGGTTCTCAATGCGTCTATGGTGATGAGAAATTAGTGAGTACTGCGAACTGTACTGAGCTATTTTCAACCATGCTAGCGACCGACAGTTAGTGTAATTAAGGACTGTAAGAATATCTGAGATCCAGAGTGATACATATAGTTAACTGTCCCAGTGCTGTTATGCTCTACATCATCACTCACAGGAGGCCTCTCAATTTTTCAGTTGGAGCTAACTGCTTCTTTACATCACAGTCATGTTACAGTAAATTCTCCATTCTGGCTGGACAAATTTATTTCATTTAACATAAGGGATTATGGATTTATATGAATGCATTTGTTCGAATGCATTATTGTATCTATAGTAACTGGTCATTTAAAGAAATTTTAAGTTTTCAATAGAAATTCGGGGTGTGGTGGTATAAGGCAATAAACAATGATCTATTATTTTTATTATTATTATTATTCATTATTAATAATAATAATAATAATCATCATCAGCATCATCACTCATTCACTCGCTCAATGGCTATAGTCACAGATAATAATAATAATAATTATATATAATATATTTTCCTGGGTTGCCACATCAGATCATTTGATCCACAAGTTATTGTCACAGGTTTTACAGTGAATTCTCTTCCTCCTGCAAAACACCCATTTCGTCAGGCTTGGGACTGCCCTGCATCCCCGTGGGTAGGTATTATATATGGGCATGGGATTAAGGGCCTTGCCCAAGGGCCCAACTGTGGCAACCTTAATTAGTTAAAATCGATAATCACTAATTACATGTCTGATGTTGTATATGTTCCTATAAAAGTCTGCTTCTTGTTCTGTTTGTTCTTCTTGTTCCTCTTCATTCCACTCACCACTATGTTCCTCATGCTGCACATACTGTACTGTACTACTGACTAAAAGCTTTCAAACTGAACACAGAGTGATAATTGGAGTAATTTACCTGCTCTGGGTGAACACTCAGCAGCATCCATTCAACTCTATTAACACCTTAATGGAGCACCTCGAACAAAAAAGCACCTCTGCCTTTAATGTTGTATTTCAGCTGGTGTTTCGGTCCGAAAGA
Source organism: Clarias macrocephalus (assembly GCA_011419295.1). NCBI lineage: Eukaryota > Metazoa > Chordata > Actinopteri > Siluriformes > Clariidae > Clarias > Clarias macrocephalus. The sequence goes on from JAAGKR010000058.1 coordinate 108,192, forward strand.
TGGTGTTTGCTCTTTTCCAAGCTCCTAACCTCCTCCTTTTCCAACCTCCTAACTCGCTGAACACGTACTGATCATTCGGTTTCTATATTTTGGTTTTATTTGTGTGAATGGGGCATCAAAACGAGCATGTTACAGCCGCACAAGGCGCAGAAAAGTGTCCGATACAACAGAAAAAGTGACAGTGACAAAACATAGGTCAATGCTTGGTTTTAAAAATAGCACATTCTGGATGCAGGTGATGGCAGAAAAAAAAAGATCTATTGTGATCTCATTACAATTGTTTTTGCTAACAGCGCAACAACAAAACAACAGAGCCTTAATATGGAAAAGCTGTACAGTATGTTCAGAGATTTCATTACCACAATACTAATATCGTATGCTTGATTCTTACTCATTCACAAAATTTGAGAAAAGATGGCGGTTAATGCTATAATTTAAGTAAGAATCGGAATGAACTTGTTTTCTTGACATTCCATAACATAGAATATAACTATTCTGCACATTGATAAGAAGTACAGGGTATTTTGGGTTGTTTGTTTGCTCCTCCAATGGGTTCCGTCATTTCTATTGCGATGGGGGTTTTTCAGGGCCAGGTTGCCAGCCAGATGCCTTACTGGCCTTCTCTTTTCTCTTCTAAGATTTTGAACCCACAATGGCGGATCGATTTTGTATCGCCATAGGGTTAAGGGCCTTCCATATGGGCCCAACAGAGGACCACTTCCCACATTGTACTGTTCAGTCACTAAACATATGACCTGGCATTCTTTTATAATAAAAAATATTATCATTGGGGAAATGTATGTGGTTTAATAAGAATAAAAACACTTGGATGTGTTGTCATAAGTAAGTACTCAACTCCATAATGGTAATAGTACATCTGCTTCTTGTCAGGTTGCCTTACACACCTAGTTGTTGATTTTTTATTTATTTTTATTATTTTTTTGTAACTTAATGTAGCATCATAATAATAATGATAAAAGAGAACAGATTTTAACATTGAACAATGCTAGAGTTAAAGTAACAAACACTACTCACCACTCACAAAACAGAACTCACCGTAATGTTAGACTTTCCAGCATACTTTCCGTATTTCAGCAGCAAAGGCTTCACCATCTTTTTCTGCGCCACTATCTGTTGAAGCAATTGAAAGATAATTGCTTTCTGCATTTCTCCTGAGAAACATATAAACAGAAAACATTACACCCGAGCACAGGTGTCTCACCTGACCGAGCGTGCACTCCATCCCACCCAGGAAGTCGTCGTCGCGGGTGCCGATGCTGTGGGTCCCATGAATGTCATAGACCTCGAAGCGCAGCTTCTGTACCTCCTCAAAGTAGTAGTCTAACATCAGGACCTTAGCAAACACCGGGTTCAGGTTGCTCTTGATCACCTCAGTGCGATCCAGCTAAACAAAAAACATAATGACAGGAACGAGGTCACAATTTACCAATAAATAATTAAAATCATTAAAATGAAACCTTTGTGCTAATATGTAAATACATTCCTAATTATTCTAAAATAAAACTAGATGACACATGTTGCACTGTAGGCAAAACTATACATGGTGTTTCAAAAATCTTGATCTAAAAATAAAAACCTTGCCTTGCTGTAAACCTCGTAAAGATCAAAAACCTTTACTTTAAACCATTTAAAATAATATATACTATATATATATTAATGAATGTTTTATTCCAAGAACTATCCAAAGTACATCATTATACTGTACCCCCAAAGATCAATCTAGTATGAATCACTGGAGCCTATCTCAGGAGACTTTGGACATGAGGCAGGGGACACTCTGGACAGGGTGCCAATCCATCACAGAACACACACGCACAGATACACTACGGGCAACTGGGGAATAGCAAATAGCCTAATCTGCATGTCTTTAGACTATGGGAGGAATTTCCCTGAGGAAACCCACCTACTGCAGGGAGAACATGCACACTTCAAGCACACAGACCCAAGGCGGTAATCGAAACTAGACCGTAGAGGTGCAAGGCCACAGTGCTACACTAAGCCACCATGCCACGAGCCAAAAAAAAAACATGTGTTAAACTGGAAAAAATACAGCTATATAGTATATATATTGTTTTTTTGTTTTTTTTAAATTAAGCAGTAGACCAAGGCGGCACGGTGGCTTATGGTTAGCAGTGTAGCCTTGTACCTCCAGGGTCTAGGTTTGATTCCCACTTCTGTGTACATGGTGTTGGCATGTTCTTCCCGTGCTGCACAGGTTTCCTCTGGTTTCCTCCCACGGTCCAAAGACATACTGATTAGGCTAACTGGCGTCCCCAAATTGCCTGTAGTGTGTATATGTGTGTGCTCTGTGATGGATTGGAACCCTGTTACGGGGGTACCCCGCCTCATGTTCTAAGACTTCTGGAATAAAGCAGTACAGACCAAGAATGAGTGAGTGAGTAAGATGTAGACCACAGCAACATTTCATTGGGAAATATCTTACTGTATGTGAAAAGTGGTAATTTATTTTTGCAGCAGCAGATTTTATTAACTTGACTTGACTTGACTTGACCTGATTAACATTACCTAGCTTTTTTTTCTGGAAAAAAAAAAAAAGACGTCGTATCGGAATTTGACTGATGGTATTTAGCTAGTAACCTAGTAACCCATTGTAAAGTTCTATCCAAAGATGGAAATTTCAAAGAACTTGGATAAGAACATCTGCCAAACATCTAAATGTAGTTATTGTAGTGTAAAATAACTTCACTTCAGGCAGTACAGGCAGCATACATCAAGTCGTATATATATAAGTACAGACCAAAAGTTTGCGCACACCTTCTCATTCACAGAGTTTGAATTTGTATTATGGCAAGAAAAAAGCAGCTAAGTGAAGTAAAAAACGAGCGGCATCATTACTTTAAGAAATGAAGGTCAGTCAGTCGGAAAAATTGGGAAAACTTTGAAAGTGTCCCCAAGTGCAGTCACAAAAACCATCAAGCGCTACAAAGGAACCGGCTCACATGCGGACCGGCCCAGGAAAGGAAGACGGAGAGTCGCCTCTGCTGCGGAGGATAAGTTCATCCGAGTCACCAGCCTCAGAAATCGCAGGTTAACAGCAGCTCAGATCAGAGAGCAGGTCAATGCCACACAGAGTTCTAGCAGCAGACACGTCTCTAGAACAACTGTTAAGAGGAGACTGTGTGAATCAGGCCTTCATGGTAGAAGATCTGCTAGGAAACCACTGCTAAGGACAGGCAACAAGCAGAAGAGACGCGTTTGGGCTAAAGAACACAAGAAAGAACACAAGAAAGAAAACTCGCTGAATGAGAAGGGGTGTCCTAACTTTTGCTCTGTACTGTATATGTAGTATAAACACAGTAAGTCCCCTACATACGGACATTAATTTCAAAGATAACTTTCAAAGATACGAACAAGAGCTCATGCATGTTCAATCGAAGAAGTTTGATCACATGTCATGTTTTCAGACAAGCCTTGTATTTATCATAAACTAATAATTGGCACTTTGGGATATTTTCAATTACTTCCAGGGTAAATAAGAAATAATTGTACTGTAGGTAGGAACCAAAGTTGTGAGAAGGGAACAAAAGAAATGTTGAACCACACACACCATGAAATTGGTCGGGTTGCATTTGCACCAGTTATTTGAAGAAAACTGATAAAATCTCAATTTAATACTGCTTGTCACATGTTGCTTCCTGAAATCACTTCGTACTGTAAATTTAGGGTCAAAATCTTCGCAAGCACAACTCTATGCTGATCAAATAACTTGATCTTACCGCTCTTAAAGCTACGTTCCTGCGTATGACTTGCTGGTTTTGCTGAATATTTACTATCAGGAATTTTTTGATCTGTTAAATGCAATAATTCAGGGTCTTCCCAGGAGTTATGTAAAATAACTGAATTTAAACAAGTAATTGCTGTGAAATAGGGCACAGCCTATGTAAGCCATGCAGGACGCTGCAGGTGCCCAGTTAAATGGCTGTGGTAGGACAAAAGCAAGTCAAAGCTGAGAGAACAAAAAGACAGTGATAAAAGAGAGTTAGAGAACATAAGGAGGGAATATATAGAGAGGGAGTTGTGAGTTGGTCACAGAAAATGAGATGTGAGTGGGTTTCGCTCCCACTCGGTTTAAGCAGCCACTATCGATTTGCATGACAATGGCACTTCCCTGTTGAGAGGGACTGGAAAAGCTCGGAGTAGAAAGACTAATGGCTTATATCCTCTCTGTGTACATCCTAAATCCCAGCGCCTGAACTCACCCACAGGCAAGAGCACTGAGCTGCACTCTCAGCATCGCTGCCAGCACTCGAGGCCAGATTAAATGAATAAAGATCACCTGACACGTTCGACTCAGATCCAAAACCTGCTTGTTACACAGTATTCGGCCAAAAGTTTGTGGACAGCTGAACCATCTGTCCTTCCACTAACATCTGCCACAAAAGTCATGAGTACACAATGTATAAAATGTACTTTAATCACTTCTCTTCAAAGGAATTAAGGAGCTCAAAGCTGTTCCTGCACGAGTATGCCAAAATGTACATGGTTTGCCAAAGCTGGAGCGGAAGAACCTGAGCGGTCTCAACCAACTGAACACAGCTGGGATGAAGTGGAACACTGACTGCCACCCTGACCCTTACAACGAAGGGTGGTCATGTCAAGCCGGGACTTGTGATGAAATTTCAAGTTAAAGAAGGTTTTAAAACTGATGAGTTTTTATAGAAGACTTCAAGCACAGTATGGTGATGAGACTCTTAGCTGCAATAAAAAATTAGAACGGTGCAAACATTTTAAAGAACTCTGTCCGTCTGTGATAATCTCTGCCAAGCTGATCCTTAAAAACCAGTGGATAACTGTCCACATCTGTCCGTGGGAACTTACATTTAATCATTCACGGACACTACTTGCACATTGCAGGAACTCAGCTGGGAGTTATTGCCACATTCCCTGTACTGTACAATCCTGATCTCGCTCCAAGCCATTTCCACATGTTTGGGCCATCAATGGAGTCCCTGGGGGGCCTGTGTTTCAGATGTGAACAGGGATAGTCTGATCACAGTTCCAGGGTACTAAGACAACCTTCTACCTTGATGGTATCAAGCACTAGTGAGACACTGGGATATGTGTAGCAGGGGATTACACAGGGAAATACTGTGAGTCTTTAATGTCATCTCTGTGTTCTGTTATTCTGCATACAAAAGTCCAGGTTTGACTTGAACGCCCCTCGTGCATAAGATAAGAGTATGCAAGTATATCTCCTGTCAACCACAGAGTCTCAAGACAAACGAGGCATCCGTGAGCTTATGTACTGTATGCGGAGGAATTCGAGTATGCTGCCTGGTTTCATGTGTCTTGATGGAATCATGTGTTCACGTCATAATAAAAAGCCTGGCTCTTAAATGAATGGAGTTCCTTCTGCATTAGAATGAAATCTGAGACAAAAGCACGTCCTTTAATTTATTTCTCGTCCGGCCATTTTATCCATTTTTATTATTCTGAGCTATTCATCAGCCACCGTGTAATAAAATCTCTATACAATCTCTTAATAACTGCTTCATTCAGTCTGACTTTACCACAGCGAGGAGGTCTGATTTAATGTATTGTTATCTGACACTGTCAATGTCACAGCAGTGTGTACTGAGACTGACTCACACTGCAGTGAATCATGCGTTCGAAAGAAAACACGATGGCTCATAGTTTAACACATAGACCTGGAGCTTAGCAGGCGCAACAACTGACGGCATAATTATGGCCTTGGATTTACACAAGGAACGACCCGTCACACTGAGCGAGGTAGTGATGTGACACTTAGGACGCCTACATGGATGTACACTGGAATTTAAGCTTCTTTGCTCGATGTATATACAGAGGCTTATGTTTCTGTGCAGAAAGTATTTAAGTTAAATCAGGCACGATGTACAAATGTTCCAATACATCACGTACATCATCCACACCTGCTTAATAACTTTTTACATTTTTACATCATGGCCTTTAGTTAAAAATGAACATTTTCCCAAACACTCTCGCTCACTCATCGTCTATACCGCACTATCCTGTATATAGGGTCGCGGGGGCCTTGAGCCTAGGGTGGGTCCCAGTCCATCGCAGGGTACACACATACACACCCCCACATGCTTGTTCACACACTATGGGCAATTTGGGAACAGCAATTAGCCTAATCTGCATGTCCTTGGACTGTAGGAAGAAAGCGGAGTACCCGGAGGATACCCATCACGCACAGGGAGAACATGCAAACTCCATGCACTCAGGGGTGGGGGATTAAACCCAGACCCTGGAGGTGCAAGGCGACAGCGCTAACCCACTAAGCCACACAAATAAAGATTTAGGATTTTAGAGTCTCGTGGCACCTTATGATCAAAAAGAGAGTCTTGAAGTGACCCTGAAATTACCCTGAAAAGTTTTTGTACTTATCAATAAGTTCATCCAGTCAAATGCTCTCTTCTCACCTAAATATTTTTGCTGTGTGTCTTCCTGGAGTAAAAGTCTCCAAGTATCTCTTAGGAATAAGTGGATGGGAGAGGGCAGAGAATCGAAGCAACTCACAACTTTTGCTTATTTGTTTTCTTTCTTACTTTTTTAATCCCCAGCTGTCAATCTGCTCAAACATGTCTGGCAGAACTGTAGGTCAAAAGTGCAATTGTTTAACAAGAAATCCACTTTCACTAATATAAAGTTTTCTGAGGTAAGCAGCTGTTCACTGATGAAGACAAAACTGTTTGTGAACATTTCAGTCATAAAACTATGAGAGTAACTGTAAGCCATCATAGTGAAACTGTTTCACTACCATAAGCCGAACTGTCATCAGCAGTCCCATGGATCTAGACGCAGACCAGATGGAGCCATCAGCAGCCGCCCTGAGCGATCGCCATGTGAACTCCGATCAGAAGTCGGAGGTTATATGGTTATTATGTCGATGTGATATGTGCAGTAACGTCGCCTTGGCAAGATCAAAAATAGAATAGAAATGAAAAATATTTCCACATCATTTCCGGTTTCCGAAAATTAAAGTCTTAGTGCAGTTTTTTTTTTCACTGCAGTATCTGATGTTATGTCTAGTTTCTCAGACGATACACATTTCCTCTGATATGAAAATGTATAAACAGGAATGAATATCAATAAGTGTTTATGTACACTGCACAGCTATAGAATTTTAACATTTTCTCATTTTATCTCTTCATAACTGCTTATCCTGTAGCGTGGGAAAAGGACAAAATGCCAGCACAGGCTCTGTCCCTCCTGTAAAGTAAACGGTTACGAAAAAAAATGCAAATGATTATAACCCTGATGATGCTCTTAGTCCTCTTATGGCAGTTTTTTTTTCCCCGAGGAGTGGTACAAATAATTTGAGTTTATTAATTAGAGGAAAAAATAATAAATTTTGTCCATCATCTAGTCCAGTAAAAAAAAATATATAAGAAACACTGTATGCCTCATTAACATACAGTGTTGCTCTCATACGCCTGCAAGAAATCAGGAATCAAAAACTACTTTTCAGGTTTTGTTTTTAATACTGAATATTGCTCTGAATGTTCCAAGTTTATTCCAAAAATAATAACAATAAGACACTGAAGCCCTCTTTTTATGAGTCCTAACTGGCATATTTGAATTCTGATAAACTGCCCATTGACTCATTATGAATAATTTTGTGAATACTTTCATATGCAAATTATGTGGGGAAAAAATCATTTCATAGAGACTCTTGAAAGAATGACTCTTGCTTTCTTGTACTGATTTTTAGATGCCTTTGGATTTGGGATTGTGTAATAGACTTGGACATATTTGGATTAGGAAGGACTGTGACTCAGAGGTTTCATTCCCGTCCTGAGTTGGGGATTAATCTCGCTTCTGGTCTGTGCACATGGAGCTTGCATGCTCTCCCCATACTTGGTAGGTTTTATCTGGGTACCATTTTCTCCTATAGTTCAAAGACTGTATATGATTGGGTATTTATGGGTGAGTGTGCGGTAAAAGGTAACTAAGTAAATTTACTTTTGTTCAAATAACTACTAGTCACTTGATTAGTAGATACTTTTTTACTTTTACTCCACTACCTCCTACAACTACATTACTACTACTGCGTTACATTACCAGCTTGGTGCGTAGTATTTGAAGTAGTAATATCACCACCAGCTGGATTAACTGGCATAATTCCCTAATCATGTATACATTTTTGTGTTCAAAATTGCAGATAGTGACGAAAATTGCACGTTCAATGTCAGGAGGATAGCACAGAGAGAGAGAGAGAGAGAGAGAGAGAAAGTTACTATAGTAACTATAGTAAGGCTACTCTAAGTACTGTAAGGAAAGGTACTTTTGCTCAAGTATAATTGTAAATGGAGGACTTCTACTTTTACTTGAGTATTATTTTATGTAGTATTGTATTCCCACCTCTGGTTGGCATGCCATTCATGGTGTACCTTGAGTGCCCTTGCATAGTCTCCAGGCCCCTTGTGACCCTACACAGCATATGCGACATAAATAATTGATGGATTGAAGGCTGTTTGGATTGTGAAGATTTTTTTAACAAACCTTCAGCAAATGGATCCTCTAATGGAGTCTCAATCGTTACACTTAGGAAGGAAGTAAAACGTATTCTAAAATTTGTAATGGACATCATGTATTAGTAACTTGCATTCAGATCTCACAGTTTTTGCAACATTTTGAAGGCACGCAATGTTCCCGGGGAGAACATGCAAACTCAATGCACACAGACCCGAGGCGACAGAGAAGCCTCATGCCTTAAAACTGTGCTTGTGCCTGACAGCTCCACAAACAGCTCAACGTGCACGAGGACGATCTCTGATCATGACAGAAAATCCGTTCTCCTTCAACGAGTCCTTGTGTGCTAGCAATAGTTGGCTAGCTTAGTTGTATCAGCTTTGTGTTGTGTTCAGATTTCAGAAATGTCATGTAGCTGGAGAGTAATTTGTACGGAGTTCAGCTGATGCAATGAAGAATGGTTTGAAAGTAAATAAATCTGGGTCTGGGTCATTGATGTCTAGTGAAATAAGTCCTGACAGGATGCATACACAATTCTACTGCAAACACTTCTGCAAGGTCATTTGCATACATTATCATAGATTTTGACCAACTCTGTGTTGGCACTGTCAGAATTAATGACCTTCCTGCCGTTCGAGAGACTAATGAATTCCACTCCAGGTTTGTCTTATGATTAATGAGAAGGAGCAGCTTTCTGCATTCATACTTGTTTTCATCTAATTTCCATATATCCTTATAAGCACGGAATTGAGACGTAGGAAACGACAGCGTGTTGAGAGAGACTAAACAGACAGTATTGTCATTTCTTCCTGCTTATTTGAAACCTACATTTTTTTTTTTTTTTTAAATATCATTCCAGCTATTCGTCAGTCGTCATCTCGCTTCCTCCAGCATGCTGAGATCGGAGATGCTCTGTATTTCATCCTGACATACCGAGGATTCAAAAAAAAGCAGCAGGGTTCAAAATTTCCAGATTGAGGTACGCATAAACTGAGATGTGGGCAATTAGTTGCTCTGTCTCTTCTGTTCTATGAGTCGTCATTTGATCAGACTAAAAGAGAAGAGGCGCTGACTGAACACGAGTGCCTTCCCTCACTGGGTTTCACTTTGTTCTTTTTACAGTGCAGTTGAAATAATAAAGTGCCAGGATTAAGATTTCATCCCTCCGCCCGAAATATTCCCGCAGACTGAAATCACCGGCTGTCTTCAAAACCCTGGCTGCAGATTCAGATAATGTTTTACTTAACATGACTTCTTTCAAATGGAAAACTGGCTGTGAGCTGCTTCTTGTATTTCTCACTCAGGCTTCTGCTCCTGTGCAGCAATTCATCAGTGGACTGTACACGTTACACAAATGTTTGCTGCCAAGAAGGTCTTTAACTGCAGAATAAATTTCACTGGCACTTTGAAAATAATCCAACTATTCAAATTATTCAAAAGTTTGTCTCATTATTTAAATGTGGGTATTGATACTTTGGCTATTTTTTGCACTAGAAAACTTTAAATTCATGAATTTTTCCACTGAGTTTGGATTGAACTCATTTATTTAAATTCGATTCAAATCAAGTAGCCAGTTAAAACAGTGATAATTACAGTGAGCTGGATTAATGCATTGAATAGGAAGAAAAAAACCCGTGATGGTGCGCTGTTGTAGAGAAATAATCATTTCCGATACTAAGCACACATTTGACACAATGTAAAAAAATATATGTTTTATTCCTTTTATCCAACCAGTTTACCAATAAATAAAGTTTTCATCTGTCTATAGTGACATGTAATGTTGTTGTCACTCATTCCTTCTATCACCTACATATATATATTTTTTTTATTTAATCGTAAATCTTGCCTACATATTTAAAAAATGTTAGTAGATGAATGTCTTGCTTGAAATTGTTATTCACTCTGTAATTCAGTCACTGTATTATTTGCCATTATAGGGCAGTTACTCCATCTGATTTGAAGAGAGGCATTCCACGAGAGGTGATATAGAGCATAGCATTGGGAAGATAAACTATATGTATCACTCACATGTCACAGGTGCTCTTTAATTGTTAATTACGCTAACGGTCGGTTGCAGCACGGGTTTAAGTAGTTTGGTACGGTCCTCAGTACTGAGTAAAGAGCAGCTACTTACCAAAATCAGCTGTTAGAACAACTCACGGAAGCACAATAAAAGAACAATACATGTTTTACTGGGTATCAACATGGCTGTGATACGGTATCTACAACCCCATCACGGCCATGCTGATAATCATGTTATATTGCTTCATTAGCCAAAATCTGACTTGCTGCTTAGCCAGATAATTTAGCTACTCAAATGTATGCTAGTCTCACCTAAATATCTACCTGTAAAAGGTAACACATTAAAATCATTCTACATATGATTTTATGTAGAAAAGAGTGAATCACAAAAAAAAACTATTACTTTAGCTGGGTTTTCACAGACAAAATTAGGTCACAAGTAGCGAAACTGGTCTTGACATGACAAAAAATATATTAAAAACTACAGAACTTTATAGAAATTTTTACTTTGAGGCGAATCTGCGATATAATCGTGTGGTTGGTTGTTTAAATTGTATGAGACATGACATAGAGAGATGTCATTTCTCATACAAAGCGAGAATCTTTTTTCCTTCTAATCTACAGTACACTCCAGTCCAGTAGGTGGTGGTATTACATCAAACTCCAAATTCTTTGTGGAACATGGAAACGGTTTGTATTTTCTGTGAAAGCTGTGTTATAATTGATAAGATTTTTACCATTCAATTGTTGTTAGTTTACCTTAAAGGCTTAAAACTTCGACCCATCAGCAAATCCTTACTATAGAACTCTTTCTACAGAACTGTATTTCTATACAGTAAAATATATTCTACAGAACTTTAGAAACATGTTCTTTGGGATTTTTGTTGAACATTTTTACAGAGCGTTCCTTATAGCGAGATGTGCAAGACACTTCATGTTTTACATTATCCGAATTGTAACACACAGAAACAGCTGCAGCACTAACTACAGCGTGAGTCCGTCACAGCGGATGACGAACTGTGGCGGTTGCTGAGTCTTTTTCTACATTGACAATTGGGGAACGTAACCCATAAGAGCCCGGATCCATTTCTCCTTTAAGGGACATTATTCCACACATGGAAAATATTTTGACAGACGTCACATGGCATTTTTAAATATTTTATATTTTATATTTAAATTGTTAAATATGATTAAACTTTTAAACAAGCTAGTTGTATCACATGTGCTGCCCAGGTACAACATGATTTTGGAAATGATGTCACTGGTACCCAAATTCACAGATTGTCACATGACTGCACCAGAACGTTCATTATATGTCACATAAGGACTTTATGAGTTGAAGTGAAGGATAAAGCTAAATAAAGACATTTCCAGAAATTATAAACACCAACGTGTTTAGTAGCCTTATGTTCTACTAAAAAAACGAGTGAAATGTTATATTCCTGAAAAGAAAAAAAAACGTTTTAATAAGTATAACACTTGTCTAATATTAATGTAAAATAGTACTTGATTAAGAGTTGTAACAGTACTAACTGAGTTCAAATATACTGCACAGCATAGGTAAGACGCTACCCAGCTAACAGTTTTAGATTAGCATCAAGCATTCGTAGGATATTATGCTTTTTTGGTTTTCAGAATGTTAAACTGCCCAGTTTTCTGGGAGTACCTGGGACATTTTGGACAACTTTCTGGGAACATTTCCACAAGGTTGGGATAAGAATTTAAGAAATATTTTTGTGCCCTCTCAGAACGTTGTTAAATACCATCCTGGGGACGTCTGAATGCACTCTCTGATCACACTCACCTCAGTCCACTGGCCTTGACTCTGCACCAACAGGATGACGCAGGGGTCAGACTTTTTCAGCGTGTCGCGGTCCAGCAGGGATTTGCAGGACACGCGCAGTTCTACTTTAGTGACGCAGGCTGCCGGGCCGCTGATCCCGGCCACGGGGGAACTCGCTTCCTGCGATTCACTCATTCTGACTCGGAGTTGAAGAGCGCAAAAGTGAAAGGAAAAATAAAAGGAAATTCGGAATTTGCAAACGAACAGCTATCAGGATTATTTAACGGCATCCACTGGTTAAGAAAGCAGGACAAGCGGTCATCTCTGTCGCAGGTTCTCTGTGGTTGAGGTGGTTTACACAGAGCTGGCACATGAGCTGTTCTGGAGGTGCATGAGGATGAGATCCACAGTGGAACCCTAAACAGAAAGAAGAAATGTTTGATCATCCTTTAAAACATCTCAATTCGAATGTTTAATGTTGCATGGATATAAATCAGGAATCAGGATTTTAGCACACACTACAGTCGTTCTTTAATGGCTCGTCAGAACCGTGATTTCAATGAGAACCCAAAGGTTCCTTGTGGAAGCCTCGCCCCGCAGTCATGCGAATGCAACGCTCACCTCATAAAAAAGCAGCCTGTCATGGCCAATGCTTCATGCGCAACTCATCAGTCATGCAAAGCAATGATTCTGTGACGTGAGAGTGCAAATGTGTAACACACTTCATCTGCACAGTTTATTCTGACATAATGACAGAAACAAGGAAACCATGAAAACTGAAAAAGATTGTTTGGGAATTTTATTTGCGAGAGACCAGAGTGAAGACCAGAGCGAAGACCAGCATGAAGCCTAAAGGTACTTACACACTGGGTTCGAAGTGGGACCAATTTGCCTCAGCCACACACACACACACACACACACACACAAACACTTTCATCTTTTGTCTAACTCTGTCGCACATACTCTCTCTCTCTCTCGATATTATGTCCTTCCTCTCTCTCACATACTCACTCATACCATGTCTATTACAAGGTCTGTTTCTCTCTCACACACATAGTCTCTGTCACTTTCTCTAAAGTTTACACACACTATGACCTTTCTCTTTTTGTTTCTGTCTGCCTCTCTCTCTCTCACACACACACACACACACAAACACACACACACACACACACACACACACACATATGTAGACTCTTGATTTGATCAGATTTTTTGCCATTGTAAGTTTCAAATTTGATTCAACAGAACTAATGTTTATTCTCTGATTTGTCTCAATCTGATATTTTTACTTGTTTTGACGTATTAAACCGACTAAGCATATATAATCCTTTCTTCCTGTTCATCTTCAGTTCCACACTCACAGACTCACAGGTGGCGGTATGGCATTAACCAGCCACAAACTCGATAGAACACGCGATACTCATGCAAAATGCTAGTATTTGTGAAAGATGTATATGGTTTATTTTTTGGCAGTCTAGCAATGTTTGACCATTTAACAGTTAAATTTATGTAAAAGTGAAAGCCGGTTCTGAATCGACCAAAAACAACTGATCAAACTGCATAATTGATTAAACTGCACCACACACACACACACACGCACACACACACACACACACGCACACACACCATTGATCCAAGATGGCATGCTGGTAACAGCCAATGCAGATCAAAATGGTGATAATTTGTGTCTTTACAACTTCTTTTCTTAATCTTGTGTCACATGAACATCTGTTTTTTTGTCTACTCCCACCTCCAGACTCTTCTAGAAGATAGCAATAATCAAATAAACAGCTTGCACGGTGATCTGCGGGGACCAGTTGCTGGGGGAGGGGACCCCATAAGCGGTGTGCGAGGAAGCAGAAACTCAGCAAGCAAGCATTACTCCTTGCAAGGTTGAAAAAAAATCCCTATAGGCTGCCACTCCTGTGCATTCTCCTCTCCATCCTCCTCGGAGTGAGTCTAGAGACTGCTTTGTCTCCTTTCCGTTCTGAGGCAGGTAAAAACCCAGGAGCCATCTCTGCACTTCAGGACTGTTTTGTTCAGGGAAGCTGCAACTGATGGTGACTTCACAAACTTGCTATATCAGCAAGTGCATCAATGCAAGTGCTGTCTCCACGAACATTATTAAACACTCAAACCAGAAGCAGTGGATGACATGCAGAGGTGTGTGCTGTGCCGAGGACACGAGGCTTCAGAGTGGTCTGAATACAGGCAATAGAAAAGGTGTCCATAAGTACAGCAAAACTGTCCGGTGGGGCCATCGGAGAACAAAAAGAATCAACAGCCACTTCCAGGACATCAGGGAAACACGTCGCATGTGGCAGGGCATCCAGGCAATCACCAACTAGAAGATAACAACATCTGCCTGTGACAGTGATGCCTCCTTCCCAGATGCTCTGAACAACTTCTACGCTTGGCTTGAGAAATACAATTACTGGGAGTAGCTGATGTGAGGGAAAAATCTATATTGAGTCAAGTTTCTCACTGACATCTTCAACATCTTCCTAACCAGTGCTGCCAATCCGAGGTGCTTAAGGGACCCCACCCTCGTCCCCATAGCAGGAAACATTAGTGACCGTCCTTCTTCAACAACTACCATCCTTTTAGAGGCTCATCAGGAGGCACCTTGCTGAAATCTCTATTTTGTGTCACAGGCTGAGAAAAGCACATCTGCTAACACCATCGGTACTACATTCTACAGCCACACCCTAGGGATCTTCCTGAGCAGCTGGATCTCCTGGATTAGAAATTACACAGACTGGGAACAGATAGTTGGGACAGATGAGAAGATCATCAGCAACTCTCAACCCTCCTTCACAGACATTTACATGACATCCTGCATCCACAAAACCCCCAGAATTGTGGAAGGCCACACACACTCAGACACACACACACACACACACACACACACACAGACAAACCTCACTCAAACTCTTCACACTCCTGCCATCTGGCAAAAGAAACAGATGCATTCAGGCTCATACAATCAGACCATGTCACAAACATTTTTTTTTTTACCCAAGCCATCAGGGACTGGATGGACCAATCACCAACACACACCCACGCACACTATAACAAACACACAGAGACTCATACTCAAAGCTAATTTTGCACGTTTTTTTTTTCATTATCTGCTGCTAAATAAATGAAGGTACTGTACTGCCCACCTGTATTATTTCTGCTAAACCGTACGCCATGTTTACACTCATCACATTTATTATTTATTATATTATTGTAATATCCTTTCACAAGCTCTTTATTGTGCCAATTGTTCTGCTTTTCGTAGTAACTGTACCGTCCTGCTCAGTCTGCACACGTGTGCTTTATGTAGTTCTGTGTCTAATGTAGTTCTCTGTTGTCTTGTGTAGGTCTGTTGTGTTCCTCGGGGAAATACTTTTTACCCTACAAGACATGTATGGTTTAAATGTCAGTATAAAGCCACTTGACTTGACAAGTAGATATTGCTTCTGTCTCTCTGTCCTTTTCGCTGTCACACACACACACACACACAATTACTATGTCTCCTGTTCTCTCTTACACACACACATACACACACACACATACTACATATACTTTCCATCTCTGTCTCTCTGTCTCTTTCTCCAATGCACCCAATCCCAATCCCTTTCTCTTACTCTCTCTCTCTCCCTCTCTCTCTCTCTCTCTCACACACACACACACACACACAGAGTATCTCTCTCTATCTTCACTCCATAGCCTTTTTCTCACACTATATAGATACTCTCTCTCTCTCTCTCTCTCTCTCTCACTCTCTTTAGCACACACACACACAGTTCCTATATTTCTTGTTCACTTGTACACACATACTGCATAGTCGCTCTTACACACACATAGATACACATACTAACCACTTTCCATGTCTGTCACTCCAACACACACAATCTCAATCTATTTCTCTTACATTATCTCTCTCTATCCCTCTCTCTGTCACACACATACTATCTCTCTTTTGCTTTCTGTCTTACACACATGCATGGTCTCTCTCTTTCCCTCTCAGTTCAGAATGGCTTTATTGGCATGAATGTTAACATAAAAATGACATCTATCTCTCTCAGATATATACACTACAGACATTCTGTCTCTCTCTCTCTCTCTCTCTCTCTCTCTCTCTCTCTCCAACACACACAATCTCAATCACTCAATGTCTCCTACATTCAAGATTCAAAGAGGCTTTATTGGTGTGACAAATATGGACATTCGTATTGCCAAAGCTCAGAAATGAGTCAGAAGGAAAGAACAGGAATAGATAGACCAAAAAAAGAAAAATAAAGAGTCGTATTATATATAAAGAGTACAGACATTCAGCTTTGTACTCAAAGATAAAGTGACACTCATGAAAACTATTTTAAAAAAGGATCCCTCTCTGTCACACACATATTATCTCTCTTTTGCTTACACACATACACACATATGCACGGTACATACTCTCTCTCTCTCTTTTTATCTATACATCTCTCAGACATAAATATATATACTACAGGTGCTCTCTCTCTCTCTCTCTCTCTCTCTCTCTCTCTCTCTCTCTCACTCACACACACATTCATGCACACACACACTCAAGATTCATAAGTAGGTGCTTTATTGGCATGACAAATATTTACATTCATCTTGCTTAGAAGTAAGGCACAAGAAAATAGCATAAGTATAAAAGTATAGAAAGAGTAATAATAAATAAATGTATATATATCACACTCACACACACATACATATATTCTCTCTCTCTCTCACACACACACACACACACACCTCTGTTTCACATGAATAAAATTATGTATAAATGTGTCTGTGGATGATGCAGGTGCAGAGATCAGAAACAGAGTCAGGTTTCTGCCTTAGCTTTACGGCAGTGTGTGTACAGTGCTGCACAAAACTTTAGTTTTGCACACAGAGGAAATGACAGATTATGTAAATATAAGACAGAAAGTGAAACTGCAAGTTTGTATTTTCTGGCAAGTAATGCCATAAAGCATGCACGATACAGTTCACACCTACAGTATGTATTCCTGCACTCTGGTGGACTCTGATGGACACTCTGGTGGACTCTGTGTGTGAGGAGTTGTGCAGCATCACAGGAGCTCATGGTGCTCCGGAAACGCGCGCGCTCGCCTTGTGCCACTCATTTAAGCGCTTTCCAGCATCACAACCACTCCCAAATCCATCACATTACACACCACACACGCTACACACACATCACACACACACACACCATGCAGCACGGTTAGTTCGTGCACAACCCAGTAACAAACCCAGCAGCATGCTGGATATGAACTGGGAACGGCACGTGCCTGTTACACCTTCGTCCCGGGTTCTAATTTATTATTTTTCTTTTGATAATGAAATGAGCATTTAAAATGCTCCCCTTTCCACGTCACAATCTATAAGGAAACACGAAATTCTAATAAAACTGTGTAAATGCTCTAGCGCGCGCTCGCCGCATCTTTATTATAAGCCGATTTTTTTTTTTTTACCAATTCATCTTTAATAAGCAATCAAAAGCAATAAATACGCATTAAGAGGTCTATAATGTGTAAATAAAAGGGTTAGAGACTCTCACCTCCTGCTTCTGGCTGAAACGCGTTCCCTCCTGAGCTGCTGAGAATCTCCGAAACTCAGCGCGCAGTTGGAGAGAGTGAGGGAGGAGGAGGAGGAGGAGGGGATGATGATGTGCGAATATTGCGAATGGTGATGAGGAAGGATGAACAGGAAGAGGAAGGATGGAAAAGTCGGGTGAGGAGGAGAAAGGGGTAGAGGTCAAGTGAAAAGGATGATGATGTGGAGGAGGAGGAGAGTACAGGAGAAGTGGGGTCAGGACGAGGAGAAGAAGGAAGGGTTAGAGGTTATGTGATGAAAAGGATGATGATGATGATGATGATGGGAAAAGAACACTGAGAGGAAGAAGGTGGTAAAGTAGGGAGAGGATGAGGATTAATAAATGGTAAAAATCATGTGAAAAGGGTGATGATGATGATGATGATGATGATGATGATGGTGATGATGATGGATAAAAGTGCACAATAAGAGAAAGATGGGTGGTGAAGTGGGTTTGAGGATGAGGAGGACAAAAAAGTGTTATGTGAAAAGGATATGTGAAAAGCTTGATGATTATGTTGATGATGGGGAAAGAGCACAATTAGAGGAAGAAGAGGGATAAAGTAGTGTGAGGAAATGGTAACAATAATTTGAAAAAGATGATGGTGGTGAAGCTGAAGAGGATTTAGAAGTGGTAAAAATAATTTGAAAAAGGTGATGATGATGATGATGATGATGATGATGAAGAATAAAAGTGCACAATAAAGGAAATATGGGGTAAAGTAGGTGTGAGGATGAGAAGGACAAAAAAGTGAATGTGAAAAGGTTATGTAAAAAGCTGGTTGATGATGAAGAGTGGAAAACTATGGTGAGGGCCAATAACGGATGATGACGATGAAAAGTAAAAGGTCATGTAGATGATGAATGGTAAGCCAAGGCTATAAAAAAAAAGAGCAAGAGGGAGAAGCATGGGAAAGTAGGGTGAGGATGAGGAGGAGAAAGACAGGTTAGAGGCATGTGAGAAGTACATGAAAAGATGGTGAAGATGAAATGAAGATTAAAGATCAGGTAAAAATGATCATGATGATGATGACAGGTAAGAAGGAAGAGGAAGGCTGTGACAGGGCATGATGAAGTTCTGGTGGGAAATGGGGGGTAGGCGCATACATGTGGGAGATGAGAATGGTGATGAGTGAGAGAAAGTATGGTGAAGATGAGCAACAGGAACAGTGGGAGAACACAGAAGGAGGAGGAAGAGTTGGAGAGTGCATGTTGATGATTATGATGAAGATGATGATGATGTGATGATGATGAGAAGGGAAATGAAGGGATGATAGGGTGTGAGCAGGTTATGAATATGATGAAGGCAATGAGAGAGAAGGAAGAGAAGGAAGAGGAAAGATGAGAGAGAGAATAAAGAGAATGATAATGCTGAGGAATAAAAGATAAAGAGATAAAGAGGATGATGAGGAGGAGAACAAGGATGATAATGCTCATGGCCAGCAGTAATAAGATAGATAACATAATGCATATGTACTGTATGTAATAATGTTTTTGTATGAACAGTACTTGTGTTCAGTGTGTGTTTGAGACATACATTCACACACATCACTTTTCTTATTAAAATGCTCTTTCTTGATGTTATAGCTAAGTAATAGCTTATGAAATGGAACAGAGGACAGCCAGGTCATTTGTGAAGAAGCAAGGGGTTAGCTTTAATATCAAGCTTTATTTATCCCACTAATGTCAGCGATCAAAATCCTTTCTGAAGAAAACTACAGTTTTGTAAAACAAACTGTCGTCAAATACGCATACTAAATTAGTAAAAAATGAATAAAAAATATATAATAAGTGGAATTTTGTATTAGAACAAACATCAATTTATACAATAAGAATGGTGTAAAACGCATGATTACACTGATTGGCATGGGTTTTATGCTGAATGCCCTTCCTCACACAACCCTCCCATTATATCCGGGCTTGGGATTCGCGTTTGGTCACAGCATCCAGTGGCTGGGTTTTGGAAATTGAGTGGGAATTGAATCTAATCCTTCAACCAAATTGAACCAAACCCTTCCACATGGCAGACAAGAAACCTACCACTGAGCCACTCACTCACACACTCATCATCTATACCGCTTTATCCTGTATTCAGGGTCGCGGGGACATGGAGCCTATCCCAGGAGGCTTAGGGCACAAGGCAGGGTACAGCCTGAACAGGGTGCCAATCCATCTCAGGGCACACACATACATACACTTACACACTCATTCACACTCTATGGGCAATTTGGAAACGCCAGTTAGCCTAATCTGCAGGTCTTTAGCTTGTGGGAGGAAACCAGAGTACCCGGAGGAAACCCACCAAGCACGGGAAGAATATGCAGACTCTAAGCACACAGGGATGGGAATCAAGCCTGACCGGCAATCAAACCCAGACCCTGGAGATTCAAGGCGACAGTACTAACCACTACACCACCAATTCCCAATTAAAAATCCTAGTGTATAAGTGGTATGAAAGAAGAAGAAGAAACTACTTAAAATGTCAGACTAATTAGCCAACTTTATCTGCTTACCTCATCCTTCCATCTAGGGACTGTGGAGGCCAGTGATCACCATTTAATGTATTCCCATTTTACGACAGTAGTAGGATTTCTGATCAACATTCACAAGCACGTTCACACACTACGGACAACTTGAGAACACCAGTTATCCTAATCTGCATATCTTTGTATCATGGGAGGACATGCACACAGACCCTGAGGCGGAATCGAACCCAGACCCTGTAGGTGTAAGGCGACAGTGCTAACCACAAAGCCACTGTGCCGCCAATTTATACAATAAGAATGCTGTGAAATTAACGTTTACAAAAAGCAATGATGGGAGAAGAAGAAGAAACTACTTAAAATGTCATGCTAACTAGCAAACTTTAGCTGCTTAGCTAGGTTAATCCTGCCTAGCATTGCTTAGGTTTACCTCAGAGTTAAACTTATTACATTTATTCTGCTTTGCTAAAAAAAAATAATGAAAGCTATATATGTTTAAATATATTTGCTTAAACTTGGATAAAAGTTTTACACTGAAATCTCATTCCAACATTTTTGGACAGAATGACATGGAATAATTAACAAGACTTTGCTTTGCTGCCTTTAGCAATCATCTAGCTTTACCTCAGGATTAAACTGGATGAATTTCCCATTTTATTTATTTATTTGTTTTGTTTACTATGCTTTTTGAAATCAAAACGTAATAAACTCACGCAAAACGTAGAAATATTATCAGATGAACTTTCTTTGATATAAATACTTACTGGCTATTTTTAATCAACTGCGTACATCTGCACATAATGTATGTGTGATCTAACAAGATTAAATGTATAAAAGCAATATATTCTGACATTCCCAGCTGTTGATTCATGTTTTATGGCTTAAATAGTTACCATAGGCACCGTTAATATGGTATAAATTTCCAATACTGCAAATATTTCCCCACAAACATATCCGGTTTAAAACGGCAAAATACATTTAATGTACTGTATAATACTGCTGTAATTTATTGTCTGATAAGTTGAATTTAGTTTGAAGTGGATTCAGCTGCAGATGAAGTATAGCATTATGATTCCATGACTCGATCAGGATTTGAACGGATATTTTGGTATATAAATACGTAATGGGTATCATAAACACTCGAACACACTTCAGTGCTCCGAGCACACATAGCGACGTGAAGCACAAGTAGAGCCAAACAGCATGCTTTTCTTCCTTGTAGCCTCTAAAACAGATTGAACACACTACCTTCCCACAGAGCCATTCAAGGCTTATATAAGCACCACTCCTGTCACTGGATGTGTGCGTGAAGTACCCTACCGCACGGTCTGTTATAGTGTGTTTCAGGGTGTCTGTCCACTTTATTCATTCACATAACAAGCTAGACAACAACCAGTTCATTTTTGGTCCCAAACAAAAATTTATCCCTAGACAGCCGTGGTAACGGGTTTTATTTATTAATTAATTGACGCATTTATTTATTTATTTATTTTTACAGGCCGAGAAAGTGATGAGTCTAATTATTCGCTTTGCTGCGCTGTTCATTTCTCAGTCAGGCTGCTATTTAAGGAGCACAGAGTGTGCAAGAATGCCAGCAGCGCCCATGTGTTTGCCCAATACGGCACACAAACCAGACTAATGATACAGAAGCCCTGCTGTTATCACGTCTCACAGCCTATTGGAGACTCCTGAGTCCGCGTAAGGATTGCATGATGCAGAGGAGCAGCAACTTATACCTGAGCTCCAGGACAGCATGCAGATCTGCAGCTGCGCAGACAGACAGGCAGACAGACAGAACGTCCAGGTCTCAAGAGTACAAGTGTACTCTTTGGAACCCGAGAGTCCGTCCTAAAACATCAGAAAATTTAAATGAAAATCAAGTCATGCTCACTTTACCATTTAACAATTTCAGAAGGCCACTTTAGTGTCATCTCTGTGATCTTGTTGTTGTAGGTTTGATAGTTATGTAAGCTCTATGAGTAGGTAGTGTGTAATCTGTTATAGAGGATGTAAAAAATGTGAGCTATTTCAATCAATTTGTATTTCATAACACTACTGTGTTAATATTACTACTATTATAAAAACTACTTAAGTGTTAATATTAATTTATTAAGCGACTGGTTGTTCTTTACTGCAACAATACGATTTAGGAGACACACACTCTAAACAGATACATCTATTACATGTTTTCAATTCTTTACTATTCACATTCTTTAATAAAGAAAAGAAATGTAATGGTTGCCAAATTGTTGTTACATAAGAGGAATAAACACTTCAGGAAGTCCTGTTGTGTAAAAATAATCATCTTTAGGGAGGAAACAGTAACAGCCTCATCACACCATACGGTATATATAAAGCTGATATTGCCATGAAGAGGTGTACTTGTTCCGCAACTACGATTAGGTAGGTGGTAAGTGTCAGAGTAATTCATCAGACCCGTCCACCTTCTTTCTTGCTCTGTGATCCAGTTCTGATGATCACATGCCTCTTGTGGGAGCTTTCTTTGAGAGTCGCAACAACTGCAATGCATTGTGTGTTCTGACGTCTTTCTATCAGAGCCAGCATTCACTTTTTCAGCAATTTGAGCTACACTAGGATCAGACCAGACGGGCCAGCCTTCACTCCTCCATGTGCATCAGTGCGCCTGATTGACATCACTGGTTCACTGGTTGTCCTTCCTCAAAGTACTTTTTGTATACAATGGGAAAACCCCACAAAACCTGATGTTTTGCAGACGCACTGACCCAGTCATCTAAACAATTTGGCCCTTGTCAAAATTCCTCAGTACTCAGTACCTCCTCAGTAAGTTCTGAACTTGCCCATTTTTCCTGCTTCCAACATATCAATTTTGAGAACTGATTGATGACTTGCTGCATAATACAGTAAATCTATGCCAATGTAAGGAGGTAATGTTATGGCTGATCGATGTGGGTGTGTAAGGGGGGGGGTTCTTTTCTAATCCTTTACTTGTGATCAGATATATATATATATATTTTTTTTTTTTTTTTTGTAGTATAGACCAGCAAATGGGATGTAAACACATGCACATACACACAACCACTTGTGTTGTTAGTTCATAGCAGGATGAACAGAAAGCACATGTGGAGAACTAATCAGACAAGATTTATGGCATAATTACTTGAACACTAGGTAAAAAGTTCAATATTCCATTACAATATTGAAGAAAAAAAACAACATTAGCTGAGAGATACAGGAAAGGATAGTTTCTTTATTTATTCCCTTTTTTAGTTATTGTGTAATTATCTTGTCTTTCTATACAGTTTTTTTTCTTTCTCTAGAGTCATGGAGCTTTTCAGCAGTACAGGCTATAATCCACCCCTTAGTCTAGTTAAGAGTGTACTCACTAAAGAGGACGACTGCCTCAAACCATCAATGATATAACACTTAAAGCTCTGCAATGAGGAAAGTCTGGGAAATTCTTAGTAGTAGACACTTGTGCTGAATTCCAGTGGACCCGTATGCCTGAAAATCTCGAGATCATTTCAATTCGTTCCATGTTCCGTCTCAACAGTGACATTTAATGAGAACAGTACGAGCGTCTCAAAGCTAGTGGCCGTCATACATCACTTACAGACAAGCCCAGGCACCAGAATATGAATGAGATGTCAGTGTAAGTGGCCCATTAACCTCTCGACTTACAGCAAGCGTGAGCCTCTGGAGCACCTCATCTTTAGCTCATACTCTTCATCTTGCATATTTTATGCACATTCATTCCTGTTTGCCTATTCTGTGTACAAGTGGTGAATTCAATCATTAAAATTTCACTTAGGAGAAGATGAGTTTCCTTTGGGGTCTGGTTTCTTTTAAGCTTTCGTTCATTTTCCAGTCAAATTCCCTTCACGCTTCTTCACCGCTAGTTTTTTATTTTATTTTATTAAGAACCTACAGAAGATCCGGGTTTCTGTAAAGCTGCTTTGTGTTTGATCCTGATCTCATTACTGTCTGTGTGGAGTTTAACATGATCTTCCTGTGTTCTTGTGGGTTTCCTCCTACCTTTAAAAACAAAAAACATGCTAGTAGGTGGAGTACTTGGCAAAGAAAATTTGCCCATCACACACACAGCATTCCACAGATAGACTCTGGATCTCCACAACCTTCACTAGAATAAAACGGTTACTGAAAGTGTAATTAAGTGATTAAACTTTGCCAATCTTCTAATAATAAAATACTGGAACAAAGAAAGTATCTGTCATCCAGCAACACACCTAGTATGGCTTCTTCAAGATGCAGTTCTGAGGAACGTTATCATATTAAGTGGCCAGAAGTATGTGGTCCTTCCCAAAATTGGTGCCATCAACGTGTAAGCAATTTCTCAGCTGTCCAAGATCAGCACCTGAGCACACTAATGCTCTTGTAGCTAAATTACCACAAATCCACACAGCAACATCTAGTGGAAAACAATCCCAGACGAATGGAGTTTATTATAACTGCAAAGGGGAATACATGTGTGACAAGACGTTCAAGCACACACAGTTTTGGCCAATCTTATCAAGATGCACAATAAACCATGTGGACTGGATTGTCTAGAGTTTTTTCCCCTAGAGATCTGGAACTAGTAGTCTAGTATTTGCCCAAAACATTTTATTTCTATCGGAATTAGATTGCAATATACTCCCATATAAACCACAAGTGTCTTTTACACCCAATAATCAACACATGTTCATGAAAATTAGGATACAAAGTGGAACACTGTGCTTATGCTGCCATCTACTGTTATTTATGAAGAAGCACAGCCTATGTTTTATTAAAGTAACGGGAGGTTCTTGAGGACAAATGCAGACAAACTTTCTAAAATGTTTTCACATAGCACACAACTATTCAGTTAGACACTCAGTTGGTTCCTCACCCGAGAGCTGCATAAAAATATCCTAATTTAGTAAATTTGTTTTAAAGAGCTGCCTTATTACACCCTCCTAAAAAAATATGTTAAAATGTACCAAGAAACCATAACCATCAGCCATCATAAGACCACTTGATTTTGCTGTAGTCTTGTCTATAGCTGCACATGACTACACATGGTGGCATCAGTGTCTGCATCCATAAGCATTTATTCCAGGATGGTTTCAAAACTAACAAGGCAGAAATGAAACAGACCCAAACAGTCAGCTTTTTTCTTTTGGGTTGGGTTGAAGTCATTTGTCTGTCAGAATCAGTCGAGAATAAATCACTGCACTGAAGGAAGAAATCTCTGCATGGAACAGTTTCAGCGTTACATAAGTTGCTGCCAGACCGCCAATTTAAGGTCCAATTTTCTAGTCATTTTTCAGTAACTTGTTTGCTTATGGACCCAGACTTCTATACACAGTGAGGCCCAAAAGCTTAAAGTTTGTCCTGAAAGTTGCGCTGCATTCCTTTCAGTGTTTCGTAGATATTTAAATGTTATTCATATTTTTTAAATGAAGCACTAGAAACACTGTTTTATATTAACGTATAATGCACATCTATTATCAGCATATATCTCTATGCAACAGTGTCACTATCCACACAGTAGACATCTACATATGCAAAACTGCTGTTCATAATTAAAAGACAACATTTGACCATTTGTGGATAGGCTTTATTTTGTTGCATACAAATAACTGTCTATTTCTTCTTCTCTACATCCTGCTCAGCGGCCTCCTTCGCTCTCTTGGCACGGATGCCGAAGAGACGGGCATTGGCGCGAGCCATGCGCAGAGTGGCGAAAGCCTTGAATTTCTTCTCTTCCTCAGTGATCAGACGGGCCTTCTCCTTCTTGTGCACCTGGAGAAGAAATTCATGAGACACAAGTTACGCAGGTGAATAAGCTGCATAGAATTTAAGTGCCAAGACATCAAGTTTGCAAAACAGTTTTGACTGTTGAATACATACGTTCTTAATGGGCATGACTGGTCCGGTGAGCTGTGTCGCCATTTTGATCTCCTCCTCCTGCAATAAAGGTTTACAAAAAAAGAAGAAAAAAAAAAAAAGGATCAATGACAGAAATGCAAGTGTGTTTAAAAAAAAAATAAAGCATCAGAGTACAAAACCAGTCCATCAAGGATGAGCAGATTTCTCCAAGTGTTTTCAGTATAAAATTAGATGAAACGGGTGAAAGTCAATCTCTGCTACTGAAGACCTACATCCCAAGATATGCATCTGTACTGTTCTGTATATATATTTTTTTCCTGTACTCGACTCCCTCTGGTGTGCATTTGAACTTTATGCCCTCTTGCATACAGACAAAACCCCACTTGTCTTGAGAAACAAAACGCACTGACTTTTTGGTGTTTACTGTTATAATCATGGCTGCACACTATTACAATCCTATCCATTTTGATTAGAGACATTAATTATTAATGGCTCTGATCACATCAAGAATTTCTTTGATCAACCTCTCTCTTAGCTCACACACCTATTAACTTGTCCACCACAAGTGGGCACACTTTTAGTTAATACAATGCATTGAACATGGCACTATGACACTATACCTGAATGAACATGTCGTGTCCAACTGTTTCCCCCACCCCATGAGAACTAATCATATAGTTTCTAAAAGGCACTAGACAAACCGTTAAATTTACATGCTTGACTTTTGTTTCTTACTTAAATAAGGTAAACAGTAAAATAACCGTTTTAGCTAAATCAAACATTCATATTTTTTCATAATGTCTATACACATTCAACATGGGGTTGTAAACAAAATAAAGGATATTTGTGTTTCTTCCTTTTTTCATGTGCGCATTAAAAAGTAAATAGGATCTACTGCATGGAGGAACTGAAGTTGTGAGGAGGAAAATGTAAACACATTCGTCCAATTGTTTGGGCTTGTTTCTTAGTCGTAACTAATTTAAACAATATTTAAAAAGTTGTCACTTGTTGCACACGCTGAGACAAAGTGTGATCCGTCGCATGCTAGTACAAACAGGATTAAATCTTAAATAAAATGTGAAATATCAATGACAAAACATTATAGACCAGTGTGTTTAGCAGTATATACATGGTTAATAAAATTAGTACCCTTTTTTTTTGTGAAAATCTGCACCATGAGAAAATATTTTCATCTACAGAGGCTGGAACACTGACCCCAGAAAATACACGTTTCTGAAAATACGAGATAATACAAGACTGAAAATATGAATTTTTAGATAGTGCTGAGCCACTTACAGTGCTGTCTCCCTTCTTGGGTGCAGTAGCCTTCCTGGGGAAAAGGATGAGTTTGGAGCGGTACACCTTCAGCCTCTGGACATTGGTGTGCAGGGACTCTGTGGATCTGTTGCGGCGGCGTGGGTCAACAGCGATGCCGATGGTGCGGGCCACTTTCTTGTTGATTCCGGCAGCCTGAGACACAAACCAACCCATGAATAGAAGTAAATGCCCTCATGAATCGCAGTTTTAAATCGCACTTCTGTCAGGTCACCCATGTCGAGCAGAGCAGTCATCAGCACAAAGGGCTCAAAGGAGTATCATCAAATATGTACAGAGATTCCGGAGAATTTGTCATCATCTGACTGCTGCTCAGACACGCGTAGGGGTGTTACAGGGCAATAGGACAAATAAAACTTACATTCATATAATATACTCTGTAGTGTATGGGATTGCTAAAAAACAAGCAAAAATACTGAACGGTATTACGAGATCTACATAACCTATGTAGTATTAGGGTAAAGTCCATGTAATCCAGGGACAAGAAACACCAGTCACCAATCGCTATGATCCCCAATACCTAGGTGCCGATTCGATTCGTACACACCAACTTCAAAACACAAGAGTTTAACGTTTAACTTAAAGAAAAAAAAAAGAAAAAAAAAAGCTACATTTTACTGAGCAGCATGTAACAGTCATCAACCATAATTATTTCTGCAGAAATTTAGCAAATAATTCACTGCTACTACCTTGAATGCCAATGTGGGAATAGTTTAGTTTTTTTTTTTTTAGACTAATTGGCACTTGTTAGTGTTTTGAGACTGTCGTAATGTGTGAATTTGAATAACGCAAAACACCATAAAAATGCATTTCTTCATTCAGCTGAAACATAGCTACACACTTAATACACCTGAACTGTTTCAGTATTATAATACATACAAAAAAGGAAGAAAGAGTAAACGTAAAGACTAGCACCACAAACGTACCTTCAGCTCTTCCAGAGAGAAGCCCCGGCCAGCGCGAACCTTGGTGTGATAGCGGATCGTCGGACACCTGACGACGGGCCTCAAAGGTCCAGCAATTGGACGAGGGGCGACGCGGCGAGCCTTCGCCTGACGAGCCTTACGCCTGTAACAGAGAAGGAAAGCTGTTTAAGTACAAAATCAGACTGGTGCTGTGTAGCTGTAATGCTCAATGCTTAAAGAATAGCCTGAAAAACACTTAATTGTAACAATGATAATTAAACTAAATAAATTAGTTTCTCCCGAGCAGAACAGTCATCAGCAAAAGGGGTTCAAGGAGTATCATCAAAAGATGTACAGAGATTCCGGAGAATTTGTCATCATCTGACTGCTGCTCTCGCTCGCTCACACAAACTCAACAAACCAACTCATGTCCTCTCAAACCACAGCAACCTTGAATCGTGTGTGTGTGTGTATATATATATATATATATATATATATATATATATGTGTATAGAGAGAGAGAGAGAGAGAGAGACTGATGCATATGAAATGAAATCTTACTTTTAAACTGTTTATATTTTCATTCAATGTTATCCATTAAGCATCTTTAATGTTAATGTGAACATTCTAGCTCAGACCAATTTTAAACTTAGAAATTTAAGATAAAAATACAAATGACTAAGAAACTGCAAATTGTACAGTCTTCAATCTTAAAGATTCCGCCATCACACCGGAGACTGCTTCCACAAATCATAACACTCACTCGCTCTCCTGTACAGGAGTCTGCAGGACTGAAAGTCATGGCACAGGTTGGCACCCTTTCCAGACAGTACACTGACTTTTACTGCCCCAATTCTTCTAGGGAAATGCAGGCAGTCTGGGGAAAACTAAACAGCCTAATCTGAACATCTTTGAACGTTTGGAGGAAACCCAGCATACTGGGAGAATGTAGAAACACTACACACACAAACCTGAGATGGGTATCGAACCCTATCCCTGGAGGTGTGAAGCAACAGAGCATTATAATTCAACAAATATAAGAAATGTAACTTCTATTCAGGTGCCATGAATCTCACTAAAGAACCCAGAGAGGAGAATTTTGGCAATGCTGTGGTGTAAGAGGACATTCCCAGCTAATACGCATTCTCAGAAGTTGTACCTGCGGAGTTTTCTGGCTGGCTGGTTGAACCAGGTACGAACTCTCTTCTGCCAGTCTTTGTGGAAGTGAGGGTTCAGGATCATACCATTCCGGCTGGGGGCCATGACTGTTTATTCCCTGTGAACACACAAACACACACAAATGTTAGACATGCAAACACCTGGTATTCAGTATTCTTTAAAACAACACACGATAGACATGCAGATACACATGGTACACAGTATTCTCTAAAATAACTCCCGTACACAATAAGAAAACCTCCACATTTCACCAGGGCTAGCATCATTAGCCAACATGGTCAACTCACCGCTAACTCGATAACCTAACAGATACTACAGTGTGTTAATACCCAAGTGTGTGTACACTTTATTTCTTATAACTACTTAAAGAAACACTATTTAAAAACACCCCATTTATAAAGCAGAACTCCGCGTGCTGCAATAAGCGCATCCTTCACTCACTGAGCTGTAATTACAACCTCTAACTCTATCTCTATTTTCTCCGCTTCCATACACTCTACACACTACATACTTATTCCCTCAAGCACACAACAAACTTTAGGAAATATGTATAAAACTCTATGTGGTGTAAAACGCACACTTAGAAAGGATTACATTGGATAAAATTGCTAACTTGGTAAGATAATTGCACGTACCGTCCGGGCGGAATATGGCCGAAAAGAAAAAGGAAGTGCAATTGCCGGGCCTTATGGGATATGAAGACGGCAGCCAATAGGAACGCTGCTAGATACCGACAAACCGGAAGTGTGCAACGTGAAGTAAGCAAGTTAAAAGCAGGACACCGCTGTAAAAAAAAAAAAAAAAAAACCCTGTAATAATTTATTGTTATACAGCGATGTAAAAAAATGTAGTTAGTTATTTGTTTGTTTGCTTGCTTACTTGTTTGAAAATAGCTCGACAACAAGTCTGAATAATGTCACATGTTTAATATATTTTGAATATGAATTAATGACAAAAGATGTAATATATGATAAAAATTATTATTATTATTATTATTATTATTATTATTATTATTATTATTATTATTATTATAGTATTAGTAGTAGTAGTAGTAGTCATGATGTTGTTTTACAACACAATAATGTTCAGTAGTTCCATATAAAAATTTGTAGAACAAAGTGTGAACAAAATATTTCTTAAAGCACATTAATAAACATACAGATAAAACTAATAAAAAACATAATTTTGCACAATTATCATTGAGGAAACCAGTAGAGTAAACTCTGAAATTAATTCATACTTTTAAATAGACAGAGTAGAACAAAAGCCCTTAATAATTGAATGCAGAGAACACGAGTCCCCATGGCAACTGGAGACAAATAAATATGGCGTTAGAAATAAATTTAAAAAATGCATACGTCGAATATGAGTATACACTGTGTATAAGAAAAGAAAGAAAGATTAAAATCACTATATATAATCCAAATGGGTTCTACTCATATTCTATTCTATTTTATTCTATTCTATTCTTCATTCATCTTCTATACCGCCTCCTAGAGTCTATCCCAGGAGAATTTGGGGACAAAGTGAGGTACACTCTGGACAGGTTGCCAATCCATCCACTATGGGCAATTTGGGAAGACCAGTTAATCTAATGTGCATGAATTTGGACTGTGGGAGGAAACCAGAGTGTGCGGCAGAATCAAAGTCTCCATATTTGTGCTTATTGGATATGTTCAAAGTATTTGGTCAAAGGTATAATTTAACTGTCTAATATTCCTCATCTTCTACCAGTTACTGATGCTGTTATCTGTATGCCGGAGCTTTCTCCCATAACAGAACTCCATGCTGTTGTAAGTACTCTCATTACTCCACAATTTTTTTCATAATGAGCTGCAGTAGAAATTATACAGAAATAATTTATTTTCTTTACATGAATATTATGAAGACCCCCTGGGAGGTAGATAGAGAGAGAGAGAGAGAGAGAGAGAGAGAGAGAGAGAGAGAGAGAGAGAGAGAGAGAATACAGAGAAGCCTACTAGGTTGTACACATTATATATTAAAAAAAAAAATCTAACAGTTAATGATAATGTTGTAACAGAACTTGCAATGAGGAAAAACCTCCATCCACCTTCACAGCACAAAGTACCTCAGTAGGATATTGTTCAGCAGAGTATTAATGTGAGTCAATTAATGGTTGTTGAGGTATCACCGGTTAATGATTGTACTTATGGCAACATAAAAATGCTAATTATTGTATTGCACTTTTAGAAAGAAAAAAAAAACTTCATTTAAAAGTCTAATTGTCTTTATTTAACACTGGAGAGGTGAAAATCAATCAGAAATGATGATAGCAGTTTCTCTGCCAGCAGGATGGTCAGGATTACTATCAGGGTAGGTCACTTGTTGTCTAGGAGATTATTCACCTCTTTTTGTTCATGTAAATAATGAAATGTGCAGAAAAATGGCAACGTTTAAACAAAAAATATTGGGAATCATGAAACATCTAGGCAAAGTGTGATATCAATTCCCCAAGTGAAATTCTCCAGAGTATTTGCGCTTCAATAAGGCGGCATGGTAGCTTAGTGGTTAGCACTGTCACCTTGCACCGGAATGGATGGATGAATGAATGGATTTGTGCTGCTATGTCAGTTGTACACCTGTCATGTCTGAAGGCTATGAGAACCTCTAGCAGAGTATGTTGCCATAGTAACTGACTCTCTCTGAGTTA
The DNA here is from genome assembly GCA_011419295.1 of Clarias macrocephalus. NCBI lineage: Eukaryota > Metazoa > Chordata > Actinopteri > Siluriformes > Clariidae > Clarias > Clarias macrocephalus. The sequence goes on from JAAGKR010000058.1 coordinate 140,529, forward strand.
ACGGGACTGGCTTTTAGATTTTTTTTGAATTTTCCTTGAATTCAGGCTCAACTAACTCCCACTTTCTGAAATACGCCCCAGAAGGTGAGCGGTGAGAAACAGTTATGTTGCATTTCCGTGTGTCAGTCACTAGGGGCCACATTTGTGTTAAAGTGAATACTGTAGGCCTGCACGCAAAGTTAACAAAAAGTTCATTAAACATTTTCAGCAAAACAACATAATATGTAAATATTTTATCTATTTTCACCTTTAAGTTTTTATTCTGTGAACACACACCGGTCAAATAAATACTTACTATGTGAATACAGATAAAGCCTGAATTATATTGAACAATTGAAGTTTTTGAGGGGCTTTTTTTATTATATGAGGGTGAGTCAAATGTTATCCGTACTCTGTTTATATTATCTGTCTTTCTGTTCAAGTCTACTCTCTCCCCAGTCAACGTGTTACATCAGTTCATTTGTAAATGCAATGCGAGCAGAGATGGACGCCCCATTTGTGATTTGAAGAAGAGCAGCGTGAAGTGATTCTCATTTTTGTGGTCTGAGGGTGTAAAACAATGTATTTGTCTTTTCTAAAAGTTTATTGAAATCAATTCTACAGCCAGAGTGCGGATCATTTTTGACTCACCCTCGTATTTTAAATGATAAAAGTTATCAAATCTGCCAAGCTGCAGCACACGAGGCCTGTTCATCACAAATGTGTAACGTTTAAAAGTATCTCATCTCATTCCACCTGTTTGAAACAAAGACAGAAAAAATGCAGCAGAATATTTAGTTATATTTTTTATTAATATTAATCATTTATTATTTTATTTTATTATATTATTAATGTAAATTATGAAACTCTTTTCTGAAATGTTGGTGAGGCTGCATATGTCCTTAGACTTCAGTCATTTGCCTTAGCAAAAACATAAACATTATTAAAATGCAAACTTGCAAATATGCAAACCAAAAGAGTCCTAAATGGCCTGTTAGGAGGATTGGTTCATCCTGATAATCAGGCAAAGATGTTTCTACAGAGGAGGCATTTCAAGTTCACGTTATTGCTTGGTCACCAAGCTAGCACATCATATGGAGTGATTATAAGAAATTAAGGAGAATGCATGAATAAAACTTTAGAGAACACAGACCGAAGGATGAACTTCAAATTTATTATATATCACTCTCACTCATCATCTATACCGTTTTATCCTGCATTCAGGGTCACAGGGGCCTGGAGCCTATACCAGGAGACTTAGGTCACAAGGCGTGGTACACACACACACACACACACACACACACACACACACACACACACACACACACACACACTCATTCACACACTACGGCCAATTTGGGAACGCCAATTAACCTAACCTACATGTCTTTGGCCTGTGGGAGGAAACCGGAGTACCCGGGGGAAACCCACCTCCTTATTATATATATATATATATATATATATATATATATATATATATATATATATATATATTAGTATAACTATGTTCTATGTCTCAAGTAAAGTGTTATTAGTTAAGTTGTTCATTTGCAAAAGTTAAAAAAGGCCCACTAAAGCATTTTGTCTGTATTTGACCCTCCACTCAAATGTCACAGAGTCTCTAATTTCACAGAGACTATGATCAGTAGTTCATTAATCATTAATAATCCCTACACTGTAACTATCTTAATCTTAGGTCAAAGATCAAGGTGTTTAAGTTGTGTGTTTCCTGTCCTAGTTTAGTGTCAGATAAGTGGGTGGTGTCTCTTGCTGCAGAACAGGACAAATTATTATACTTTGATCCTTGCAAGCGACTATAAACCATGTACAATGTATTCATTAAACACGCAGGAAACAAACCGACACATTGCATGTCAGACGTGTTCTAATTGTTATTTCACAACGTCAGACGTGTTCTCCTGTAACTAACTGTTATAATGAACTTATAGAAGATGCCTGCAGTTTATTTCAGTATTTGAATGTATTTTGATTTATTTGATGTAATTTAATCTAGTAAAGGTATCCTGTGGGAACAAAGATTTCATGAGTAAACAAGTGGGTTTTACTTCCAGATGTGACGTTGTTCATGTTCAGCATGTTGTGACGAGGAAATGATATAACATGCAAATAAATCTTGATGTGGCTTAATGTACCAAAGCAACAACACCAATGCTGTTATAGTCTCAGCCTGTGATATATGCTGGAATATTGAAATAGAAAAATAACAATTTTCAGCTCTATAGTAATGTGTAAGTGGTGTTGGTGAATGACTGTGTGTAAAGTTCCTGCAAACAGAAGTTGGGAGACGAATTATTGATGGATTTTCAAGGCTCAGGTGTTGCACTCGCTGAATGTTCACGGGAACAACTGCAGTGGTCTCTGATGGGCCTCCGCCAGGACATGAACATACAATCTTTTTTTTTTTTTTTAAACATGCAGCCAAAAGTCTCATCACTGTACTGTGCTTGAAGTCCTTGTAAATGTTGAAGGGTTTTATACCTTCATTCATGAGAAATTTCCCGGTTTGAATTGAACGTCTATACACATGAAGCTTTAAGGAGTCCTCACCTCAGTGCTTCTATTAAAGTAAATTATAACAAAGACACAATTTTTATGATTATCACCTTCATTTTATTTCAGCTAAAACTCCAATATTCAATATTTATTCAAAATAGCTAAAACTCAAAGCTCTTTCAAATATATAAAAACGCATTTCTACAATCATAAGAATTTGCTTTTATCCGAGACATAAAGATAGAGCAGATCTAACTAGTCATTCAACTGAACTACTCCAGTGACTTGATGTATTTTTCATAGGCAGCTTCATCCATTAGAGCCTCCAGTTCTCCGGGGTTTTCTATCGTCATCTTAATCAACCATCCTTAAAGAAAGGAGGAAGAATTAGAGAAGAGTTTTCCCATTACTGCGTCCAACTAAACATACTACAACGAACTCACCACGCTCATAGCAGGACGAGTTGATGAGGCTGGGGTTCTCCGTCAGTTCTGTGTTGATTTCGGTGACTACTCCACTCAGGGGTGAGTACAGCTCGCTAGCAGCCTTCACACTCTCTAACACACCAAATTCCTCTGAGAGACAATGATTTGGAATGAACCAGTGGACCAAAATCTTCACTTCATCCATCCGCTGTATTCATGCATTTATCCATGTATTTTATGAATTTTTCATATATAATATGGAAGTCTGGATTAAAGTTTGGATTTGAAATAGAGATTTTCTGAAAGCATCAGAGCTCACCTGATGGTTGAAGCTTTGTTCCAACTTCTGGTAGTCCACAGTACACTACATCACCTAAAGCTTCCTGCGATTAATAAAGCAGTATGAGTAAAACAATTGGAGTGAAGCAGACAGCTCACTCTTTTTATCATGACTGTGCTTGTTCTTGCACAATATTTGGGACTTTTTGCATGCATATGATAACTAGCATTGTGCATTACATCATTATTGCATTTGTATTTGGTTTAGGTGGTCCACTGATAAGGCTTGAAGTTTGCAACTTTGGATTTCTAATGGAATTGTTTCAGAAGGAGTACCTCGGCATAAACATTTAGAAAAGACATGTAAATGAAGTAAAATATGAAATAAATAGACATTAAACCTCGCTTAACCTTAATCTATGATTCCCCTTTAAAAATGAAACTGAATATGGCTCCCTTTTCTTCTTGCTATCGTCCTTGATAACATTCTCGGGACACATGGTGGCAAATTTCTTGCAAAATTTCAGTTCTTCGGGCAAAAATTTGTAAGGCGAGGTGTTTGTATGCTGAGGTACCATTGTACTTAGTGTGCTGTTTTCTCAAACGAGGGTTTATTTGCAAAGGTGATTTTTATTTTAGTGGGACCATAGTGGCATTTAAGCAAAAAAAAAGTTGACTGTGCAGAATAACTCCCTTTATTTCTCTATATAATCTCCTGCTACACTAATGCTCGTATCCCAGGGTCTCACTAGTGCTTGGACACCATTAAGGTAGAAAGTTTTCTCAGTTTGCCAGAGCACTGATCAGACTGCCTGCTTCACGTCTGAACCGCTGGTCTGTCTCTCGAGCGCTCTCTCTCTCTCTCTCTCTCTCTCTGTGTCTCCTGAAGTCACTAAGATACCCGTTAAGCACCAACTTCTTTGTCCTGAAGATGCTTGAAAAGTTAACTTTGCAACAACCAAGTGTTACAAAGTACCGGAACTGGAACTCCTTCCATAAATGTTAAATAAGCATTTCCGAGAACATTGCTATTTCGAGAGTTACATGGATTTTTCTTTATAACTAAACATAATTTTATTTGATTGATTGATTGGATTTACAGTATATTATCTGGAGTGTCCGCCACACAAGACTCTGTGCTACTATAAAAACAATAATATTTGTAATTATTTGCATTCATTTGTGCATCAACCTGGGATTTGCAGTTAGAGATGCATTTATTAAAACAAATGGAATCAGCACCTTCTATACATTTAAATATTTTTCTTTAAAAGGAACAGATTATGCGAAATTCATGTTTTAGTTATGTTTTTACATTCAGATAGAGCTCTAGCAATTGTTTACAAACAAAAACAAAAACCCAAAGAAAAAAAAGAAACATTTAATCGTTTTGGCCCTTTTTTAATTTTTGCATTTGCCAGGGCTAAACCCAGCCAAGCAGATCCCTATTGTGAGCTCATATAAGAAGATCCCCTCCCCTGGCTTGTTGGTCAGATCTGCTGTTCTCTGGAAAGGCGTGGCCCCCCTATAGCTCATTTATATATAAACTGAAACAGTGCATTTGAAGGAGGAGTAAAATAAAGGGGGTTTGGTTGATAAAATTATATTCCAATAGAGGTTTCAAGACTTTAGACAGTACTGTATGTAGGCAATGTACTGCATTAGGAATTGATACTAAAATGCTGTGTTCTATTAGGAACAGAAATGAACTTAGGACAGAGCAAAGATGTTTAAATTGTCCCTGCTGCGATGGTCACCTCACGAGGACGACCTGCAGTGTGTACGATGACATGGGCAAAGGGCAAAGATTTAGGAGATTAAATAGTAAAAACAAAACTGGTTAAATGTTTGAGAGAATCCTGACTACACAAATAAATATTAAACATCGAAAAACCGCCTGGTGGAACCTAATTATTTACAGGAAGTAATAATACTCTACCTGAGCGTAAGCGCTGATCCCAACTGTCCCGATGTCTCCGTCTGCTCGTACCCACTCATGTTTGTCTGTAAACTTTAGAGCTGCAAACAAAGCAGGTGGTGTCTTTAAAACTAACATGCACTTTAATCCTATTATTAATGACAACTCAGTCCAAACATATGGATTCCAAAAAAAAAAAAAAAAAAAAAACACTTCTGGCTAAAGGTGAAAAAATGTTTGTCACATGATCACTGAAGTGAAACTATCTGCCTTTTGGCCCAGAGTCACACCACCTTATATTTCACAGGACCGCCTTTTGCTTTGATTATGGAGCATAATGTGCCAATCCATGTGTGAAAATGAAGTCTCATGCGCACTAAACCATTCTTTCATAATTTGATCGTCTTGGAATATGCTCAAGCCATCAGGGAAGAAAAAAGAAGATTGATGGAAGAAATGGTAATTCAGTGCTTTCAGGTCCTCAGCTGACCTCATTTTTTGGGGACATAACTTTGCTGAACCCAGACCTGACATATTGAAGCAACCCCTGCTCATGACACTGCTTGCACAGGCTCGTACAGTAGACACGAGGCATGATGGGTGCATCGCTTCATCCACCTCTCTTCTTACCCTGATACACCTGGTAAAATCTGGACTCAGGAGACCACATGGCCTTTTCCAAAGCTTCATGGTCCATTCTTTAAGCTCGCTAGCAAAGTGAAGCTTTTTTTTCCTGATTCGCCGCACTGATTGGTGGTTTTCTTACACTGCTGTTTAGATCCAAACTCTTAGTTACTCTTCACATTGTGTGTTTGTAAATGTTCTTATTTTTACTGTTAAACAGCCCTGAGTTCTACCGTTTTGTTTTTTGTATAATTTGATTTTATCAAACGTTTAAGTGATATCAAAAGATTTTTTCTGACTACATTTCTTCATCAAAGCTGATGAATCTCCACTGTCCTTGCACGAGTCACGTTTTTTTTTTTTTTGGTTGTAGCAGGAGAAATATTTTGACTCTTCTGAACCAGAGTAACATCTTTGCCACAACCATAGGAGATATGACTTCTGACAAGGTTGTGTAAGAAATAAGAATCTACTTAAAATCTAGGGTTAAATAACCACACAAAACACTGCATTAATTATCCAATGGAAGTAAATATTCACTTAGTTAAATCCAAGTGGTGAGGGTTTTTTTTTTTTTTTTTGGCCAGGCAGTGAATGTTGGATGCTGTAGTGCAACCTTCTGTTTTAACTCCAAATAATGCTATAATGCGGTAATAATATAACGGCTATAATAAAACGGTTATACCTTTGTGAAAAAAGAGCAAAGTAAAGCAATATTAGTATTATCCAAAAATGTGTCAAATTGTAACGCAGAATTTTTTTTCCCCCAAGATGGTCATCATTTGTATTCAGATTATGACATGGAAGCAATATTTCCTGATATTCAGTGCCGCCCAAGAGCTCAGAGAACAGTTTAATGTGTACTGAAGCCAAAACGTCTTGTGAAACACAACTAAAAACGCTCCACATGTTCTTCTGAGGATTCTAAAGTTTCATTCAAAACTCAAAGTGGTTTCTGAGACACGAATCCCCCCAATAACCTGACTGAAAATTTTCAGAACGCCTTCATGTGGTTACTATTACAAAGAGAGAGAGCATGAGATAATATGTGCATGGGTAATCTGTTTCCTCCTCCGTTATTTCAGTGCTAGAGCTTCATGGATGTGGTGAGAGGGAGACAAATATCATGAAAGACCAAAACAACTTCGTGAACAGCAATCAAGTTTAGAATTCGCTTCAGGGTGATAAAACGCTCCTGGAGTTTGGAACACATCAGAAAAAGGCTGTTTGCTGTGAGAAGCAGATGGTGTGCACATTTAGAATCAAGCAAGCATTAAAACCAGGCAAACCAGTTCAAGAACTTGGCACACTGACATTTAAGGTGGACTCGAAGAGTTGAGATTTCAACCTACACTTTAAAAACAAAGGGGTTCTGGAAGATCTTTAACAGGCTCAGTGATTTTCTTCTTCAATCAACTTAATGCGTCTTTTAGAACCTTCTAGAACCCCTAATTTTCCATTTTAGCACAAAAACAAGGTAGAACATATGCAAATGTTCATCCCAGGTCCCCGTTTCATGATCAGCTTATCATTACAATCCACTCAGTACTGTTTGTCCTAACTGTCCTGCACCCACACTCGATATTTATTTAGAGTGGAACTATACAGTGTCAAGATTTTTTGTCTCATTTTAAGCTTTTCTTCACCCCGGTCAAAGGTCTAAATCTACATTCGGGTAGTGTCTATTGTTACTCTTGCTATGCACATGCAGAAATAAAGGCACCTTTATAAGTCACTGCGGTAATACTGTCAAGGGTGCTTTTTTTGTTTTTGTACCTTTTGTGTATTCAAAAAGACACATTTAAATAAACACACGGAAATAGTGAAACTAAAATGTATGCACAAAAAAATCGTTGACATTATTATGACTACTCTTCCTTTCAGATTCCGTTCCAGACTGGATTCTTCTAGCATGCCTGGAAGTGAACATTCCAAAGACATTCCTGATTTCCAAAAAGGCTGATCTGTCAGTCACCCTGAGGACAATCGCAGAGACAAATAGCTAGGAATCTACAATCAGTGCTCCAACTATTAACAACATTAAAGTTCAATTTAAAGAAAACATGAACAGAGTCCGGGCCTCCTGGAAGAACAACCCAGATGAACATTCGGCGTATAGGCAAGTTGTTGTGACTAGTAACGTATTAAAACCGAAACCATGCTTGCAAACTTGCATTTTATGAAAAGAAAAAAAAAAATTGTGGCTGTCTATTTGTGCATGTGGTAAGATAAAGAGTAAGGTCCAGTGTTGCTTAAATTATTTTCAAATGTTTTATCAAGTGAACATAATGTACCAAACAAATGTACTGGTTTGGTAAATTTTTATTCCTGAATGCGTAGAAATAAAACTGAATTCAACTTTTGTATATATGCACACAACACACACACACACACACACACACGCTGTAAGTTGTTTATAGCAGATCATCTGCAGTTTATTTATGCAAAGAAATAACTACTTCTTCACCTTATCCAGCAGATCTCACAGCACTAACAGGGCATTTACAGAACCAGAGGGATTCAGACATCAAAGTCTTTCCTAAATACCAGTAAATGAATCATGCAATCCGCCTTTCAACTAACAGGACGAACTGGAAACTGTTGCATATCGCTGCATTTCCAGTCACGGATGACTTCCACATCCATCATCCACTGGTGATATAAAGTGATGTGTAATTACCTTGGGAAAGCCAGGATGTCGCGCAGAATGTCCTTGAACTGGATTTGTTCGTCCTGCTCAGTATCTGGTTCCCCACAGTTCTGGACAGAGTGGGCAAAAGCACCGCAAAGTTGCAGGAAAAGCGCGTGAGCGTCGCGCACATCGCCATCTTTCCCCTGAAACTCAGTGAAAACTGCAGCGCGGGTGCACTACACCGTGCGCGCTCCCGGCGGTCACAAAGGACACGGACTCCACTCCCGACGTATCCAGTCCACAAAGGGACAGGAATCCTCACACACACACACACACACACACACACACTGCATGGATGAATGAAAGCCTGGGAATGCCGCTTCACAGCACATCATAAAATCATCTTGTATTTAACTTGCAGTTATACAGGTTATATACGCCCCCCCCCCCTCATTTTAATTTTGTTAAAAGTTGATTTATTCCCATAATTCAATTCAAAAAATGAAACTCATTATATAGATTCATTACACACAGACTGATTTATTTCAAGTGTTTATTTCTTTTAATGTTGATGATTATGGCTTACAGCTAATGAAAACTCAAAATTCAGGATCTCAGAAAATTGTAATATTGTGAAAAAGTTCAATAGTGGAGACTCATGGTGTCGCACTCTAATGAGCTAATTAACACAAAACACCTGCAAAGGTTTCCTGAGCCTTTAAATGATGTTCCAGTCTGGTTCAGTCACTGCTCAAGAAGCTGGCTGGTCACAGTACTGTATGCAAGCACATTAATGGAAAGTTGAACGGAAGGAAAAAAATGTGGTAGAAAAAGGTGCACAAGCAAGAGGGACAACCGAAGCCTTGAGAGGACTGTGAAACAAAACCCTTTCAAGAATTTGGGTGAGATTCACAAAGAGTGGACTGCAGCTGGAGTCAGTGCTTCAAGAGTCACAACGCACAGACGTATCCAGGACATGGGCTACATCTGTTGCATTCCTTGCGTCAAGCCACTCAGAGACATCGCCAGACGGGTCATTGTGATTTAGTTTCTGCCAACCTTTCTGGACAAATACTGTATGTTCTGTATTAATTGAGAAAATATTCCACCATTAACATTTTACTTATGTCAGGTTTCTGAAAGGTTTTCACAATGTTACAAGAGCCTTCCTCCAAACATCAAGCATTACATAAACAATGTTAGGCTTGGTATGCCTTTTTGACTAAGTCACATCTGTATCAGAGTGCACAATTGCACAAACACCATGAAATCCACACTCTTAAAATATTACTAGAAACCGTACATACAAGATTAAGCTGATAAAGATTTTATGTACCATGACCACTTTTCTTTCTCAATTAAATCCTTTATAGAATCATTCACTCAGAGCAGATTTTATTTGATAAAGCAATACATGCAATATTTGTGACTTTTCCTAAAATTGCGAGTTTTTTTTTGTTGCGCCTTTGACCAATTCTTAATGAGTCTATGAAGAAACTTAAAACAGAGTGCTTATGTCCCTCCACCCCATGTGTAATTTCATCAATGCTACTAAACTTCCCAACTGACTTTCAGCCATTAAAATATCCCCGTCAGGGCCCTGTGTGCATTTAATAGGAATAACAGGACACCACAGATCACCTTTTCAATCCAACACAAAGCCGTACAGACTAGAATCCTGATAGGAAAATTATCAGTCATCTTTTGTAGATGCATGGAACTAGAAATCTGCATGTATAGTGAGGCTTTTCATACCTTGATTTCAAGAACTATACGAATGTGCCTGACATGTGCTAGAATGCAGAAGATCGCGTTAGAGGGAACCTTTATCCTGCACACCATTATTACACCCTACACCTTTGTCAGTCATAATATTGGGTTAAAAAAGTGGACATGGCACTAGTGAAAATAAATAAAATCCCACTTCATCAGCCCCAGTTAAAGTTAAATCATGTTACACATTTTTAATAAAGTCAGCATTAGTCTCCAATCACCATGCTTAAATAATTTCAGACTGTTTAATCGCGCACATGAAGATTTATTCCTATGACCATATGGTGATCAATAAAAATACAGACATGTGGTATTAAAACCAATATTACAGAAAAATATGGGTGGATTTGATTCTTCATTTTCTTGTTTGCTCCAGGGTAAGAATCTGACGGTTACTCACAACAGACCAAAGTAGCAGTAAAAAGAAAGAAAAAAAAGGAAACAGGGCTGACTGCTTCTGCCTAACTGAGTAAAAAAACATTAATATGGCTCCCTTCTCCACAGTGTTAAACTGAAGTGCCCTCTGCTGGAGGAGTGGGTTTATTGTCTTCAGGCTTCATGGCAGGGAAGAGAAGGACTTCCTGCAACGTAAAAAACGCAGAAATTAAGCAACAGGGTCAATATTTTAAACACTGTTGCACAGAGAAGTCAAATTAAGACTAATTAACATGTCTAAGCTAAAGAAACTACTCTTTGTAGCTACTTTACATTATTATGAAAAATAAAATGCCACATCACGTTACTAAGAAACCACAAAGCATAAACAGCTTTCCTGAAATCGCTCATGTCAGAAAATTTAAATTACAACACGCTAAAATGCTACATAAATGTATATGTATGGAAACCTCACCATATCAACTAAAACACCTTTTAGAATACCTTTATGTGAAGCGTCTACCATGCAGGTCCCTCTAAAAGAACTATTACTATAGAAATTATAATGGATCAGAATGAGCGCATTAACCTAAACCTGTGATTTGAAGATCCACTGTAAGATCTGCTGTTACACGAGGGGTATTCAAGTTATATCTGGACTTTTGATTGCGCAGAACCACAGTACACAGTTATGAGGGCAAAAACTCCCAGGAGGCAGTGTACTGTGTCTGTATATGAACATATACCAGTCTTTTACTGGTACTTGGTTACCTTCAAGGTAGAAATTTCTCTCAATATACCAGAGCTATGATCAGACTTCACGTCTGAAATGCTGGCATCCCAGGAATTCCTACTTTGATCACCAAAGGGGTTCTTTTTCTTGCAGGACAATGCATGACCTTATACTGCCCCACAAAGATCCATTGCACATTACAGGATCTTAGATCTAGGAATTATTGCTACATTGTCAGTACAGCCCTGATCTCACTTCACGCCATTTCCACATGTCTCGGACATTAAAGAAGTTCCTGGGAGGTCAGAATTTTACACGTGAAGCAGGCAGTCCGATCATGGCTCCAGCATACTGAGAACATTCCATCTTGATGGTATCCAAGCACTAGTGAAACGCTGCGATATGAAGATGTGCACTGTTGTATTTTTGACTGCTGGTTGATTTACCTTGATGTTGTTGGAGTCAGTTAGGAACATTGTGAGGCGGTCGATGCCCATGCCCCATCCTGCAGTAGGTGGAAGACCATATTCTAACGCCGTGCAGAATGTCTCATCTATAAACATGGCCTCATCATCACCTTCAGCCTTAGCCTGTTCAAACCGACGAGACAAAAGTCACATCCACAGTATTCACCAAAAACACAAACACAGGCAAGGTATGCCTCAAATATTCAGACCTTAGCCTGCTGCTCGAAGAGCTCGCGTTGCTTGATAGGGTCGTTCAACTCTGTGTAGGCGTTACAGATCTCCTTCTTCAAGACAAAGAGCTCGAAGCGTTCGGTCAGTCCTTTCTGGGATCTGTGCCTGTAGGAACAGGTGGGGACACTATATAAGTAATTGAATGTAATACAAATTATCGTAGAAAAAAGCAACTCAAACTCCAGTGCACTCCTCAGTTTCCACACTCCTTGTCATTTTTGAATCTTGAGTGAATGTACTGGTGCAAATACGATTCTGTTCACGATAACTGCCTTCACAATCTGATTTAATTTAATTCTCAAAATATTTGAACATGATATGAATGAATACATTTCATGACTGAGTATCATGAATGCTCACAACATCTCAGAAATGAATAAATAAACGCTCTGACCTGGGAACTTTGAAAATGATGGATTGAATGAAACATCATAACATCAAAGCACAAATAGAGCTCCAAAGTTGTTTAAAATGCTTATTTTATTTTATTTTTTAAAGTCACTCTTGGCCACAATAAAACCACTTGTTAATGTGGCTAATCAGAGAAAAAAGGCTTCAGTTTTTCAGGCAAAGATTGGATTTTGGAGTGATGGAAAAACATAATGTGGTCTAATGGATCCAGACTGACACTATTCCACAGTGATGTGTGCATCAGGGTAAGAAGAGAAGTGCATGAAGCGATGCACCCATCATGCATAGTGTCCACTGTAAAAGCCTCTGGAGACAGTGTTATGATCTGGGGTTGGTTCAGTTACTCCGGTCTAGACTCAGCAACGTTATGTGGCAATAAAATTAAGTCAAATGAAGGAGAAGACATCAGATCGGTCAATTCTTTAAAGCCAATCCCAATTGATGCTCTCTCCACTTATTTTTTTCCCCCGTGATGAAAAAGTTATCATATTAGACCACAACATTACAGCGTGATGTACTGTATATAAAACTTGAATCCAATAATGTGTTCACAGAGATCTTGCTTTGTACTGACCATTTCTTTTTCATTACTGATGCATCATCATAACATTCCTGATTACATTTAGTCATTTGGCAGATGCTTTCATCCAGAGTGACTTTCTCTCTTAGGTTTTTGTCATTGGATAAATCCTTACACTGGGTTACTAAGTACCAGTCAAACACTTTTGGCAAGGTCTTTTTTTTGTGCGTGTGGTGGGTGAAAGGAAAGGGAGCGATTAACTGAAGTACTGAAGAAATGTAAAAAAAAAAAAAAGTTGTCATTTAAAGATTACTGTAGTCATCCAGAAAATATTTCGACCCATTTCCCCTACACACTCCCTCTGTGTCAACACCTCCTAGCTGAGATCCCCAGGATATGACAGGGGAACTGTAGAAGGGCTCACCATTTTGCCAGTGGGCTCATGATCTGAGGATGGTCACAAATAAATGTAGGGTTGATGCATTTCACCTCCAGGAAATCTCCCACTAACTGCAATACAAAAAGTAAGGAAAAGGGAAATTATCATTACAGAGAAGAAAAAGAGTAATCAGATTGCATTTATCAGACAGACAGGAACAGTACAACTGTGGCCATTTTACTTAGAACTTAAATGTGACTGTTTAGTTAAATATGTTAATGCTGACTAATGACAGTAATAGAGCAGCTACAACTATAATCCTCATTACCAATTGACAAAGTCTTTCATGAAATTCTTAATATTCTTCTGACATGCTATTAGCAGAATGACGGTTTTGTTAAGTGACCGTAACATGTTGCATTTAAACAAAAGTTTTATTCATTATAACATTGATCTCTTAAAAAGTTATTTAAGCAGCATTTTTCCCCCTCTGGTCAGGTGGATGGGAGAAAGTTGTCTTTTTTTCCCCCCAAAAAAATCCAATTATAAGCCACATCAACAAAATGGCATTAACTCAGCAGTGATGTATTGGAAAAATAAATAAACAACCTTATCCAAGAGGCGGGCTGTTGTTCTTGGAGCCGCACATTCCACTCCCTTCTGAGCACACAAATCATCGAAGAATTTGCGAGTTTCTGCACGAAAAGTGAAAATAACATAAATGATGCAAATAACAGCAGCATGACATCTTTTTGTTTGCTTTTAACTCAAAACCGCTGTCAAAACTAAACTACCCATTTAGTCGTGTTAAATAAATAATTAAAAATAAGTTGTGACCAGACCTAAATACACACTGTTATGTTACTGTATAAATATCATCACTGTTAAGTTGTACCATCAGAATCGTAAGTGTCAGTGGCTGGAAATTTCACTCCCATCTCCTTTTCCAGATCGTCACACATGCTGATTCTCTTAAAAGGTGGAGTGAAGTCGATTTCATAACTTTGTCCTTCTGGTCCATCGGGGTGATAGGTCACCTTATAACCTCCTGTAATGTGCTTCACCATTCCTTTAAGATAGAAATCATAAGAGTGATGCAGGTTCACCTTCTGTCGTGTTTTCAACAATTAGAACTTGTATTGAAGTGATTTCCAACCTGAGAGAAGCTTCTCTGTGATCTCCATCAGGTCATGGTAGTCAGCATAGGCCATATAAAACTCACATGTAGTGAACTCTGGGTTGTGAGTGAGGTCGATGCCTTCGTTTCGGAACTGACGACCGATTTCATAGACGCGGTCGAAGCCGCCGACCACCAGCATCTGAATGCAGAAACAGTGAGGATGAGCATCGTGCTGGAAGCTCGCTCCATTCGTTTCATTCATTGCTTAGTTTATTTGTACTGTACCTTGTGGTAAAGCTCAGGCGCGATCCTCATGTACAGGCTCATATCCAGCTCATTGTGGTAGGTGATAAAAGGTCGAGCCACGGCACCTCCAGGAATCAGGTTCATCATCGGGGTCTCAATCTATGACAGACACGCCAATAAAAGATGAGAAAATGCAAAATTATCGGTGCATTACAGCTAGCTAGGGCTGGGTACCGAAACCAAGTGCCAATACGGCACCAGTACCTATATAAGCAGTATATACTAGAACTGAATCAGAACACAGATTTCCATCATCCTCAGCACTCAACTACAAATCGACTAGTAACACGAATGTCCATGTTTTCACATTCCAACTTAAGAGCACAACTCTTAAGATCTGATGAGAGCGTGAATGCAGCGATTACACTTGCTCTGATGGCAGCAGGTAGCGTTAGTTCGTACGCTTAAATTAAAATGCCCAAAACTAAACGTTCTAAAGTGTGGCTGTATTTCACAACAAAGGATGCAGTGACGTGCAACAAATGTCTTTCAACTGTTGTGTGAAAAAAGCCGGAAACACATTAAAATTAATGAAACATTGTAGGACACACGGGGTGAAGTTTAAATGCAGACAAATAAATCGTGTTTAACAGCTTGGGGACATCAGCTGGCAGTGTGTGCATCCCCAGGCCCAGTCAGACCAACACTAGCAAAGTCAGGAGAGGTGTGGTGTTTTGCCAAATAAGGCACATACGGCCATATTCCTGCAAAAATATATGTTTTATAGCATACCAAGAATGCTACGTGAGCAACAGATTGAAAAGATATAATTATTATTATTTTTTAATTAGGCTTTGTGCCTTAGATAAAGCATGCATTTGCTACACCCATCATAGCTGGTATGTGTTATGTGATCAAGCAGATATAGCTATGGCAGTGGTTATCAACACTGTTTCCTGGAAAAACCCTGCCCTGTACTATTTTCTTCGCAGTTCCCGGCATGCCTGCCTCATGAGCTTACTACCAACTTTTTCCTGTCGATAAGTTAATTCATAAAATCAATACTATACAATACCTAAAATGACTGACACTTCTGACGCAGATTGTTGCCTCACCTCAAGAAAACCAAGCTGGTCCAAGAAGTTGCGCAGGTATGTGATGATCTTGGAACGAGTCATAAACTTTTGCCTCACAAAGTCGTTCAGGATCAAGTCCAAATAGCGCTGACGATACCGGGTTTCCTAACAGTCACAAAATCACAAAAGTAGTACTTTTTACCTTTAATAATGTAATGTACATCACAGGCTATTAGAGCTGCAAATCACAGGTAGACTGTCGACTCGCTTTCATTTCAATAGAATTAATGTTCATGTGTGATTTCTCTCAAGCAGCTACAGTCTTTGAAGTATTAAAAACTACCGAATGGCGGTGGCGATAATGTGTTTGAGCAAGCAAGAACACTGACCTTGTCCTTCAGACCGAAATGCAGGTGAGGAAGCATGTGCAGACACGGAGACAGCAGGGTCATCTCTACGGGGACAATGCTCAGCTCGCCTTTCTTTGTCTTCCCAGGATTACCACGAACACCTATGATGTCACCACGGCGCAATTTATTGTTGATATGAATGAAGTCTTCCTCCGATTTGTAATTCCTGAGTTGAAATTTAAAGCATAAAATTTTATTAAATAGCGTGCAGCTGAGGAACACCTAGACATAAATCTATTGTGCAGTATGTGTGCATGTGTCAGACCTGGAGTTCGCCATAACCTGCAGCTTGACCCCCTCTCCTCTCAGGTCATAGAAGATCAGTTTGGCCCCCGAGGCCCTCTTGGCATGGACTCGACCTGACAAACAACTAGCGTTAAATCCTTTTCAGAATTTCAGAAATTAAAAAATTTGAACTTTTTACAAAACTGTCAAGAATTTTACCTGAAACACTGAGGATGACATCTGATAACTGCTCCCCGGGCTGAAGGTGATTATATTTCTCAATGAACTCTGTAAGCGACAAGTCCACGTGAAACTTGTGGGGATAGGGGTCTTCAGCTGTTCCCTTCAGAGCCTGGATGGCCTGAGTGCGGATCTTGAAGTATTGCTATAAGGACACCAATATTGATCACACACACTAACACAAAACTGTTTAATAACATTATTATTCATTCTCACAAATGCTAAATCAACTAATAATCTATTGAAGAATTAGCAAAGGCACCAAGTAATAAATATAGTTGCAAGCAACGATGACGGGCCCAAGGACCCTGCGCCACCGCCACCCCGGTCGCACCGCACAACCTGTGTGTTCTTTAAATGTGTTAAGACCTCGAAAAAGCCATCATCACTCGGTTGCACCGCACAACCTGCACACGTTACACACTATACAGGGCTATATAGCGTTAGTGTGTGTGTGTGTCTGTGCGTCATGAGAGAGGTGTGTGTGTGTGTGTGTGTGTGTGTGAACATTTGTGATGTTTATGTGACAGACACAGAAAATAATACAATAGGCAGCAGATGCTGGAAAATAAGCATCACACTATGATGTTCCTGAATGTGATGTCACTGAAGGCATCACTGAATATAATGCCACACAAAGTTATTAATAATTTTTTGGTGCAAGTTTAAGACATTATCAAGGCTGGCCCGTTTGAAATATCGAAAATCCCTCCGCGATTTTGCATCCTCAATGTCTTTAGATCTCTTTGGCCCGGTTTGGTGGCGACTGTATAAATTCCCTAGGAGGAGTATATCAAAATCCATCGGATGAGTTTTTGCGAACGACCCAAAATAACCGGCCTCCTGTTGAGTTTAGCCCAAGACATGCAGTGTGAAAGTTGTTCAGCTCAGTGAGCTCTAAATGTCTACCGAGTTTCGTGTGCCTACGTGAAATTGTGCATGAGCTAGGCAGCAAAATCTCATGTGGGGGCCCTGGACCACGCGATTCTCAGGCATCCTGATGGCAGCAGATTCCAACCTGTCTGCCAAGTTTCATGAGTTTTTGACCATGTTAAAACCCCTGAAAAGTCCAAAAGGGTGAAATCTTTTTTTAAATATTAGTTGCAAGCAACGATGACGGGCCCAAGCACCCTGTGCCATCGCCACCCCGGGTGCACCGCACAACCCGTGTTATTTGAGTGTGTTAAGTCCTCGAAAAAAGCCATCATCGCTCGGTTGCACTGCACAACCTGCACACATCACACACTATACAGGGCTAATGTCAGTTTGGGCCCTAAATATTTGTTGAGTGCGCGCGCGTGTGTGTGTGTGAGTTAACATTTGTGATGTTTATGTGTGTACAATAGGCCGCAGATGCTGGAAAATAAGCTGAACTTTCACTGAACGTGATGTCACAGAAGGTGTCACTGATTATAATGTCACTCAATATAATGCCACCCAGAAAGTCATTAATCATTATTCGGTTTAAGTTTAAGACATTATCACGGCTGGCCCATTTGAGATATCAAAAATCCCTCCGCAATTCTGCATCCTCAATGTCTTTAGATCTCTTCAGGCCGGTTTGGTGGCGATCGTATAGATTCCCTAGGAGGAGTATATCAAAAGCCATCTGGTGCGTTTTTTGCAAACGACCCAAAATAACCGGCCTCCTGTGAAAGTTGTTTGGCTTGATGAGCTCTAAATTTGTACCGAGTTTCGTGTGCCTACGTGAAAGTGTGTATGAGCTATGCAGCAAAATTTTGTGTGAGGGCCCCTGGGGGCCCCGAGCCACGAGACTCTCAGGCATCCTGATGGCAGCAGATTCCAACCTGTCTGCCAAGTTTCATGAGTTTTTGAGCATGTTAAGACCACGAAAAGTCCAAAAGGGTGGGGGGGGGAAAATCCTTAGGAAAACAAGAGGGTCCTGCGCACCTTATAGTAAGTAATTAATTAAGGCTGATTTTCCAGTTATTCCACCTACAAGTGTTTCATTAGTTAAGGGTTACACATTTGGTTTGGTATGGTTTTTAGTTGTATACAGTTTGGAAACTGTATGGTGTTAGATTTGGGCCCATTCCTGACCAAAAACAAAACATCTGTACTGTAAGACTCTTTAAAAAAAATATGGAGAAAAAAAGTAATGAAAAATTGCCTGTGTCCACATCTTTTTTAAAAGGTGTTTTTTATACCATGGGTAAAATTCCTAGCTTAATGAAACAAAAACAAAGCAATTTTGTTCAATCTTTCCTCATCCAACAAACAATCAGATCCATGACCGACCAAAAACCGTACAATGATACAAACCAAGAGTTTTATGAGCCATTGTTACATTAGCACTTACAATGTTTAATTTATTTCTAAAGAATATTTCATGTATTTCAACAGATTAGTTTCATTTTAATGTCGAGAGATGATCAAGCGACAGGTTATTGCTCTCATCTTAAAGCTTATATGAGAAACAGTAACATATTACAGCAAGTTCGTTAATATAATCGTGATAATATATAACATCTGTGCTGATGTTCTGAATAATCAGCTACGAGGATTCAACCATGATGTGAAATGAGTAATGCTTAAAACACAGTGCAACCCGTGATCTGTCAGAGAAAATTTATCTACAAATTCTGACCAATCAAAATCAGGAACTTAACAGCGTGGTGAAGACTGAGGCTTCAAAATGAAGGTTCCTGGATCACTGCAAGAAACTGTAATTTGGGAATGCTGACACTTCACATTTTGTACTAAATCATATCTTAATCCTTAAGTTGAATGACAAGAGGAAATGTCATCCGATGTATTCACTACAACTTGTTCAACAATTAAGCTCATCTGAGCTGCTGAGCCACAGTAAAAGATGCCTTACATTGGGGTCCAGAGTCTCCTCGTCCACTCCGTCCACATGCTCGTCCTGCCGTTTGTCGCTCGACTCCTTGCTCTGTTCCTCTTGGTCCTTGACCTTGGCCTCCTTTTCTGCAGCTTTCTTCTCTGCCTTCAGGCGCCTCTTGAGCTCACTGAAACACAGACGAGTTACTGTGACTCAAAGCCTTGTGAACAATGAGATCACGATGCCAATGACTGTACAAAGAATCGGAGGGGTGAAAAGCAGGGGTGGGCAATATGACAACAACCATATCACGATACCATATATGTAATTGTATCACGATATACCTGCCAGCCAAAAAAAAAAAAACTAAGATTAGAAAAAAAATTTATTGTTATAAATAAAAGACTAAAGGGGGGCTGATTTACGGCTGAAAAAAATAAAAATAAAAAAATGAAATCAATTGAGCGTCTTCCAATTACAGCATGCAATCATAACGAAATGTAGTATGATGTAATTTACCGCAATTTCAATGGAACATCATATAAACCCAGCCCGAGTGACAAAAGGTTGGTTTTTTATTTTTTTTTATTTTTTAATTCTCTTCCTCCCCTCCCCACACATTAGACAAACACCACCAACCTTTTGTCACCTCTCCAGCGGCATCCTTCAATAAGCGAAGGGAGCGTTTGCCGAACCTGGGGCGCAAACTTCTGCGCCCGTAACCCGACGGCCCGGCACACGGGCTGCCTGGCTGCTCTGACCAGCGTCAACATGATGCGCGGGTCCTGAACCAAGAAAACGCACACGTCAGACTCGTTACGAAACACCCAAAACGTTTCCACATTAGAGTGGTTTGGTTTGATCTGATTTCCCACAGCATGAAATAAAACTAAACCAAAAAATAATAATAATAAAATAAAATAAAAAACCAACAAAAAAAAAAAGATAACAAAAGAAGTTTATCTGAGGCATTGTGTGATAAAACGTACTCGTAGAACTCGTTCCTTCTTGGCTGACAGAAGTGAATGTCAGCGATGCTTTTCAGGCCAACACAAGTGTAAAGAGTGTTTAAGGCTAGACAGTTAATGCCGTCTTCCTGTCTGCCCTGGAAATTCTCTTCTGAACCTTTTCATTAATAAGGTGTTTCCGCTTGTCCTAAAAACTATTTACATTTTGCCGCATTCTGATGTTAGTTGGAATGGTCTTGACCTGCCCATGCTGCCACTATCGGTTTCTAGAGCAGGCCCCTTAACCGTCTCCTCTCCAGGGGTGCTATATAATGACTGACACTGCACTCTGATCCCAGCCTTCAAAGAATTTTAGCTACAAATGAACACTTAACTCAGTTAAAGTTTCGGTTTCATACTCGTTAGAATGCTTGTGACCCGACGGTCAACAAATAATAAATCACAAGACCATCCTTAAATCAATAGAATATAATCGCTCTATAGCATACTAATCGAAAGCAAACCCGGATCAAGTCGTATTTTCTTTTCCTGGCTGTTATTAAATACTCCCGAGATCTGAGTCTGTCAGGATTTGTGTACGGAAAGCAATTACAGTCATCCAAGTGGTTCCTTATCCCATAAGAATAACAAGGAAATGGAATTGCGCCGCAGACTAACCAGAGTTAGGAGCCGCCCACAGACAGAGCAGAAAAAATAAATATCAGGGTGCGGACATTTCTCCAGGGATGCTGATAATAATAATGATACCGACCTGAAACTATATTTTGTTGCTAATTAGTAGATATGAGAGAAGTCTGGCAAACAAACACGGGTCATAGAGTGTTTATGTATTTTGATATTTTTGTATGATTTAAAACATCACATTCTTTTTGTAGATCAGTGGTTCTCTGAGTCAGGCTTTTGGGGCATCTCCAGAACATCTGTAAATATTTATTTTTAATATATAGCTGCAAATAATGTGGCATTTATTATTGACAATAATGTGTCAGTTGTGTGTGTGTGTTGTTTGAAAATCAAGAAAAGAAAATGTTTATGCACCAAACCACTATCTGAATCTATGAAAATTAAGTGAAATTAACTAGAACAGAAAGTAAAAGTAAAGTACAAATTGGAATGTCCTTATCTTTCTTTCGTTCTTTTTCTCTTTTAATTCTACACATATGAATACAACCAACATGCCACTGTTTGGAATCTTTGAACAGATTATACTTGCCAGTCAATGTTATAGATTCAATACACAAATTAAACAATTAGAGCACACAACAAAGAAAATTAAGCAGGAAAAATAACAAATATCAGGGTGCGGACATTTCTACAAGGATGCTGATAATAATAATGATACCGACCTGAAACTATATTTTGTTGCTAAATAGTAGACATGCGAGAACTCTGGCAAACAAACACGGGTCATAGAGTGTTTATGTATTTCAATATTTGAATATCACTTAAATCACATCCAGCGTCTCCAGAACATCTGTAAATATTTATAATTACTATGGTGTTTAATTGGTCAAATGGGTTTAATGCATAAAAAAATATATAAAGAATATGTTGTATGTAAGACATTAATATTTTAGAAACTTTTTAGAGGTCGCATCCACACCAGGATACATAGGATGAAAAGAGTAAAGCACTTATAAAAGGAAAAATTTGCAGTTTTTGAAGCAGTCGATCAGGAGGAATAATAAATTAATGATTAATTATTGCAGTCTGTC
The DNA here is from genome assembly GCA_011419295.1 of Clarias macrocephalus. NCBI lineage: Eukaryota > Metazoa > Chordata > Actinopteri > Siluriformes > Clariidae > Clarias > Clarias macrocephalus. The sequence continues at coordinate 162,592 of JAAGKR010000058.1, forward strand.
TATTTATTTCATATTTTACTTTATTTACACATCTTTTCTAAATGTCTTGATTGTTTGTATATCTAAAATATGATTATGGTGTTGGAAATTGGTAATGTTTTGGAACTCATTTACATTATTTCCTAAGGGGAAAAAATGCGTTTTGCAATATAAAAACTCGAGGTACCACTGTATTTGCACTTTATTAATAGAAAAAAAGAGAAAAGAAGTGTGTTTTAAAAAAAACTGACTATTGCTCCTTTAATCCTCTAATTGTGCAACCCAGGCCAGCTCACAGACATGCATTTTCCTTTCCCTAAAACACGTGATGACAACGTTATAGTAATTTTTATTATCTATATACAAAAGTAACTGTGACGGACTTAACACGCGTGTACAGAGCAAAAAAAAAAATTTTTACGCATGCGCCGAACAGCATTGTAGAGAATTTCGATCAGGCGCATACTTGTACGCATGCGCAGAAGAGCTTGATAGCACATTTCAATGGTAGCATGTTTCAACAGAGTAACTGAAACCAACAGGAGGAAGGTGACAAAAGACGTAGCTAAATAATGACATATGTGCATATCCAAACTTTACTTCGCATACTGACTCCACTTCATTAGATATTTAGCTTAACTGAAGATGCCCGTAAGCAAGACAACGTTGCATCATGCATAAAGTTAAAGCGGTTTATAAACCATAACCTTTTTTCTCGTTAAACAAAGTGCTAAGCATCAACCAAAATTTCCAATTTCAACTCTCTTTAACCCATCATGTTATTACTGACATCTATGTCATTAGAAATATAAGCCAATTCACATACTTTTTGCTGAGTTTTTCCCCATCCGCTACCACGTCCGCCATCTTGTCAAGTCGCCGATCTGATCCCAAACACCACGCGCAGGGAGGCTCTTCCGAACTCTTCCGTCTTTCATTAAGCCCCGCCCACCGTGATATGAGCTCACCCAATTAGATCTTTCGAATAAGCGAATATTTGACCAATCTATGCTCAAAGAAGTTGCACGAGCCGGGTATAAAAAGTGAAGTTAGCAACCAGCTTTGGCAAATCGCTTGAGCCTGATATAGTTTTCAGAATAAAAGTGTCATTAAATGGCTGCATACACCCTTAAAAACACTGGAACCCCAAATTGCTTCCTTAAAAGGACATAGCAGGACATGGTGATGATTATATGAAGCCTCAATTAGGTTTCGAGGCTTCCCAGCCAATCGTTTCATCAAAAGGTTAATTTTCATGAAGCTTTTTTTTTTTTAAGGGCTCGTTGTACTGCCATCTAGTGGACAAAAGTGTAGCAAGCAGCACAATTTCTGTAACATGGACTGTAAAATAGTAAAGAGTGAATATGATTTTTTCCCTTCTTTCGTTTTCTTTTTTTAATTCTTAACATGAGCATTAATACAACTAATTAACTGTTTTGAATCTAATATAAATAAGTTTATGCACTAGGTGGCACAGTGGTGTAGTGGTTAGCACTGTCGCCTTGCACCTCCAGGTTCTGGGTTCAATTCCCGGCCAGGCTTGATTCCTGTCTCTGTGTGGATGGAGTTTCCATGTTCTCTCCGTGCTTGGTGGGTTTCCTCACACAGTCCAAAGACATGTAGGTTAGGTTAATTGGCATTCCCAAATTGCCTGTAGTGTGTGTATATAAAGTGGTTCTCAGAGTCTCCAGGGCGTTGGTAAATATTTATTGTATAATTTTTATAATAACTAGGGTGTTTCCCTGATCAAACAGGTTTAATTTATACATAAAAAAACAAGGCACGTATAAAGGACATGTTGTTGTTGTTGTTGTTGTTGTCTTTGTTAGTCTTTCGGCTGCTCCCATTACAGGGTCACCACAGCGGACGCTCCAATCCACACAACAACTTGGCACAGGTTTTCTACCAGATGCCCTTCCTGAAGCAACCCTCCCATTTGTATCCGGACTTGGGACCGGCACTGCATCCAGTGGCTGGGGTTTGGGATTTGGATGGGAATTAAACCATGTATAAAGGACACAACCTTCAGGCTTCACATCAACACATACAAGTTTAAATAATTGGTTTAATATTTTAATACTGGGAATAAATTCATGTTTTACAAACTCTTGAAACGTCACATCAACACCAAGATCCATAGGATGACAGTGTAAAGTATAATTTGTATAGAGAAAACACACATAATACATATTTGTATCTTTACATATTTTTCAGATTACAATGGTACTTCGGCAAACGAAAGCCCCACCTTGAGAAATTCCACCTTAAGAACTAACATTTTGCAAGATATTGACCTCAGCATACAAGGCATTTTCAGCATGCAAAGCATTTTCGGGATACAAAGCATTTTCTTTCTTTTTTGCCATTTGTGCACAATAAAACAAAATGACATACAGTAGAAACATGGGTCACAAGAATGTCATGAAGCAAGAATAAAATTTTAATTTTTAAGGCAGCAGATGTCAAGAGGAATTATGAATTAATGTTTATTGTGTTACAGTATGTGGTGCGGTATGGAAAGCCGCCCCCACGAGATGTGAGGCCTAACGCAGGGCTTCTGAGGGGGTGATTGAAACAGGAGGCCGTGAGAGTGCTTATAGGCACGGGAAGCCCTCTCCATTTGGACATGGCCTGGGGTTATTAATTAAGGAACTCAAAAGGAAACAAAATAAACCTGAAAGCACAAAATAATCAGAGCTCCCCAGTCTATGCGAAAATGGACTCTGGAAATTGGCAATATTTTTGGGTGCTTGGAATGGATTATCTGCATTTTCATAATTTACTAAGGAAAAATGCATTTTACAATGTGAAATTTTACCTTTAGAACTTGAGGTACCACTGTATTTGCACTTTATTTATGTATTTATTTATGTTTAAAGTGGTCTAAATGATTGCAACCCGGGTCAGCTCACACAAATGCATGTCTTTTTCCCTAAAACACAGCGTCAAGATTAGAAATCAGTAAAAAATGTTTTCAACATTGTTTACTATCTCTATATAAGTAACTGTGACAGACTGAACACGGGTGTACATGGCAAAAATGTTTGTGTGTGTGTTGTTTGAAAATCCACTGTTTTAAGAAAATGTTTATGCACCAACTCACTATTTAAATCGGTTAATTGCCCCCTGTGGGGCCAAAAAGTCCCATAGACTTATCATTGAGACCGACATCAGCTGTGGCATCAGCTATATCCATGACTATGACATGGGAAGCTCTATGATGTCACGGCAAAGCACCACTAACAGTTTCTTCAGAAAATGTGCCTCTCTAGTTACTATTATTATTATTATTATCATTACAGAAGTTGCCAAGCTAATACCTTCCCGAGTATGATAATCACTTATTCTGTTTCAGTTTTAAATTCTTACTGGTACTATGTAAACAAAAGGTGAAGAGCATAAAGGTGGTGGTGTACAGTCCTTAGAAACATATGACATTTACTTTATATTTTTACTTATTCCACTTTAGCGTACCAGCTCCAGTAACTTCAGGGTTGAATTCCAAATAACATGGAAAGCTAGTGTGCAATGTGGGGTTTACAATGCTTTTTTCCACACATCAAGTAGTGCCCTTCAGGGGTTAGAGAGGGATTTGGGATTCAGCCTTGTTTTATTTCGCTTTATAGGGCTGCTTATGCATAAATAAAACAACAGAGAGGCAATTTGGAACGAGTTAGAAGCAATTATTAAGTAGACAGTGTGTTGTTTAAGATGACATAACATTATCAGATGTTTGTTTTTGCTGAATGTTTCGGCACAAATTATTATTATTAGTTTTTATTTTTTTTATTATTAAGTTCCACCCTCAGAATTTACAGTGTCCCATAGAGTGGCTCTAAAATGACTTACAAAAGGGACATTCAAACAAAGACTGACATTCAGAAATGGAAGTCAACTTTTCTCAGCCACTTAATGGCTTAAACATGAGCCATAATTAAACACATTATGTTTTTTTTTAGAAAAAAGGGAAGGAAATTTCCCTATTACTCTTTTAAGATTTACCAAAAGGACCTCAGTACTGTATAAAGGTCAGAAGGTCAGTAAGATTTCCAACGTGGCAGAGTCTTCAGGGCAGAGGGGGTTTTTGCTCTTCAGTTTCTCAGTATCGAGGAAAGCTGCATTTATTGGGTTATGGTATGCGAGGAATAAAACACAGAATGCCATGATGTTATAGAAAAATAATCATCTTTGGGATGGTAGCCACACCATAACACTGTTTCATTATACAACAGCACAGACTATTATTTCTTGAAGGTTTCATTGCATAGTAAAGGGTTATTAGCTTAATAAAAAGTTTCTTCTTTGCAGTTGTAGTAGATCGAGCTACCTGTTTATCTATCAATCAATCAATCCAACCACATGAACACCAGAATAAACAATACATTTTATCAATAATATTTATTGCTAATATCAAGAATACAGAAAAAAAAATACAAGGAGACAAATGCATCATTGAAAACAATGAACATAATGTTTATGTAGACTGTATTTTTTAAACAAAGCAAATAAAATACATACATTACCAGATTTACCCCAACACACACTGGGCTTTCTCTCAGGTCATCTCATGTAGGTTATTTCAAACAAACCATTCCTTCTTTCATATCATTCAGGTTGCAGTGGTGCTATGGAAACCAGGCTTTTGAGAACTGAGTGTTATTTCTGAGTTTATCTTCCCCTTAAGTAGAAAATTACAACCATGATATCACAACAAGTGTCGAAAAATAAAGAATAACGAAACAAAAACGAAAGAGTACATTTACAATGCTGTAGGTTCCCAAGTGTTAAAAAGAAAGAAAACTAAATACATGACAAATAAATCATTTAAAAATAAATACAGTGAGTACTGAGTTGAACTGCATAGCTGCTTGAAGTGAAATGTGGACTGAAGATATCCTGATTAAAAAAAATAGATTCATGATCGGTACATAGTCATCTATACAGTATATATAAAACATACACTGAGCAGCCATACTACACATAAACACAGTCTCTATACTGCTTATACCCTACTGGGTCGAGGGAGGCCTGGAGCGTATCCCAGGGGCACTCGGGGTACAAGGTGGGATACAACTGGGACAGAGTGCCAGTCTATCACAGGACACAAACATGTACACAATCATGCACTCAATTAAACATTACAGGCAATTTGGAATGCCAATTAGCCTAAATTGTATGTCTTTGGGGTGTGGGAGGAAACCAAAGCACTCAGAGGAAACCCACCAAGAACATGTACATGCACACACACCTAAATGCAGGCCTTGAATCAACTGTGGATGAGCCATAACATTACAACACAAAACATTATGCTCACTATTGTGCAATCTCCCCTTGTGCTCCTGGGCAGACCCTTAGGTCAGGACACCATAGGAGCTCCAGTGGAGTGCTCTGGTGTCTGGAACCAAGACATTGGGGCCTGAGTGGTTTGGGACTTGTTTGTCTGGCATATTCAATGGGTGCGCAATGAGTTTGGGATCTGGTTTTTTTTGAGGCGTTAGGCCATGCACGGCAGGCTGTGGTGCAATGGCCAGAAAGGCTGGCCTTAATGTTATGCGAGTTACTGTTATGGCTGATCATTGTGTGTAAATATTTATATACTGTATGTCTGTATGTGTGCATGTATGTGTATGTGTGTCTATTTATTCATATGAAATTAACAAGGGAAAATATGTGATTGGTCCAACGTTGGATGAGGTCATAAACATTACAGTTTGTTACATTTTCTTGGTTTACTAAAAGAGTCTCTTGATATCCATTTATTTTTCAATACAGCAGTTACATCTTTTTAACAATTGTTCATTCAAAATCTTCAAAAAAGGAAAAAAAATCATAATTAGTACATGGCTGGAAAAAACAATCCTTACGTTTGATGGTTATATCCATATTTTTAAATCGTTTTAACTCACATTTGAAAATGTTTTTGGAAATATACTGTATAAATTATACATGATAAAAGTTTTCAAAATATGATTATACGTCCAAATAAATATTCCATGACAGAGGCATACAGTGAATTGTAAATCTGTCCTGTACAGAGATGAAGGACAATCACATACAGCTCTTTCTCCAGGTTAAGTTCACAGCTGTTCCCCAATGCAGGGATCCCCTAAAGATCTAAAAGATCACCCCTCTCCCTTTCCACCTAAACAGAGGTCTGAATAGTAGCTATTCAACACTAACACTAAAAAGTCCTTTTAAAATAAGCAATCTGACGGTAGTTATCTCAGTAAATGCTCAAATGAGCTATTAATATTACACAGAGCAGGGCTCTTGTAATGTATACAAATATATCCATAAAAAAGAAAAAAGAACACATATTCTGCCTTCTAACTGACTAACCAGATATCACTGCTAAATAAAAAAATGGCAGCTTTAGAACAAGCTTGGCAGTAAACTTGCACAATATTCTCTTTCATTTATGACAGAGCAGCCTCACTTCATCAACCCTCTAAGCCATAAAACTGGCCAGATTATTTTATAGTGTAAAGGGTGCTGACTTGACCTGAGACCTGCTGTCGAGGCCTTAACTGTTCCTCTGCTACCCTGTATAATAATAATCTGTAAAAGTTGTATTTACAAGGATAACAAGGTTAAATATGTATTAACCATTTTATCCTTCTAGGTTGAACTTGCAATAAAAAAAAAAGAAAAGGATGCCTTAAAAACTTGTCAGTAATGAACAGGGCGATAAAGTTTTCGTGTTTAATATCAGCGTTCCAGACGCTAATAAACAAGCAAATCCAGCATGACTTAGTAAGAGATGTAAATATTTTAGAATTTATAGAGTTTTTTCACAACGGCAATTCGAACAAACAGATGCATTGTTTTGAGACATGTTTGCGTTTATGACAAGAGTGATCATTTAAACAAATCCAGGATAGAATACACACAAAAAAGACACAAATTAGTTAAGAAAGTGCTGGGGCAAAACATACAAACTGTTTAAACTTTTTCTCTTTTTCTAAGATTTTTTTTCATTATCTGATTAGTTGCGGATGCAACTACGTTAAAACCAAATATAAAAAAGTGCTATTATAGGATAAGCTTCATTTACAGCTAAAAACAACCACTTCAAGCTCTGTGTCATTCACGCTTCACCTTGCCAATAACAAAACTGTACATTCACACAGCAGATGTCACGGTTATTGTGATCCCTCCACTGTTTTTTAAAAGCCTGCATGGAGAGAAAATTAAAAGTAAGCTTTTTATGCAAGAAGAATTATATATGTATATTAATATAACAAGATAAATGGGATTAACGTATTTAGAAACATGTCTAGTGTGTTAGGAGTCACAGAGGTTGGACATATAACAAGCAAGATATCATATCAAACAGTAAGGTTTCAGTAAGGGTCAAGACAGTTAATTATGAAATATTAATGTTAATCCTCTGTTGTCTTTTTTTATCTTAAATAGCTCTAAAACAGAGCTACTTATATTTATTTATTTTCCCATAAAAAACTCATTTGCGATAACTTTTGCTCCTGACTCTATATATATAAAAACTTCATGATGAAACCATTTTATATGGCTGTCCTTAGTATGCTTTTATTACTTATTTACCTGTCAATTCTGTAAGGTCCTAGTATGAGTGAGAAAGGCTGTTGCTTTGCTCCTGAAGGCTCACAAGGAGGTCATCAATCTTCTCCATGTTTTGCGAGGTGGTGAGGGGGTTCTGTACATTTCCGGATTCGTTCATAGATGAGTTGAGTAAGGAATGAATCTGCCCTTCGTTCTCTCTCTGGTTCTGGCTGATGGAAATAATCTGGTTTGAGAGTGTGCTACCTTGGGAGTTCATCATCTGACCGCACTCTACAACAGAGAACACATCATTACATTTTAAGCTCTAACAAGACATGTTCTTGCCACAAGATGTGGAAAAAAAATCATAGATTTATTAATAGTGACATGCTAATTATGAGCATTAATCCGGACTATGGAAAATAAATTACTATTTGGGTATCTTTTGAAGTGACACCTTTATGTAGCTATTATTGGTGTAGGATTAACGTTGATCTGGACGGATCTCTCCCCAAATATAATTATACTGCCACTTAATGCGTAAAATTAAGGCTGTTTGTTTTTTTGGAGTGGCAGCACGGTGGTGTAGTGGTTAGCACTGTCGCCTTGCACCTCCAAGGTCCGGGTTCGATCCCCGGCCAGGCTCGATTCCCGTCTCTTTGTGCATGGAGTTTGCATGTTCTTCCCACATTCCAAAGACATGTAGGTTAGGTTAATTGGCATTCCCAAATTGCCCGTAGTGTGTGATTGAGTGTGTGTATGTCTGTGTGCCCTGCGATGGATTGGCACCCTGTCCAGGGTGTATCCTGCCTCGTGCCTCAAGTCTCCTGGGATAGGCTCCAGGCCCCCGTGACCCTGAATACAGGATTAAGCGGTAATGATGATGAGTGAGTGAGTGTTTTTTTTGGAAATGCAAAAAGTGTATTTTTGTGCACTGTGGTTTTCAGGTCATAACCCAATGCAGTCCTGAAAACCCCACCCAGTCAGAAGAAAAAAATCTAAAATCTTTTTTAATAAATATTGTTTGAAGAAAAAAAGTTGGCACCTTTGTTCATCAAACAATATGGAATGAAAAGAAGCTTAAGTCCACATCATCAAAACAAAACAAAAAGAAGTGAACCATCATTTCATTTCCTCATGCTCCATATTGTTATATGAAGCATGCTAATAAAGTTCCCTGCTTTTAGTGTACATTAAGTTTTATAAGTAAAAATGGAAAGCAAAATAACAAAAAACTGCTAGGGCCAGGAACCCAGACTATTCATCCTGCTCTTAATAGTTGTTCATTTATGACAGGCTGTACATGTTTACCATTCTGTATTTCATAAAGGAAGAGGTTAGGTCGCTGGGTCTGGTTGGGCTGGCTAAGGCTTCCATTCACTGTGGTCTGGAACAGGGACCCAGGTTGTTGCACGGGTGACGAGGCAGTGGTCTGAAGTCCAGCCACACTGTTCTGTGCAGCAAAAAGCACCTCCTGGGAGGCATGCTGTGACGCACAAGGCATTCTTGGCATGTCAGACTGAGCTATAAAGAGATTCACAGAAGGCTGAGAGCCAGTGCCCGAACTTGGTGCAAGCTGCATTGGCTGTTGATCCTGGAACAGCTGCTGCTTATTCGCAGACTGATTATCCACAACAGTGCTCTGATCCTGGAAGGACATGGGCTCGGATGGCACTTCCTGTCTGACAGCAATCAAGCTGTTTTGGGGGTATGATAAAACTGAGTTCGGCTGCTCTGAAGAAATCAGGCTTGGGGTATTCATTGAAGGCATTTGAGGCTGACTGGTGAACATGATGCTAGATGGTGGCTGCTCTGAAGACATTCCTGAGCTCAGGGAGTTATAGAGCAACCCGGCCTGGTGCTTGTTGTTTGGTGCTTGTTGAATGCTCTGAAACAGAGATCCTGGAGGTGCTTGTGAGGCCGATTGTGTGGATTGCTGTTCCATGGGTGTGCTCTGTTGAATAGAGGACAGCTGGTTTGTGGCTTGGAACACAGATTGTGCCTCAAGGCCAGAAGTTTGCATAGAGTTCAGGAAAGCTAGTTGCTGGGATTGGTTGTTATTTCCTGTAAGTTGACCAGGTAAGGCATTCTGAGAGAGAAATATATTAGTCGCAGAGTGTTGAGCTTCTGTGGTTAAGTTGGACCCATCAAGAACATTCATGGTATTCTGGAAAAGTGAGGCTTGCACTTGTTCTTGAGTGGGTGAAGTTTTCTGTGTGTGAAAAAGAGCATCTTGAGGAGACTGCGCCTCAGCTAAGGTGTTCGTGGTGTGAAACAAGGAAGAAGTAGAATGAGAAGTTGCTTGCTGAAGAAAACCAGACTGAATAGAAATTAGATCTTTTGCTTGGTGATACATGACAGCTTGCTGCTGTTGCTGCTGTGGAGACGGCTGCTGGAAGAGAGTGTTCGTATTTTCCACCATGCCCTGCGAAGAGCCCTGCTGCTCCCGACTGCACTGCATTTGAACCTGGGGATGGAAAAGATGATGTTGCAGGTTCTCAAGGACTTGCTGCTGCTGTTGTATTTGCTGCTGGTGCAATTGCTGTTGCTGGATTTGTTTCTGTTGAAGCTGGTGCTGCTGCTTCTTGGCTAGTGAATCTTCTGAATGAAGCTGAATGTTACAGAACCCTTTGGCTTGCAGCTGGCGCACCGCCTGCTCAAGCTGCGCCACCTCATCTGGAGGCAGGAGAGAGAGTTGATGCTGCGGACTTTCGTCCATCTGGGCAATTCCAACCATTGTACCAGCTGTGGTTCCTGACCTTTCCTGGGCTAGATTGTCACTGTCCAAGAGGAACTGCTGGGCCCCTTGCTGGAGCAGAGACTTCCCAGACACACAGAAGTTGCTGTTTGGGATGGTGTCATGTTTCTGAATGCTGTTCATTGTTTCCTTGTTGGAGAAAACAGAACTTTGAGGCTGCTCTTGTTCTTCAGGTTGACATGCTACAGAGTTGGTGGAAATGTTGCTCATTTCTAGGGCCTGTTGGGCAGAGTTCATCAGATCAGAGGTCTGTGGAGAAAAACATTAATTGAGTAGACTATTGTATAATAATACTTACATCCACTTACTTGAATAGGGTAGTATAATAAAAGAAATAATAACCTTAAAAGATGCTGAGTTACTGGAGACCTCCATTGGAGTCACCTCTTCTGTTTTGACGAGGGGCAAGACTGGGACAAGCAAGCCATTTTCCATCACTGTTTGAAATGACCAAAAATGTAGAAAGATTGTAATTCTAAAATTAAAACCTCAAAGACTGCACCAACTCTGTAACCTATTGTTAGCAATATCATTATAAACTGTTTGAGTTTACCTTTCATCTGTTCCAACGGACAAGGCTTGCCTGGAGGCCCGGTCTCTTTCTTCACAGATACATCCATAACTATAAAAACGCCAAATAAACAATTAACATACAATATGTAAATTTAAATCAAGAGTAAAATACATCATAAGTGTACAAACCTGGCTCTGGAGTGTAGGTAAATGGTTGTACATCATGGCAACGTCCAGCATTAGTCACCACATAGATCCCAACAGACACAGGAGAGGTAATGGCAATATTTTGATATGGAGGAACTTTGACAATAAGATGATTCTAAGTGAAAAGAAACAACAACCCAAAATAATGAATGGTCATGCACTCACCAGCCACTTGATTAGGAAAACTTGTCAGCTGATTGTTAACACAAATATCTAATTAGCCAATCAGCCAGCATTTAGGCATGGTCAAGATGATCTGCTAAAGTTCAAACCAAGCATCAGAACAGGGAAGATGCCAGACAAACCGGTCTGCGTATTTATTATTATTATTATTATTATTATTATTATTTACTAGGATTTTCACGCATAACTTCTTCTTTGTCTTTTGGTTATTCCCTTTCAGGGGTCACCACAGCGAATCATCTGCCTCCATCTAACCCTAGCCTCTGCATCCTCTTCTTACACCACAACTAATTTCATGTCCTCTCTCACTGCATCCATAAATCTCCTCTTCGGTCTTCCTTTAGGCCTCCTACCTGGCTGTTCCAACTTCAGCATCCTTCTACCAATATTTTCACAATCTCTCCTCTGAACATGTCCAAATCACCTCTGTCTGGCCTCTCTGACTTTATCTACAAAACATCTAGTATGGATTGTCCTTCTGCTGAACCCATTCTTGATCTTATCTAACCTAGTCACTTCCAAAGAGAACCTTAACATCTTCATCTCTGCTACCTCCAACTCTGCCCCCTGTTTTTTCTTCAGTGCCACTGTCTCTAAGCCATAGAACATCACTGGTCTCACCACTGTCTTGTACAGCTTTCCTTTCATTCTCACTGATACTCTTTTACCACACAAGACAACCGACACTTTTTTTCCACCCATTCTGCACCTTCTTTACCTCTGCTCCCTGTAGCCTTACCATTCCACTTAGGTTCTTCTCATTTACACACATATATTCTGTCTTGCTACGTCTAACCTTCATTCCTCTGCTTTCCAGAGTGTACCTCCACCTCTCTAGTTTTTCCTCCACCTGTTCCCTACTCTAGCTACAAAGCACAATGTCACCTGCAAACATCATTGTTCATGGAGACTCCTGTCTAACCTCATCGGTCATCCTGTCCATCACCATAGCAAACAAGAAGGGGCTCAGAGCCGATCCTTGATGCAGACCCACCTCCACCTTGCACACTTCTGTCTACAGCACATCTCACCACTGTCTTACAGCTCTCATACATGTCCTGCACCACTCTAACATACTTCTCTGCCACTCCAGACTTCCTCATACAATACCATAGCTCCTCTCTCGACACCCTGTCATACGCATTCTCTAAATCTACATAGACACAATGCAACTCCTTATTACCTTCTCTGTATTTCTCCATCAGCATCCTCAAAGCAAATACTGCATCTGTTGTCCTCTTTCTTGGCATGAAACCATATTTCTGCTCACAAATGCTCACCTCTGCCATTAACCTAGCTTCCACTACTCTTTCCCAAAGCTTCATTGAATGGTTCATCAGCTTTAATCCTCTGTAGTTGCCACAGCTCTGCACATCCCCTTGTTCTTAAAGATCGGCACCAATACACTTCTCCTCCATTCCTCTGGGATCCTCTCAATCTCCAAAATCTTGCAACTCTACTGCAACCTCTCCTAAGCACTTCCATACTTCCACAGGTATATAATCAGGACCAACTGCCTTTCCACTCTTCATCCTATTTAACGCCCTCCTCACCTCACTCTTACTGATTTTTGCTACTTTCTGCTCCACAGAAAGGCAGTGGTGGCTCAGAGGGCTAAGGCACTGAGTTACTGATCGGAAGATCAGCGGTTCAATTCCCAGCTCAGCCAGGTTGCCATTGTTGGGCCCTTGAGCAAGGCGCTTAACCCTAACTGCTCCAGGGGCGCTGTACCATGGCTGACCCTGTGCTCTGACCCCAGTTACGCTGGGATATGCGAAGAAGGAATTTCACTGTGCTGTACTGTATATGTGACAAAAATAAAGGCTTAACTTTTACTTACTTTTACACCACAGTCACCTCTTCTACTCTTTGTTCTCTTTCATTTTCCTCATTCATCAACTCTTCAAAGAACTCCTTCTTGCCATCACCCTCCTGGCAGCTGTCAGTACATTTCCGTCCCTATCTTTCATCACTCTTACCTGCTGCACATCCTTCCTATCTCTATCTCTTTGCCTCGCCAACCTGTACAGATCCACCTCTCCATTCCTTACTGTTCAACTTCGTTGCATCATTTGATTTGGCAACTTTTTTTAAATTATTATTTTTATTTTTTTATTTTTTTACATCAGCTGCCCTTCCTACCACAACCCTTTGTATTTATACAGACTTGGGACTGGCACAAGATTACAGAGAATGGTTTCCTTAACGTTAATTCTTGGGTAAAAATACGTTGTTGATGGTTGAGGTCAGAGGATTATAATCAGACTTGTTCGAGCTGATAGGAACACAAAAGTAACTTAAATAAAATCTTGTTTCAACTGAGGAAGAGACCAGAGAGCCTCTCTGAATGCAGAACACGTATTCAAATGGCCGCCACAGTCAAAAGATCTCGAATGCATAGAGTAGGGATGTGGAGGAACAGGAGATTAATATCATGGATGAGCAGCCAACAAATCTGCAGCAACTGCATGATGCTGTCACACGCAGCAGCAGCTGGAACAAAATATCTAAGGAATGTTCCCAGCACCCTGTTAAACCTACAGTCAGGAAGAAGTAAGCCAGTTCTAAGACAAAAAGGGGGTCCAACCTAGTATTGCATGGTGTACCTAATGAAGTGGCCAGTGAGTGTATATACAGTAGAGTTGTGGACTGGTGGGAATGATGATTAAAAGAGACAATTGATTTTAAGTGTATAATGAATAACATGACTGTGTGAATGGATAATGATGAACATTACCAACAACTTTTGTGCAATTTCTAGATTAATTAAAATCGGTCACATGATGGCGCTGTTGGTCTTTCTTTTAGCCCTCTTGAGCTGCCTTATTTTTCTAGGAATTTTATCATAATACTTTACTTCATAATAGGGATTACTTTGGAAATGTATCCCTATGTCTCTGTTAGGTAGATTCACTCCTGTTTTAGTAACAGAATTCAGTACAGTATATCAGTATGTAAAGTGTGAATAATTTTCACACTACCGATATAGTTAGAAATTGTAGTAAATTTAATGCTCAGCTAAGTCATTTTAGTTACATGATAAGTTACAGTTATAGTCAAGTTATAGTTGCAGGATATATTTGCACTACACCAAAAACAACTGTCACCTTTATTAGGTAAGAGCTGTTCTTGCTGTAATCATAAAAGATCTGCTCATACTGAACATCCTTGTAACACACTTAGTACTCTTCTACACTTTGTGATCTTTTGACACCACAGAGTACCTGTTTAATTTTGCTTCTCAGCATTTGTTCCCCAAGTGTATTATCAACTAATATGAACTTAATTTTTACTACAGTATATATGTGCACAAATTCAGTTCACATTAGTTAACAATACACTTCCCTTGCAAAAAAACTTTAAGAATAAAAATTACACTAGCAGACTTCAGGGAAGTAAAATCTTTCAGTGAAACATATCTGCTAGTTGCAGAGCCTAAACATTAACGTTTTTTTCTGACTGATAATATACACTACTGAGTATATTTGACAGGTAACATAGTTGTCAGTTCCCTTATTTTGACCCATAATTTCAGTGGTAGGACTTGCTTGGCTGACAACTTTTCACTTTAATGAACAGTGAACATTTCTCATTGTATTTAAACAAATAATTACATTAAAATCATTAAGGATAAGAAATTTGTAAAGCTTGACAGTGGGAATAATTGTTGAAGTCAATTAATATACAATGACAACGAGCTATTATCTATCAAAAAAAGAAAAAATACTCACTAAAATGTATTTAAAACACATGACACAGAGACTTGCAGATGTTAACTAAATGAAATATATATAAAATAATAAAATTAGGACAATCTATTCATTTAACTATCTATTTAACTTTTTTACTATTTAAACTTTTAATATTTTTTAGGTGTTATTTTGAAAATAGGAAACCCTCAACTGCAAAAAAAGATCTTGCAAAAATCTGCAATTTTACAACAATATGATAATTTTCAAGCTAAGTAATGTTTCCCCTTAGTAGCTAAAATATGATATTTTTTACGAAAATATTTAGAATAAATACACTCATCAGCAACAGATGCGGAATGTACCCCCAAATTAAAGAATGGATCTTAAGCCTTGTCAGTTGTCTTGGTTGCTTTTAATGAATGTGAGTGCATACTTCATTTTGTATGTAATGCAAGTAATACATAGTATATTTATGCTAGTATACAGTCAGTGTTTAAAACTCACATATCTTTTAAGTTGCTAAGTTGTTGTAAGATTCCTGTGTATATCCATATCTATTCATAGATTTTAAAAGAGCTGACATCAGGAGCTTCGTCATTATAAAAACAGATGGCTTCTGTCACACCTCGAGTTTTAAGGCTATCAGTTTTCACAAAAATGCCCCGTCTCTTTTTATTGCATTCTATTTTTGAGTAACAGGAAAGCAATCCTTCAATAACACCAGGGACAGAAAGAATAAAGACAACAGCATCATTGCATCAGACAGAGCAGGAAAAAATACAAATATACATACCTGGTGGAAAAGCTCCATGTCGATCTCAGCTTCTGCTCTCCAGGACTTATCATCTGCGAGGAAGATAGACACACAAATCAGGCTGCGTACAATCAGGCTATAAGACAGTCTAACTTCATAACAGTTGGACAAGTGTACGAAAAAGGAGATGTTGCGTCGTACCCGAGATGTTCTCTTGAAAGATCACTTTGGTTCCCTTGAGAAAGTTTTTTCCGATGATAAACACCTCCTCGCCTCCTCGTACTGAGCAGCTGTGCAGGCTCTTTTTCAGGATCTCAGGGACTCCTGCAGGTTGAGCTGGAGAAAGAAAATCACAAGAACTGGAGACAAGAACCACAAGAAACCACAGGCTCCTGGTGTCAGTACATATTATATAGATTGGCATTATTAATGGACAGAATTCTTGAAAAACACACTAGTCATAATTAGGTCTTTGATGATTGATACCATAATGAATTAGGTAGCAAGTATATGTAATCCAAGTTCATATAGCACTTCAATATATATAAAGGCAATATATATATATATTTTAATCTAAACATTAAATATGCATTTATTGTTGATAGTTTGCTGATTAAAAACATACAAACAAACAAACAAACAAACAAACAAAAGGATATGGTGGTCCTGATTAATTAAAAATAAGAATCAAGATCTTAAAATTCTTAATAAAATTTACATTTACAATACATTTAATTTCTCTGAAATGTAGACTAAATCATGTCTGTGACAGAATAGAAGCATCTTGTACCCTAAAATCTGCATTAAGTCTACATTGGACCTGCCAATTATATTTAAAACTTGTAACCTGCAATCTACAAAGATCTGTTGCCCTGGTGTGTGAGCAGCTGATGGGTTTTGAGCTAAGATTGGCAGCACAGGTTGTGCTGACCACCAATTTTTTTGTGATAGTAATAAAATATATGGATCTCAATGTATTTGACATAATAAGCAGCTGCCAGATTTTGCTTTTATTAGCACCTATCACATGCCTAAAATAATCCAGCTCTACTTACTGCACAATATAGGAGAGGACGGTGCCTGTAGAGTGAGCACAGAGCCGTCGGGTCGAGGGATGTTTACCCGGAACACCAGTCTGGCACGGGTGCTTTTCTTCTTAGATCCGGCTACCCCGATACGGGCCTCCACATCTGCATTCCTCAGTTTCAGGATGCCCACACAGTCCACACTGTAAAATGTCCATCAGTTAGTCAGTCCTTAACTTTTATTACTTTTAAGATGTTTCCTAATCATGTATACCGTGAGCATCTGACAATATGTACTTGAAAAAAGTATTATGCAAGAGATAACTGTATCACAAAAAAACCCTATAAAATAGTTAAAAATACAAAAATAAAGAATAACTTCAGCAATTAAAATATTTAAGGTGATTTATTTATCATTTTTCATGATACAATTATTTGAAGATAAAAAAAGATTTAGGATTATTTTTCAAGATATATTGAAAAATATTATATTTTAATAAATGTAGTTTAAAAATGTATTTTTAAAAATTATTTTAAAGCATTTATTTCTGCAAATAAGCTTAATAATCTGCCAATAAAGCAAGATAAAAAAAACTTAATATTTTTAGATTTGCTTTACAATAATCACAAAATTAAGGAATATTAGCCACAATACCTTATTTGAAAATTTCCTTTATTAAAGTATAAGTTCTTTGCAACCCGTAAATGCGAATTAATAATACTCACGCAAGAGTCATATTATTACTGGGATCCAGAGGCACTTCGATGACCGTGGTGCCTTCGATGTCCACTTCTCTACAGGCGGTGGTGTTTCGACCAGTGACTCTGCAGGCCTGGTAGAATCCATGCGGCTTCACACGGCCTGCGTCATTACTTACAAACACCTGCAGGACGACGGGCTCCTTCACACCATCAACCTGTGGGGATTAGTTAAAAGAGCAGCAGGTGATGAATATAAATACATCAATTGTCCAATCTAATGACTACATTATAGTTTAATAAAGAAGATAATGACTAGGCATGGACAGTCAAAAAACTTGGATGGAAGATTTATAAACAAACGAGGTCTTTAATCCATCAGTGGGAAAACTGGACACAGTAGTCCTGTTGAGTAAACACATATAAACCGTGACGAGTGATTCAGTAATCTTATGCTTCAGAAGTTTTTTTCTTTTTTATTTTATGTAAAATCTGTGGAGCTTCAATCAGCAAATCAATTTGATTATATATTTAAAATCAAGCACTTACATTATTTTTCTTCTAGAACATGATTCTAACTACAGCAATTGTCTCTTGCCCCAATAGTTTATCCTTCAATTACATATTTTGGACTGATCCATGAAAATTTATTTACAATAAGTGTCAAATAATATAAACTTGTGGACTATACCTGAATCAAAAGTTTTGAGAAAATGAGCTGGGAACAATAACGGGAACTCAGGGTTGTAAAATCAGCTACACAAAATATGGTAATGAAGTAATTATTGTAACCATGTCTCTTTTGAACTGAACTAATTTAGGGGTTTCCCAGCAACAGGGTTTAATACTCAAACTGGGACTTTGTATTGTCTTGTAACATAACAGTTATGAGAGTAAAAATTCCCTTTATTTCCCTATATAATCCCCTGCTGCATTAATGCACTTATCCCAGCATTTCACTAGTAATTCAATAACATCCAAGGTTTAGAAAGTTTCTCAGTATGTTGGAAATGAGGTCAGGACTGTACAGGGGATGTGGCAATAACTCCCATCTGAGTTCCTGTAATGTGCAAGTGGTGTTGGTGAATGATTGTGTGTACAGTTATTAGTAAATTTTCAAGGATCAGGCGTTCTACTCGCTGAATGTTCACAGGAACGACTACAGTGAGCGTTGAGCCACCTCAGGCAGGATGGTCATTCCTGAATATATGGCCTTTTTAAAAAATGTTTGCACCATTTAAATGTTTTACTGCGACTGAGTCTTATCACTTTGCTGTGCGTGAAGTCTTCTGAAAAAAAATTCATATTTGTGAATATAGAAATACCAGGATTATAACAGCTGATCTTTGTTTTAGCTAATAAACTCAGTGATGGAAAAGTTCCTCTATTAGGACATGTGCTCTGTCGTTTGCAAAGGGTTGTATTGCAATACGGGGCTTTTAAAGGGAAGTTATTTACACTGTAGAATACTCTGATGTAATTATTTATGTAAATTTACCTGGTTTAATGAAATTATTGCATAATAGAATGTGTAGGACGTATTCTTCACAAATACATTATATAGATTTGGATTGTGTTTTACACATTGTGATACAAATAAGTGTTCAGAAATGCATAGGTTGCACAAAAAAACAATACATCCCCACCTTGACTGTAGGGAATCCTTGCTGGGTGCGGTCTTTTACAGACCCCCGGCTGCCCTCTGTCAAGTATCGGGCTCTGTGCTGACTCTCAGGCTGGACGAGGATCTTCAGCTCCTTTCCTTCGCCTTTCTGTGGATACTGTCCACACAATATCCCTCCTTTCTGACTGGCCGCCTGATTACTGTCGGGACTAGAAAGCAAAGAGAATGTCATTATAGTAAGTAACTTCAGGGTCACAGCTATCCAGTTACACATACTGAAGTCAGCTGGCAACAAGAAACAAGTGTAAAATTACACTCTTGGTTGGTGGAGTAGTGCTAATAAACACCACGAAGATCTAAACATAACATCATGTTAAATTATGCCAAGAGTGCGTTTTAATTTATTCTGAGAGGACCAGTGACACACCATGAGCATCAAGTTTAAAATCTTGAACATAAACTGTGCAGGTTATTTAACCAAGATCATGTCCATTATCATTGTTTTAGTTACAATACCCTGCCCCACTCTATCACCTATCTGCAGGAGGGCAAAAAGTGGCTATGACTGAAAGTCTTATTGTAATTCTATGTGCCATCACCCTCAACTTCTGCACATCATCTTTTTTTTGGTCACGAGCACTGTATAAAATACAATCACTGACTTGAGTTACAAGGCTTGACAGTTTGCTATCATGTAAAATTTTAGATTTTGGACAGTATGGACATGTTTCTGATTTAGTATTTTCAAAAGTCTCAAAAGTTGGTTTTGAGCTCTATGAGCATCTATATGGCTTTTGACCTACTCAGCCCTCAAACTCACCAGATCTTGCAAAAGCCAGACCCCTGGCTTTCACAAGAGACTGGTCTGTTTGGTGACAAAACATGGCCTAGCCCTGTATATTACAGTGGGAGAGGACATTTAACTGACATTGATACCGAACACCACAGAAACTCCCCTGGAGCATGCAGGCTGGATTATTTAGATTACCTCCCACTAACGGTTTAAAACAAACCTTAAAACTATTGAATAACTTGAAAAGACTGAATGCTGTGAACATTTTTGCAATACAGTGCTCTGAGAAGCTCTTCAAAAACTATTTTATCAGAAACTGGTGTAAGGAAGTGCATATTCATGGAAAGAGAAAAGGGATTATCTATTTTTAGATCCTGAAGCATTTGGCAACAGAAGTGTGCGAAAGATGATTGACTCTGATAACTCACTCACCTTGCTTTGCCACTGGCCTTGTTTTCTGAGCTAAATTTGGAAAGCACGAAGTGTGGACCTTTGGCGCTGTCTGCGTCAAACACATCCATGCTGGCCTCCTCAGCAGACACTGGCTTCGGCCCAGGCTTCTGACGTGGTGTGCGTTTCCGGGCCTTGCGTGGAACTTCTGTGTTGTCATTATAAGAACTGGAGCTCATCATGCTGAAGTTGGAGAGTGAGTTTTCCATCCAAATGCTGTTGCTCTGCTCCGAATCCTGAAGTGCATCATCATGGCATCCCGACATGTGGCTGTTGTCAAACAGGTCCTCCGGCGGAGGCGAGATGTTCAGTACGGGTCGCTTGGGAGGTGTCATCTGATGGTGGTGCTGAGAGCCTCCTCCGCTTTTCTCTCCACAACCCCGGGTTAGTTTGGCTTCTGTGCAGAGCATATCTGTCTTCCTACGGTTACTTGCGTCTGCTGGATTGCCGGCATCCTGCTCTGTGCCCAAGGAGTGCACAGTGAAGCTGGAAGAGGTGGAAAAAGCACTGCTGGCAGTTCCCTTGGTCATAGCAGAGGTGATGGAGGAGGCATCTGCAGTGTGCACAATTAGACAGTGAATAAATGTATCTCACCTATTCTGGCTAGCAGTCCCAGCTAAGCAGTGAAATTTCCGTACAACTGCTTACTTTGTGGTTTGGATATCCAATTACAATTGTTCTTTATTTCCAGTTTTTATTAATGCATCATAGTGTGTGTGGATATGAAATGACCATAAACTATTAAAAAAAGTTGTAAAAAGAAAAAAAAAATCAAGATTGTTAAGTACTATTCTGAAGCAATTTTCTCTGAAATGCAACATAAATAAATGCTATATATCAAGTTAATTTTGCCATTTATAATTCTAAAACTGGCACACATATAAAAACAAGGAGACATCACATTGTCTTTACATAGCTTGTGCCAATGAACAGCTTTCATAATACTCTTCTGCTTTTAACAGTAGAGCATATGGCCTGTATGGATCTTTAGATCTAACCTAATAACTACCTCTGCACTTAGTATTACTACAGTAGGTTCTTATATAGATCATTATTTTCCATACAAGTTCATGTGTCTACAAACTGCTCAGGCCAGATTAGCAATATGGTGTCAAATGATGCATTACAAATAATGGGTTCTTCTGTCAGATTGAGTTTTTTCTTTTTTCTTTTTGTTGGGACTGAGCATAGCCACAGAAACAAAATAAACCAGTTTCTGACCTATGAAGCAGAGAACTGCAGACCATTTTATATGCAGACACTCCCTGCTTCAGAGGGAAATTCCTGGAATAAAAATGAGACAACGAATGAGTAATAAAATGCTGACCATAGCAAGTTATTTTCAAAAGATGAAAGGAATTTTTGCATGAAGTTTAAAGAATCAATTAAAAAACATACAGTGGAACTCATCATTAGTGAGACTTCAATATCCATAATGATATGGTCCATGTCTCAAGTCTACTCTGAGCCCTATTTGGGGGAATGAAGTAAATATAAAAAAATCAAAAAAACTACATGAAAGTACAGAACAATTTAAAAGCATTTGTGAAAAGAGAGGGCTGGAAAATGACTGAGCTGAAAGGCAGCCAGGGCAAAAGTGAAAATTATTTTATTTAACATATAACCCTTATTTTTGGGATTATATTAAGTGATGAAGAGATGAACTGCTATGAAGATGTGTATATATAGAAAGGAAGGAAAGAAAAACTGTTGGGAAATACAATAAAACTGGCTTATAGCACATGCATTGTTCACAAATCTACTCCACGTAAATCAATTAATTTTTTCAACAATTCAAATACATAGAAATTATATTCATGTAAAACAGGAAGACACAATACTACCACTACAATAATACTGAAAACAGGAGCATACATAAGTTCTTATTTTTTTCCGTTCATAAACCTGAAAAATATTAGTAGGTAAATTGCAGACAATTTCACAGCTGTTGAGGAGAAATTGCTTATCAGGTAAAGCATAAAAATTTAGTACACATCAACATTTTAAGCAACCATTGTTGAAACCGCAAGGAATAGGAAAAAAGACAAATAATCAAATTACATTTTACTGTAAATTTTAAATCTATGATAGCTAAAATTAGTTTTTGTGCTTTTTCTTAAATCATTCAACCAAGCATCCAACCAAACAAGTTAAAGTTATTGCAAATTTGACCAAATGTAAAACATTACAGTTCACTGAACCAACCAAAAAGAAAGAACTGTTTTTTTTCTTCCATATTTCACCCACATTCTTCCTCATTTGTAAATTCAACAAAAACGCATTCATGGTGCCTCTTGACAAGTTAGATCTATCTTGTCCACTTGTAATCTTGAACACCTCTCCTTTTAGACCTCTAATAGGTTAAACTGCTTAGTATACTGTAGGTTTTGTGCTATAAAATGTTATATTCTAAATGCTACTCTGTTCTCTGTTTGGAGCTCACTGCGCAATGCTCGTTGCTAAAGGTGCTAAGATAATGAGTTTATATGCAGGTTTAAATCCCAGGACTAGTAGAAAGCCTTATACTTGAACATTTTAAATGCTTAATTACAGTTCTTTGAAAAAGCATTTGTACACTTGCTTTTTTGTTAACATTTGCCACACTTAAATGATTCAGATCATCAAATAAAATTTTTATATTACACAAAGACAACCGAGTAACTACAAAATGCAGTTAATGAAAGATTTTTTTTTTTGCCTATTTGAGCCTTTCGTGTTCTTTTTGGTTAGCAGTGGCTTTCCCCTTGGAACTCTACCATAGACACCATTTTTTATTAGTCTCTTTATTATTGTTGAATGACGAACACTGACTTTCACAAAGTCCTACTTTAGATATTGTCATGGGTTAATTTAGCACTTCCTGGATGAGTGTCCTTGTCTGCTTGAAGGAATTCTGTAGGCTAGCCACTCCTGGAAAGGTTGACCACTGTTCCAAATTTTCTCCATTTGTGGATAATGGCTCTCATCGTGATTCGCTGAAATCCCAAAGCCTTAGAAATAGCTCTGTAACTCCAAACTGATACGTCAATTACTCACCTTGTTATTAAATTTCTTTAGACTGCGGCATGATTAGTTGCTTTTTGAGATCTTTTCGAGTTCTTTACCTTCTTGATTCAACAGGACCGGGAGTAATCAGACCTGGATTTGGCTCAGCTTCTCTAAAAATGTGGTTAATCACTGTTCATTCAGTTACGTTTATTTATGATTTAAGCAAATTAGAATTAGTTTGATGATCTGAAGCGTTTAAGTGTGACAAATATTTTTTTTAAAATTCAGAAAGGGGGCAAATACTTTTTCCTGTAAGCTCATGGTTGTACCTGAATGCAGTCTTTTCACTAAAGTATTTTATATCTAGTTAATCTAAATATTATGCTTCAAAGTGAAATTAAATCTAAATTATAGTATGCATTATACTGTAGTTTGCTGTCTATTATTGTGTAGACTGCATAAAAAATCAAAATCAAAACTCATCTTATGAATAACGAAAATGCTTTTAATAAATAAAAAGAGTAAAAAAGAAACTAGATGCTTCAAAGAAAATATTTAGTGAAAGAAAATAGAAGTAAGCATATATAAGATGAATTCAGGCTGACTAGTATTTATAGTTGCTTTAACCTAACACTCACTACGGCAAATTCATGACTGCCTTTACTGTAGGAATGTGCTTAGAGGAAAAAAAGAAAAATTATGTATAAAAACTGAGCTTTAAAAGAATATTTTTTATACTTTAATAATAATAGTATTAATAATAATAATGCCCTATTTTGAACTGAATTGTGCTTCAGTCATGCCATGAAGCTGTAATACAGGTACAATGATGTTTTAGTTTATCTATTATTTGAAATAATAATAATACAAATTATATAAGAATTCTATAACCTTACATTACAGGAAAACAACTCACTGTAATGTGAGATCTTTTAACTGGTTTACCAACTTCTTCCTTTTCATTTTTGTTAGAAATCTAATTTTTTGTTTAACCAGTACTGTTTTGATATTGATATTTCAAGTTAAAAGTAATCTTAACTCGCTAGGGGGCATCTGATGATTCACCCTTCACTAGGAACCAGCTTCTGCCTCATTAAACCACATGTGCAAATATTTGCATGACTTCCATTTTATTTTGGAAATGGCTGAACAAAGCGCTACTTCATAGCATAAAAGATGCTCCAAACCTTAAAAAAACAAACTTAAAAAATAATTAAAAATGCAGACAGGGCATGCTTAAGCATTAAAATTTTAATAATTTTTTTTCTTTTATTGGTATAGCATGACAGTAGCACTGGTTTACAGTCCCAGTTAGAGGCATTTTAAAAAAGATTGATGGTGTGATTGTAAAACACAGACAATCAATTTTACTGAGTATGCGAAGAGGAAATAGAATAAACAACAAAAGCCTATCATCGGATTTGAGTTGATGAGACATACAGGGTATCAGAGGAGCCCAAGCGACAACTTTGGCATGTGATGACAAGCAAAGCTATGAATAGCAGCCCTGAAAACAGTGACAGGGAGGGGAGCAGCACTCAAAGATGCATATAGCACATGTGCTTTTGGAGGCTTCGTGTGGTTCAGGACAGGTGTTCGGAAAAACCAGGCGAGGGCTCTCTTTGCGTAAAGGAGAGAAATGTGTGAAGAGAATCAACAGCAGCCTATATTAAATGCCCCTGTGTATTTTTCCCTGATAATATATGTGAATAGCACTTTAAACTAGGTGAACAAATAAACATAAAAAAATAATAAAAAGAAATGATTTATATAAAATGTAAAAGAAAAAGAAAAAAACAGAAGAGGAAAACAGCCAGAAGATTTAAGGCCGATTTGAAGTGAAACCTGCTCTCGAGTTAAGATATAAACTGGAAATACTTCACCTTCCTTCAGCTACAGCCAGCATGTCCTGCCTCATGGCTGCAGTTGGGTCCAAAGGCAACAGACTCCTGGTTTACTCAAACTCACCTTAAACCTAGGTACTTTGATAAAGGAGTAGAGTAAAAAAATACTAAGGTGAATCTCAGTTGGAATGGTCATGTTTGAGTTTATTTATGTACCTGGGATGAGTTTAAAAAGGAGTACCCCTGCTAAACTCCTTTTTTTTTTTTTTTTTGAAGTTCTTCTTTTTCTCGCTCTCACATTTTTTTCCCCAGTCATGCAATTAGGTTTGGTGACAACACAAATGCACAAATTTAAATGCATTCCAAACCAAAACATGACACTGTAAGACATTTACCAATGGATATATCTGTATGTAATGTTTAATAATTAGAATTTATATCTACGAAAGTAAAAATTTCCAGTTTAAGTAAAACTCCTTTTAGAGTACGAAACTGTGCATTTAGAAATATACGTTTTATATATATATATACACGTTATATATATATATATATATATTCAAATGTAAAAAGTAAAATAATTCTTTTGATTATTATTATACTTATATTTACATGGAATTTTTTTCTTAAGAAAACAAAGTATATCCTGATTCCTTCACTCAGAACTAAACAAAATGTTGCAAAAGATTATACCAAACACTTTGCTTACCACTTATTATCTGACTGAGAAGCCACTCTCAAAAGCTGTAATATTAATAACAAAATTAGAATATTACAGAATATTATCAAAGAATAAACAACCCGTTCCATGACCACGTATGACAGGGGTCTTCAGTCCTATCCACAAAGGACTAGTGTGGCTCCATGCTTAGGTTTTTTATAGTTTTTTTTTTTAAAGAATAAATAAAATGAAAGATTAGGAGAAAGACAATAGCGACCTCTAACATTTAAATATATAAACCCAAAAACACTAACCTATTGTTAGCTATTATAGTACTTAGCGACAGTGTTAGTTGTCTTGCAGACAGCCTAGTGATGAATATTGGGATAGATCCATTTGTAGCACTTCTCATATAGAGCTTGGAAACTGACAAGATGTATCTGAATATGAGTTTTTGGATATTTCAGGTATAACTTTTTTTTTTAAGTGTATTTAATAAATGTACATTTAAAAAAACATTTTTTAAAATTTTCCTTGCTAGTGGTATTTTTTTTTCCTAAACCAGAACCATTCTGGTTTCATATTTTTTGGAAAGATTCTAAGGTTTAAAGGTTTAAACCTATGTCTTGACCACAAAGCGAAGTGAAGTGAAGTAAAGCGAAAGATAAAAACATGTAACTGCATGTAAAGCTTTTATTTTCTACTCAGATAGTACTAAAATATAGTACTACTACTACTACTCAGACTATACTACAGTATTAGGTATCGTTCTAGATATTTAGCTCTGCTAATGTTAGCTGCTAACACCCTATGTTATCGGTCTTGGCATCGGAAAATTATCATACAAAGAGCGTCTCCAAGACTCTCATTAGAGACTGGTCTCTTTTTATCATTCAGTTAAAATGCACTGAGCAGGATTTAGCAATTCTTATTGTAGGACACTTTTTTACAGTCTCTAATTTGGCCCAAGGGTGTCAAATTCACCCAGACCTACAGATATTTATGTTTCACACCCTTTTAACTCACCAAAATCAGCCAAGGGAATTGGAACTGGGTGTGTTAAATACAATGCTATATTTTTCCACAACTATTGTAGGATTTAGCTGTTAAAGAAGGGCTGCAAGCTAACTTTAGCTAGAAGGTTACCTTAAAAAGTTAAACTGGTATATACAAATCACTGAGTAGAATCATTTGAGTAGAAAGCTTTATATGCACCTCATTCTGGTTTTTATACATTTTCTTTTTTTCCAGGGTAATTCACTTTTTACCAAATTTCCATAAGATCTGTATTTTTGACATTTTAAATGTGCAAAATCTGTAATTTTAGCCCTAGCAAATTTAAAACAAAGTGTACAAAATGTAGATAAAACATAAATATATCAAATACACCACAGGAAAAAACGAGTTCTGCTTATTATGACATGTATACAATTCAAATATATAAAAATATACCATATTCAAATACATTTATCAGCTTCTAAGCACCTTATGCTCAGTGATATCATGATAGTAAGATCTAAGAAAAAGGAGAAAAAAGGATGGGGAACTTTACCTGAAGTGTGGGTTGTTGTGGGGGAACTTGCCCCTCCTCCACTTTTCTGACTCATTGCTGCAATTTTCTGCTCACTACACAGGGGCAACTGCAACTCTTTGGGGAGAAGATCATACACTGATTCTGGAAGAAAAACAGGAAAACATTAACAGTTGTTAAATCACCTCTGAGCATGAGTATGACATAGACCCACAAAAAATGAAGACCTAGCATATGTTACAGGATGAGAATTTGTTTAGTTTTTTTTCAGGAACATGTGTATTGTTGTACATTCACAACAATTCCATTACTTCCTATTCAAAGCGCTGGACTAGAACTGATCCTCAAATAACCCCAGAGCTCTACGTTAAACCTGACACAAAACTTGGCCATGAACCTGGAAAAAGTCCTGACCATTTTATAAATGGACGACAGCAGTATTATATTCTACAATTTAAGAGCCAAAAGCCAGGGACTGGCTACATGACCCCCATCCCAAGACAGCAGGCTATTTTAGTCTAACAAAAGCACAATGCCCCCAAACCATGTTTAGTATGCCAATGAGCATTGCCGAACCGCTTTAGGACTGTCGAATGTTGCAGTGTCTTAACATTTAAGGGGAAGTCACATATACATGGGTAGAAGTAAAAAAAATAATAAAATAAAAAAGGAGGCAATGGTATTTATACTTTTTTCTCCCCATAACCCACAATTTGCATTTGCAGCTGTTTTGACAGATATCAGAAAAACACATTGCCCCTTTTTTTTTTTTTAATACAAATACGTATACACTACCAGTCAAAAGTGTAGACACATCTTCTAATAATTTGAGGTGCTGTTTGTTAATCCAAACTTGTGTCCAAAACAAAGATTTCATTCTTTATGACCCAGCAGAGAGCTTTCACAGTTTGAGTCCTGTAACATGGCTGTACCATTAGGGAACATGTTAATAACCTGATCATTCAGTACATTCAGGTCATCAGCTGACTTGATTTTATTGCCCCAAAGCGTTGCTGAGCCTAGACCTGAGCAACTGAAGCAACCCCAGACCATAACACTGCTTCCAGAGGTTAGTATAGTGGGCACTTGGTATGATGGGTGCATTGCGTCCCTTCTATCCTTGAAAAAAAGCCCTTCGCTCTGAATAAACACAGTCTGAAAAATCTGATATTTTTTCGATTGCTCCAAAGTACAATCTTTTTATCATTCCAGTTTTTTTGGCATTGAAAGCTTCTTAACCTAGTTCCAGTAATTTAAAATCTGCTTAGATGTTTTGTTTGCTTGATCCGCCCCAATAATTTGACCCTCCCGAAATGGTAACCTTTTTGGCCAGTCAGTGTATATAAATCTATATAAACTCAAAACCTCTGCTTTACTCTACCAAAATACCTGACAGCAATTTTTTAAAAACAGTTTAAAATTCTGAAAGACAAGAGTGCAGGTGGAGGCAGACAGCTGCTTCAACAAGCACCGTTAAAATGTGTTTACTGCAAGTAGGCAGGGAGCGACAAAGACACTCTATTCATAAAGGCTTCTGGGCAAACAGGAGGCTCGGAGTTGCATTTTAGAGAGACAAAAACAGTTTTATAGCCGGAGCTAGTTCGCCTTCCACGTCTGTTTTAGGATGATGTTATAGGAGCTGTTGCCGTTTCCTTGTTAAACCTGCTTATGTTCGTCATGTTCATCAGGTCCTTATTATTAGAGTTTTATCATTAGCACCATAAATAGGTTATTAAAATCACTCAATACAAACTGTATTGGACAAACGTTCACACAATAACTGCACTGCTACACACTGTGGTAAATAGTATAGCCACAATATGCTGTCTTTTCTCTTGATGATTTTGAACCTTTGAAATTTTGAAGGAAAAAAATAATAAATACAGATCACGGACCAGCAGATAACAAGAGCACATACTGATGTGTGACTTCTGACTTCACTGAATTTGAGGATGCCAGTTTTCCAGTTGCAAATATCCATGATCTCAAGCCAAAGCAGCATTCGCTACATGAATCACTCTCCTTCATCGACAAAAAAAAAAAAAAAAAACCCGGTTAAAAGAAAGACCCACCTATTTGGAGAGATTCTTCTTTAACAGGGCCTTATGGGAAGTAAAATCCACAGTAACAGCTGCACAAACCTGATGAACTGTTTAGCTTTGAAAAGTTGGACAAAAAAGTATGCAGTTTATCCTGTGTTTCAGGTTTGACTTCAAAGATACAAAAGTAGAATTATGCAAAAGTAAGATTTCTCAAAATGTATCAAGATTGATTTGGTCTCAATCATTTTTTAACTCCGTGAACCCTGTCCCCTTTCCCACAAATCAATAGTCAGGCATTAGCAAGGACAGTCATGAGATCACATTGTTTACTATGCAACACTGTAAACTTAATTTTGATTTATGAGAAAGTGCAACTGCTGGTGTGCTTATTTCTTCATAAAAACGGGTCTTATGACATTAGCGGAGTGAAGGAGTGTAACGGGAACATCTATAAAATGCCCAACACAAACAAATTTCTAGGCCATTTAATATGTTTTCTCTAAGATGTTCTACATATTTTCCAGCTTATTTGTATCACTGGTATGAAATAAATAAATACTTCAAAATTAAACATGAAAAAGTAGCTGTTTATAAAATTAATTCATTCATCCATCCAATAAGCCTGTTTGTTTGAAGTAATAATATTGAAATAAAAAAATAATATAATATAATATAATATAATATAATATAATATAATATAATATAATATAATATAATATATTGTTGTATTGCTCAGACCAGCTTCTTAAACATGAGGTATTTAAACTGTGGGATTGCAAGGGGATACATGTAGTTTTTCAATGGATGATAAAAAAAAAAAAGAAACATGTAAAACTATAACACAATCATCATCAGTCTTTTCTTTTACTTAATAAAAACAACACATGGAACAACACTTTTAACTGACCCTTTTCCTTAATCTTGCTAGCCTTTGCTTCCTGTTACGGTAAGATGAATCAGAAAAGATTTTGAGCTTAATTATAAAGTCAACACCACTTAAGTGTATTTACTTTTTTTGTTTGTTTGTTTGTTTGTTTGTTTGTTTTTTAAGGTATGCCACTGAACGTTTTCCAGCCAAACGAGTGGTGAGACACAAATCTTGGAAGTATGCCTTACAGGGGAAAAGGTTAAAATTTGTTCATCTTCCATTGATTAAAAGTCTGGATTAAATTTCTGCTTTGTATCAAACTATGAATGCCATACAGGCACAGAAAATATGCACTCAGAGCCCTGATTATGGCTGAAAAATCCATACCTGGCCTGTCTCTAAGTGTTTCCACACACTCAGAGAGAAAATTCCTATCCTCTTTCAATTTCCTCTCACACAACTAACACACAGCGGCTGCTGTTTATGTCGCAGACCTGAGGAGAATGAAAACAGAGTGCCGTTTATAGAGAGTTGCTTCAATGCTGTCCTGCTGAAGACTTTCATTAAGGGTTTGTTTATTTATTTAAATAAGGACACCTCTATGTTTTATTTGAGTGATGAAGAGCAATGTACAGTAATTACACAAAAATATCTGGACTTAATGGTAAAACAATCAGTAGACAGTAATCAGTTGAGCTTTGTTTAAAAAAAAAAAGGTTTAAGTTTAAAATTTTAAGTGTTGAGCCACCATAAGACACCAACACAGCTTCAATGACATAAGTCTCTGAGTTGGTATTTTATGGATGATGATAATGAAGGTGGAATGCACTGTCCAAAATCATATCGTTCCAAAAACTCCCATAAGTGATCGATTTGTTTCAGAGCTGGTCACTGTGACAGTTACAGGATACCAATAAAATTAGTTCCATCTACATCACGCCATTCACCGATCCCTCATACCTTGTAAATGGGCGTGGGATCATATTTTCAGGGACAACAACTACTGACAGAAGGGCAGAAATGTTCCATTGTAAAATGTCCTCCTAGAACGTAAAATTCTTATTCTTATTTTTCCTCTGTTTCATAACATGGTTGTATAGCACGCTCTTTCATTGATGGACGTTATATGCCCAAAGGCAAGCAATGACAAACCAAATATTTATGTCTGTGTATTCCTTTTCCACAAAACCCAAGAGACAAACATGACCATGCCCCACCCATTAGTCTCTCCTTGTTTGGTGTGTTAGTTCTGGTAACTCGCTCACTATGTGCGCCCCTGACCATAAAAGAAAGAAAAAGATAACTGACGTCCGCAAAATTCACCTTCATCAGAAACATCAGAAAGAAAAAAAAGGTCAGGCAAGAGTAATCTAAGAGCCACCTTTAAAGGTTCAGTCGGGTGAAAGAGATCTCTGTTCAGGGGGCCAGTTGAGAGATTTAAGTGAGGGCTTAACGTTTACAGCTGCGTCCACATAAGAGCTGCCGACAACACCATAGCAACTGGAGCCACCGTGTCCATGTACAGGAGGCTTTTATCATGCATCGAGAGATTTTATAAAAGCACAAAAAAAAAAAAAAAAAGAAGAGAGAAAAAAAAAGTCTACAATATTTTCTGTTTCATGTTATGTTAAGGTTCATATAAATTTAAATTCAACACAAACATTAAAACCTGAGTGAGCCATTAAAATGGCTGAGTGAGTTAGTAAAAAAAAGACATTTAAAGCAACTAGCTATTAAAAAACTATGAAAGCAAAAGATCAAGACTTGACCGTTTACTTGGCAAAATGCATTGTGTGTGAACTTTAATTGTAACTATACGGCAATGAATCTACTGTAAGCAAAGGACCTGAGGCAGGCAATGACGGTGCAAAAATGCTTTCACATAAATTGGCCACGCCTTTGGAATTGCACAATACTCAACTTAAAAAAAGGAAAAGAAAAAAAAAACAAGCAAGTACAAGCATGCAGATACACATCATGATGATTCTGCATCTTTGGAGAACAGTTCTCATACTTTTCAAGCATGCACTTTGCCCTATCAAGATCACAAGTTTGAATCTTGATAATGCCAAGAGTCTTAGGAAGTATGGGCAATTTTGTTTTTGTTTGTTCTATAACGGAAGGTAGGTAGTGCTTTCGTCTGAGTGTGTAAAGCTGCCAATTATGCTGTATAAGCAATAATTTGAATAAGGTGAGAGTCTGTGCCCTGTCTGGTTGGTACTGTAGCTGTCACTTGATGGGGGAGAGCCTATATCAAATTGGGGCTAAAATGAAGGGTAAAAAAGGCATGTAGAAAAAACTGAGAAAAGTATGGCCAAACATACAAATAGACAAAGGAAAAAAAAAACCCTGGTGTTACTGAACATTCGCATTATATACAAGTAAACAAGCATCCATTCTTTGAAATGACATTACATGCTGCATGAATTATGATGACAAAAGCTCATCGGACTCGTGAACAAACACTGTCCAACCTCTCTCTGCTCTGGTTAGCATTTCTTGGATCTTGTAGTGCACGTTGTACTCTTTTGTCACAAATCTTTTACGTCATCTTCATTTTTTTTTTTCTTTTTCACATGACCATAGTTGATGGAAACTGAGATCACAGCACATTTGCAACAGCAGACTTTTTTCTTTTTAAATTGCAAAAGGTCTGAATGGAAAATCAGCTACGTTAAGAAATATGGGTGGACAAAAATAGCATGCGGTGATATTATACAATATGTTTCGCAATATTTTGTTTTTGCTAATGAGTTGCAAACAAAGCAGAGGTCAGACCAAATCAAAAGACTGTGAAAAATATTTTGTACTATGGGAGCATGATATTTTTGTATGTCGATATCATAACTAAAAAAAACAAAACAAGTACTGATGTTTTATCAGTCATAGTAAGAAGAGAACCATTATAAATTATTATTAGATTCATCTAAATGGGCGGTATGTTATTAATCAGAACCCGACTTTGTGTATCACCCCCTTTCTTTCCCCTTCATACCACAGCTGGTCCATGCCTTTCAGGTAACTGACACAACCACAATGACAGCACCATTCAGACACAAATACAATCGATGCAGTCTGTTAAAGTACTGTGTGTAACTGCTTACCCTTAGATAGACGAAACAATCACGCTGCATCCAAATTCTCTCACATTGCCTAAATCACTTCTCACCGAATTCCCATAGATCAGCCAGTTCTTGTTGCCACCAATTATAAGCTTATTATAAGAGCATACAAGAATGTCCTCTGAATCCTCACACAATATCAACAGGGTCAAATATGTATTTGGAAAGAAAAAAAAATTATAAAGTCACAAAGTTGTAATGCACAGAAGGATGGGATTTTGGTTATGTTAAAAAAAAAACATCCTCTATAAAAGTAAACACTCAGCAAATCCACACAGGGATGTGCAATGGAACTTTGCATTGTTTCTGCAAGTTTACCCAGAATACATGCCAGATATTTTATAAGCACTTATCCTTAAATCAATCCTGAAAAGTGAGGGGGGTTCAGCTTCCTGCGTCCTTGAATGCATAAAATGTTGTACTCTGGAAAACATAAAACCTCCGACTCGAAAATGTGCAATCAGAACAGTAGCCTGTGTTACAACTCCTGGTTGGAAACTTAAGACAAGCTTTATATCCATCTGGAGAACAATAAGCAATAGGCATATTTTAGTTGTTTTGGTTATAATCAAAAAAAGATTATTTGCAACTGACTATAATAGTTATAATTAAAAAAAATATATATAAAAAATTCTAATAATAAATGTAAAAAAAACCTGTAACATTAACATTAATCTGACCTGCATCAGTGCCTTTTTTTTCAAGGCACATCATTCTCTAGATGTTGCTATAGTAATTAATACGATTAATCTGCTCTGATGCGTGTCGAATTCCACGCTTTATTTGAACAGGCAAAACAATAAAGCGCATTAACCTCACATCACACTTTGTCTGTGCTTTATGGACAGCTGAGAACCTCCTCCTGTTGAAAATGTTCAGACCATTTGACGCTTCTCAGAAGCAGCCCTTATGAAACATGATCCATGCTTTAGAGCCTGTTTAACTTGGTTGTAAATAATTGCTCTCCTATTAAATGAGTTATAAATTGGTAATTGAAATTGCACAATCGACTATATTATTAGCTTATAAGCTACTCAGGTAGAAACAGAATAGAAATTGTTATTGAGTCTTATTGAGATGTTCTGTGGCATTTTTATAAATCTGTCTCACTACAGATTCTTCATCAACGTCTGAACTTTGATGTAAAACACACACACAGGATAAATGGCAGATAAAAGCATGTTATTTCCTTTGATGTATCTTGTGCATTGTTTTAAATAAATAAATAAATCGCCTCTGAGGTCCAGAAAGGAAGCTCTGAAGTTAAACACATAAATTATCTGCAAAGTACAATATATTTTTCAAATAATTCCTTTGTAGTGCAACTTGGTAATGGCAATGAGGTCAAATGACTCGCATTTTGGTGTTCATGTGTGGTGGCTGGCTCTGAATGAAAATCAAATAGAAAATAAAAACCAACACGCTTTGCATAATTAGCATAAGTCTTTCACAGCTTACACAACACTCTGAAGAAAATACTGTTCATTTTTGTTTGCTGGGTTTAAATGGACTATTATACACAGTAGATTTGAAACAATCTGCAAAGGATGATGTGCAGCACTCACATTTTAACTTCACTGACATTAATTGAGAACTGAAAATCATATTTTGGTTTGGTAAGTGATCTCTGAACAACAATCGAGAAGCTTGATTGTGAAACCTCAGCAGTTACAGCACAGCAGAAGGCAGAAATTGAAGGACAGCCAAAGAGTTGGCCTATGAATACTGCATGATTATTATTATTTTTTTTATTCCTGGCTTTGAATATTGTAATATTTAACAATAACTTTGCAATAACGACTTGGCTGGCGAGGTGAAAAATGTAATTTAAAAAAACCTCAAGTTAACGTTTTAGGTTCCCTTTTGGACCAAAATACTTGCACTGAAATTTGTTTTAAGTGTCTGCTGTCCCAGAGCAAGTTTGACTAGATGGCAACTGTTGCTAAGCAGTGATTAAAAAGACAAGAATATAAGACTGGGCTTGGAGTTGGCCAAGCTTTGTTAAACAATATGAAATTAAGCTGATCTTTTAGTCTATAATAAAAACTATGCAAAAATTGTCCATTTTAACACCAAAATATGATTTCGGAGAGTGCAACATGTTAGTATCAATGTGCTTTACAGTGTTCTGTGAGCAGCCTGTTAGCAAACCACATGGATTATGTCGTGTCTGGCTCATAATTGACGCAACCAAGTACGTGGCCACAAGTCCAGGGAGCAATATGAGCTGTACTCTCCCCCTGTCAATCACAGCTACACTAAGCAATTGTGAGTGTCTGGGGATTGTGTATGTGGCATAAGGTGAAATACAAGAGCAGCATACACAGAGAAAGTATGTGTTAGCCATTACCCTGCCCACTTTTAAGCAGTCAGACAGGATGGTGAGAGGGAACAGACAGGTGACTAATTCAAAAAAGTAAATGGGAACTTGTTTTATGCAAATGACAGGAGACCGTCCTGTGACCCTGTGAGTAATGAGTATAAAATGTACTGCATGCAATGATGCGGATTCAGACTCCTACATAATTGGATTATAAAAAGCAGATTACTGAATTACGTCAAGTCTTTCTTGAATGTAAAGACTGGCCTACTGTGCCACGTGAGGTGATCGGCGTCAGCTGGCGTTCCGAACAGGCAGCTTGTCTGTGTAGACAGTAGAGCTCTGTTCCTGGTTTTTAGCGGCTGTTTTACCAGCAGGGAGGAGGAGCAACAGGAAGGGACATACCGTGGACAGTGAAAGTCAGCTATCTCGAGTGTTAAGGAATGTAAGCTATTTACACAAGCAACCCTGCCCAACACACACACACACACACACACAAAACAGACATAATAGGGAAACTAAAAATGTGTTATTTAATATATCTACAGACCATATATCCACTTAAAATTTTCTTTTGACCATTTAAATATATATTTTCGATAGGGTTAGGGTTACACAATACTTCACAATACTTCACAATCACAATATTTATGTGATAAAAAGTTGTATATTGCAAACAAAATTGGCTTGAGTTGTTTTGATTTGACCCCATAATTTTGTTATGGTGGGAGACACTCTGAATGGGACAAAACACCAATCAGTAAAGGACAATGTGTTTACTGAGTACCTGGAGGAAACCCACAAAGCAGCACAGGAAGCGTATGCATAATCCATGAATACTGCAACCCAGAAATACTTGTATAGGGAAAAATACTGTTTACAGAAATCCAGTTGTTAGAGTACGTTACCAGTAGCAGCATTCCTCCTTAGGTAAATGGTTAATGAATAACAGCCTGAGGCCTGTGTGTTCATTGGGAGACACCATAAACAGCTTTTACCCATGATCATTCATGCTTCAGTTGTTCACCCATCAGTCCATGAAAGTCACAATTAAAGATCACCTTAGATTAAACAAACACAGACAAAAGGAATCGATTCTAGCTTTAGCCATGAATCCAGGATAGATCTGTTTTGAAAATGACGACATATCTTGCAGTAGCTGACATCCGAAGATTAGGCTAGCTTTTATAAAAATGCATTCCTGCACAATGACTGGTATGTGGAAACTGGCTAATCATATCTATGCAGTCAAACAAACACAAGTCAAAGACCTGAGCGCCCATCGGTTATGGGTAATACCAGCAGATGGGAATTGAAAAAATTATTTGTTTTTTAAACCACATTTTTATATGGTTATAAGTATTATAATCAAAATATGGGCATATATAGTATGTTTGGTATATATATAAACCCATTTACTCCGAATTTACTTATAATACGAGTCTGTGTAGCCAAATATTAAAAATTAAGACTTACAATCAGGTCCATAAATATTTGGATAGTTACACAATTTGCATATTTTGCTTTCCATACACCACCACAATGGATTCAACTTTAATTCAAGGGGTTAAAAATACTGCATTTACTACATTGACTTGGATGCAAAAACTTTGCATTTAATGGCTGCCTGGAGTCTGGAACCCATGGACATCACTAAAAGCAGAGTTTCCTCCCCTGAGCTGCCTGTTCCACAGTTGCTCCTTGTTTGTGGGTCTTTTTGCCCTAGTTTTGCATTTATGAAGTTAAAAAGCAGCTCAACTGGGTTGAAATCATTTGAATGACCCAGCCCTTTAAGAATCTGGGCAGAAAGGATGCTATACACATTTCCAAATTCATCCTGCTACTTCAACAGATTTGTGCACTATCAGCAGTCATATCATGCATTAACCAAGCTGCACTGGAGCAATACATGCTCATTCCATTGCACCGTTTCCACCATGTTTGATAGATAGCATGTTACACTTTGGAACATGAGCCCTTCATTTCCGTCTACACATTCATTTCTTATAATTATTCTGATACAATCAAATACTGTAATTGAACTGCTTAGGCTGTTTTAGTGGAGTTTTAGAAAAATCTAATCTGGAATTTCCTGGGTATTATCAGTGGTTTGCATCCTGACATAAACCCTCTGTATTCACATTCATGAAGGTGTCTCTTGATTGTAGACTTTGACAACAATACTCCTCCAGAGTCCTCTTAACTTGGCCAAATGTGAAAGAGTTTTTCTTCATCAAGGAAAATAGCTGTGATCGTTAACTTTAGCATTCTGTGGGCTTTAAGATCTTTTGATGTTAAAGAGCTCACCACTGTGTTACACCTTTATTTAAAGATTACCAATTTTTTACTTTGTCCATTTTTTGCTATCTCTCATATAGATCTGTTTTTTGTCCGCCAGCCTCTCCTTCACTTGCTTAAGCACATTTATTGGACGGTATACTGAGGATGAGGACTGAGAGGTCCCATGAACAGCTACCGAATGCAAATTCAACACTTGGAATAACAGCTAGACCTTTTTTAAAAATTTATTTGTAAGCACAAGGAAACAGGTCACAATGTCCTTCAAATTGTTTATCAGTCAGTTTTTCAACTGTCAGGGACTTAAATAAAAAGGCTGTAATTCCTAAAGATTTAAGGAAACATTTGTGTTAAACTCCTTGAATCAAAGCTTGAATCAAAGTATACACTTCGATCACAGCTATACTGCTTAATTTCAAATCCTTTGAGGTGGTGCATAGAAGCAAAATTTGAACACAGTAATACTGCAGATCAATCCCTGCTATCTGATATCACCCAAATGAGGATGGGTTCCCTGTTGAGTCTGGGTTTTCTTATTATTATCTCTGAGTTTTTCCTTGCCACTGTCGCCCTCGGTTTGCTCATCAGGAACAGTCTGATAATTATAATTTGTACATATTTCCTCATACTTTTCAAACTCATTTCCAGATTTTTTTTGATTCTGTAAAGCTTCTTTGTAACAGTGACCATTGTTAAAAGACTATATAAATAAAACTGAATTGAAAATCATACAATGTCAAATACTTATGGACCTGTCTGTATGTAAAACAAATTACACAGTTATACAATTCTCAAATCTGATGAAAAGGTGTTCAATAACCCCAGCTATGCAGCTTTAAATTACAGGTAAAAAAAAGTTTTTCTTATATGTCATTGTTTCTATAGTAACAGCACATTTACAGGAAGTTGTATAGTAGAAGTGTTACATAAACACACAGCAAAATCCTTAGTCTTGAATGAACACCCAGAGTGTTGATTTAACACCCCAAGTGTTTATATATGACCTAATGGTCACAAATGTACTCTGAAAGTGTTAAACCAACACTCTGGGTGTTCATTCAAGACTAAGGATTTTGCTGTGCAAAAGCAGATGATAAATAGATTAAAAACAGGAATGTCAAAACGGGCAGATGGCTTTCTTATTGACAAGTTGAATTGGCCTGGCTTATTAACTTCTTATTAACTAAAAAAAGTAAGAGGACAGCTGTTTATAGCATTTGTTAAGAGGAGCTAAGAATGGTGACGTGGGACAATAATAAAACTATTAACAAATATAGAATTGTGATGTTTTTTAAATAAAACAAAAACAAATATGAAAGTACCTAATTATTTGTTCTATAAAGAAGAAGGACAATGTGCTGTGTTACTGTATTGATAAATGTGGGTACTGTCAAACATGTGACAGGTGGACTAAAACAGGAAATAGCCCATTAGCTGATGAGCTCAAATTAGCAGTGCGTAACAAATAAGGGAAATCACCAGCATGTTTAGGACAGGAGTACACCACAACCAGGATTTGGAAACAGTGACGTAAAGTCATCCTGTTGCATTGACAGTGTCCTTCAGTCTCTTCTCATCTGAGCTGAACAGTGCATTAATCACATCAGTGCATTCAACCTGTATTATATTTATGACCAAAGAACTCCAGCTGTGATTATATTATGGACACTCTGTAATTAATAATGTGCTCATAATGAGCAGAGTTCCTTGATGTTTACTTAAAATGAACGGTACTGTTTTCACCCGTAATCCTTAAAGGAATCCTGTGTACTGTACTTTTTGTTCCACATCAGGTTTAAAATAGGGCTGTAGCTATCGAATATTTTAGTAATCAAGTATTCTACCAAAAATGTAATCGATTAATCGAGTAATCAGATAAAATGCACTTTTGCTTAATTAAACAGCAATATAAAATATATGAGAGAAACAAAGATTAATTGGTTTTCTTTTTAGAAAAATCTATGTTTATTTTTTAAATGCATACAGCATTTTATCAAAAATAAACAGTGTCATTATTCACAATACAAGGACTCGCTTATACCCCTCTCTCACCTATGCGGTTTGACTCGCAGTGAGACGCGGCGTTAGGCACCGTGAGCCGCCACGGCTGTTCGCCGACGTTCCGCAAAGTTCTGCAAGGTCGGCCAAAAAAAATAAACATGTTTAAACATGTTTTTAAGGCGACTTAAACATATTTATTTTTTCGCGGAGAAAGATGGAAATGTAGTCGCAGCGCCAAAACTCGCGGTGAATCATGAAGAACCGTACTTCCGGCCACCGCGCGAAACCGCGTAGGTGAGATAGGGGTATTAAAGTTGACTGAGATTAATTAAGTGCATTACAGCACCATACATTCTTATTTTAAAGCGTTTTCTCGGATTCAAAAAATATTTTTTTTCAAATGACTTTAAGGATACAAAAAATAAGGCACACATTAAAATAAATAATTATACAAAAACACTAAGTTGTGCAACTAAAAGTTTTAAAATCTACATCTCAGGCATAACATAAGCTTTTACTGACAATTTCTGTCGTTTTCTCTTGCTGCTTTCTTCTTCTCTTGGCCTCGCTGATAATTTTATCGCTCCCTTCCGTTTTGCAGCCCGCAACAGAACGCTCCCTCAAATCAATACACAGCTGTTTGTGTCTCCTTCCGCTTTGTGTGTGACGTATGCACTTCTTCTTCGTTGGTGTTTACTGGCGGCTTGCACCCGGAAGCGCGCTGTGTCAAAAGCGTGCTGTCAATAAATAATTGCGCAAAAACATAACGCAAGCTTTTAAAATTAATTCAACGAAGCTTTGAGGCAGAAGATTTTGCCATAATCATTTTTTGTAATCGAATTACTCGAGGAATCGTTTCAGCCCTAGTTTAAAAAAATGTTTGCGAAATAAACCACCACAAACAAGCTTGGTGAGTGATTTCTGGCCCAGAGCCACAACCTCAGGACTGGAGTGCTTGAACTATGCTAAGGGTAACGAGTTCTAACGTGTCAAATAAAGATGTTAATGATGAAACATTAATCAATTAATTGCTGTTAAGAATGTAATTTTAAAAAATTATTAACTGATTTATTATTTATTTTTATATATAACGGTAACCTTGACAACCCAACTGTAATCTAACATTAGCTAAGCTCTGCTGACTAGCCAGGCCCCTTATACTGTATGCTTGATAATAACTTTTTTGAAGAGTGGGGTCTTGCCGATCCTTTTCATAAAAGTCTCAGATTGACTCTGACTGCTTAATCCACATCCCCTTCAGCCACCTTTATTTACAAGGAAAGATTTGTCACAAAACTGATGTTTATATTGTTATATATGTTTATCACAAGGGTTCAACAAGGGTTTGTCTATCAGTCAGAATGTGTTCAGAACAAGCGAATATCAAAATGTTTGGATGAATGGGTTGAAGGAAGGAAGGAAGGAAGGAAGGAAGAAGAGGATGACAAAGACAGAAAGAAAAACAAACAAACAAAATTACTTCATATGCTGACACAAGCAAATCTTTAATTTAACTTCAATCCCCTGGATTATATCATGCGAACACAAACACATTCGCAGGAGCACACACACACACACACCACCGTGCAAGCACACACACAACACCGCGCAAGCACACACACAACACCACCGCGCAAGCACACGCATACAAACACAAAGATGCTTTAGAGAAAAACCATTGGTTCAGTTGTGATCACGTTACTCTCTGCGTCAAAACAAGAAGCGCATGCGTGCCACATGATACTCGATGATACTTATATATATCAAGACTCGCTCGTTTATCAGGTATTATAAAAATTTTTTAGCTCATTTTGTGGAGCGCTCACAAACCAGGTTACTAGCAATCCGAGGTTCCACTGTAATAATATGTATGTAAATATAATGATTAGGTTTTATTTCTTGTAAAAACAAGTCCTTACAATAGGTCAGAATTATTTCAATTCAATTTCAATTTCAATTCAATTGTTTAGTTCTTTTTGAAGATGCTTTGTTGAGATTGTAATAAAAATTTTCAGAAGCTTGAAAGATTTTTATTACAACAGTTTTAATCTAAAGTCCAGTGCTTTCTTTAACACTACCAATATGGCATCTACGAAGGATGCACCCTATTCAGAATCAGTCGAAAAACTTGATATCACTTTAGAATGACGCCTAATACTGACTGGAGGGTTGCCAACCAACACGGAAACGAGTCAGGTGATTTAAAGAAGGAAAACTGGAGATGAAAGCAAGTGCTCAGCCCTAGCACATGAGTATGGGCAGCATGAGGAGGTCTGCTTTCTGGTGCGATTCTGGTTTAAGCAGAAAGCCGATGCCGGTAACCTGAGCGCTCTTCATCAGTGAAAGGAAAACACGCTCTTGGAGGCTTTGATTAACTCCATAAATATTTAACATTTAGGACTCGGTGCACACGACTGCCTCTGGGGCAGAAGACCAGACAGAGATCAGAGCTTGTGCAAATTTTCATTCCTCACACAGAAAATGGCTTCTGGCTTTTCACCTTTAGAGAGTAGCAGGTTTAAAAAGTAAGCACACACACCACCTGAACTCACACACATCCACTTCATGTGTGGTGAGCTTACGGTCAAAAATTGGGGAAAACATCTACAAGGGAAAGCTGTGTGAATTTTCAAAATGACTCAAACACACACCTGTAATGAGAAGGTGCAAATTTGTCCTAACCAAATATTTAATGCTATGTAGTATATTTAAAGTTTAGTATTATTAAACACAAGAAGACTACATGCAAGAAATTAATGTTGCGAGCGAGTAATGGGTGCAAGTAGGGTCTCCCTTAAAACTGAGCGGTAACATTTTACCCATAGAGGAAGTTTAACAACATTAATTTTTAACTCAGTAGTGTCACAGCAGAGGACCAGATATAACAATTAATTATTTAAATAAGTCATTAATATCCTTGCATGTGTTTTAACTTTTGAAGGACACATTAATATGATTAAAGTAATTCATATACTTGCTATATATTTTTGGTCAGCGTTTGCAGCACAAATAGGCTTTTGTTCACAAAGAGCACAACCGCAGCACTCTGCTAGAATCATCTATAAATTTGA
Source organism: Clarias macrocephalus (assembly GCA_011419295.1). NCBI lineage: Eukaryota > Metazoa > Chordata > Actinopteri > Siluriformes > Clariidae > Clarias > Clarias macrocephalus. The sequence goes on from JAAGKR010000058.1 coordinate 205,533, forward strand.
ACCGTGGGGAAGAATAATGATTGCAATTCTAAGTCCCCTTTAAAAAAAACAAAACAAAAACAAGCCTATATATTGCGATGTTTAGTCAGATTTTATTTATTTCACTTGTGCATTATTTCTGACAAGGATCCTAAAGCAGCTTTGATGCTGATAAGATCAGTATCATTATCAGGTTGTTACAGAGAGAAAACAGTGGAATGTAATTTCCATCATGGAGAAAAATATGTTGGATATGGAATCCTGTAACACAACTGGAAATAATTGGAAATTTTGAAGTCTTATCATTTACACCATCAGTTTTTTTTCTTTTGTTTGAATTTATTTATTCTATTAATATTTCGTTATAGTAGTCTTGAAAAGAAAATGTTATTGTGCCATCTCTGTCTTTATTTGAAACACTTTTTCCTGGCACTTTGTGAGCAGAGCTATACTGGTCTCTTTAACATATAGTTATTTGATATCTGATGTGTTCACCTTCCATATCTTCAGCTCATAAATCTTTAGCTCTTGCACCCTGTCTCCTCGGCAGCCTGCTTTTTCTATGACTAAATCACTGTAATTGACTCTCTTTACACCTATATGGTTCCCTATACGTACAGCAATAGCTATAATGCATAGGCTGCTAATGCTGCTGTCTGGTTTGCAATTTTAATTCCACTTTAATTCGTATGAAACCCAATCGTCTGTTACTTAGCTTCCCTACTAGATGAAGTGCAAAGCGTTCTTGGTTCAGCCTAAGAGTTGCCAGGAGCTGATGCTTTAACCACTCCTGCAGTACTTTTTCTAGTGAGACCAAATATTCTGAGCAGGAACCGTTACTTTGCTTTTTAAGACGCAACCATGAAACGAGTTAGAGTGGACGTTTGTTTGGGCTCCGCAATACAACACTCAGACCTGGTCATTCAACCAGTTCAAACACACTCCTGGTGTTTCTTAACCCAGATGGGTTTAAAAATGGCCTTCAGAGAGGTAAATGTATCTGGCAATTCAGACCACACTGTTAACCAGGACACAGTTAAATATAGCCAATTTAATGATTTAATTTAACACCAAGAAAAATTTCAATGTTTACGATGACTAAAACAAGCTATCTGTAATAGGTAAACTATGCATTATGAAAAGGAGAGAAGGTAGGAAGTCACAGTGCACAAGTTGGTACTTCATGATTTAGAAAGAAAACCAGTAATAATTAATAATAATAAATATACATTGTATTTTATTAACACTACAGGTAAAAAGAATGTAAACTCAGTATTGATGTGCTTTAAAATCTCATCTATCAACTTATATTTCAGTATAATATAACAATATAAACATCAGTTTTGTGACAAATCTTTCCTTGTAAATAAAGGTGGCTGAAGGGGATGTGGATTAAATAAACCGAATATACAGTCCTTAGTATTATGTACAATGACACCATATATACTAATATTGTAAAATTTAAAAGGGTTAGGGTCCTTCTCTTCCCCCCATCATCCCCACATTGTTACGATGTGCAACAGTATGGTCTGTACAGGATTACATTTTGTGCTTAGAAAAACAATTAATCATTGATTTACTAAGTAACTAAGTGAGTAAGTAAATTATTGTGTGCTGATGAACTGTCTGTGCAAAAAATGGTGCATGACTTATAAAGTAAAGTTGTATGAATTAGATTTCATGCAAAAAAAAACAGTATATAAAGAGGCTTTCTGTGTACTATTCTTCATTTAATTCACGCATCCATTATAGCGTTGATGATGGGTGCAATAGCATTTTACAGTATAGTGTGAACAGAATAAAGAATGTATGGATGGACGGTCATGTTTTTATTTTTTACTATTACAAATAACAGAGAAAATTATGTAGAAACCTCTGTGTATTATGTATGTATGAGGAAGAAAAAAGTGAAAACATCTTAGTTTGTCTTTGGATTGGGCTTTATGTCAGTAACTGTATTCAACGCCAAACATTTATCCCGGGGAGCCCTATTTTCCCCCACAAAGCTCACCAAGGGCACCTTTAAGGGCTGTTAAACATGTACAAACACAATACAAAGGCAAAAAAGTACATTTATGTTCTGATCATGGTGTGGTGTGAATGAATTTTTTTTATTGAAATGTTGTCAGCATCATCAGTTTTGATCATGCAGTCAAAACTATAGTAGTTATATTGTCAGCATTAAGACATTCACGATCATACTGAGATATTAAGGGACAATCCTGACCTGGTTATTAAAACCTAAAGAACTATACATTTGTTTTGTCTTCCACAGATTTTGGGTACGCTATGGCACAATACATAATTTGTTTTATTTTACTAAAACCAATACCAAAACCTTTAGCATCATCTGTGCAGTTTAAAAACAATATGCTGTTTTTAAACTGCACTTCAGTTAAGCTCTTTCATACAAAAAACACTATAATAACTGACAATGTATAATAATTGAAAACATATAAATCAAAAAGAAAAAACAATCAAGTCTTTATATGTAAACATTTCCAGTCCTAAAACCAAATTTCTTTTTCCAAATTCAATTCCAATCTGTGTGATTTGCTACAGGATCCAATAGCTGATACATTTTCTTTGATATCTGATCCGCCGCTTTATAAACGATCTCCACTTTTAGGTGAAGCAAATCACATTGTGGGCACTAAATGAATTTGTCTGCACTGAGCCAGTCATGTATTTTGACAAAACACAGAAGGTGTATTATATAAAAGACCCGATCCATAGACCCTGGTAAAACATCAGCTTGCAGGGTTTTCCTTATTTTAAGTTAAATGAGTGCAAACGTATGCAGACAGTCTGGATTAGGATTAGGGTATGAACCCGAAAAAGCTTTTATGTAAAAGTCAGGAAACACGTTTCCATTTGGCCAAGATCCTAGTCATAACTTAACTCTTACGTAATTATCCTTCAGGCAAGATGACTTTGCATTAATGCAAACCCTGTGGTGATCGAAGTACTCCACCCAAATAACACATGCCACATAAGAGTATAGACGAAATGCTGTATCGTGATTCTTTTGTGTGGCAATTCATGTATCGCCACTCTCTAAAAATGTTTGCATTTGAAGGCGGCATGATGGCTTAGTGGTTAGCCTTGCACCTTGCACGCAGAGGCAGGTTCGATTCCTGCCTCTGCGTGCATGGAGTTTGCATGTTCTTCCCGTGCTTGGTGGCTTTCCCCTCATGGTTCTTTCCACAGTCCAAAGACATGAGGATTAGGCTAATTGGCATTCCCAAATTGTCCGTAATGTGTACGTGTGTGCCCTGTCCAGAGTGTACCCTGACTTGTGCCACAAGTCTCCTGGGATAGGCTCACCCCCCACGACCCTGTATACAGGATAAAGTGATCTACACAATGAGTTCCACTAAAATTCTACACGTGGCCTGCTCTAAACCAAGTTTTGTTCGAGTCTAGGTCTGAATTTCATAAGTTCAGATTCAGATCTCTATTTATGCAGTCATTGCAACACTATAAAAACAAGCAAGTTAAAACTTCCATAGCATTTCAACAATATTTTTGTTAATTTTTAGTAACTACGTTAAAATGTAGACAGTTTGCAATTTTCATTTGCACACTGCAAGGCTGTAAAATGAACGTAAAAGAACTGCGCTGTTAAACTGTGCTCCCCGTTACACGCTCTCACCTCTCAACTCTGTCTTGATCCGGACCACGGTCCGCTATTTAGTGATGCCTGCTCTAAACTTTTAACACAGCACAGCATTCCATGTGATATGAGCAAATTATTCACGTTTTTCTTATTTGATCATTTTTTAAAAATTGTAACAGTCTATAATCTCAAATTTAAATAATATCTAAACACAATAATATCAAATTTCGATATTTATAAAATCGTGATACTTATAGAACCGCAATACCAATTGAATCAGCACCTGGAAATCATGATAATATCATATCTGCTGTTTGCTGGTGATTCCCATCCATATTACGTACACACAAAGTCAACCTTCATGTTTGACCAGTTGAACAGTTTAATTAAGTAAAAAAAAAAAAAAAAACTTTGTTCTATTTTTTCCTTTTCACTCTTTTCTCATCAAGATTGTCATGCGATTATGTACTTAAGAGAAACTTCAAGTAGCTGAAAGTTCTGAGGCACAAAAGCATCTTTGTCTTTGAATGTTTTGTCTAACCTGAACACTATTAGGTCTTAAAATTGGCTTTACACCTGAGTTACTACAAGACTGGCATAATTCAGATATTTGAATGAAATAAACAAATATTTTAAGTAATGTGTTGAAGATTTCTGTGAATAAACTAAATTCTAGATTTGATGTGTGTGTGTGTTTGTATGTATGTGAAATGGCCTTATTGCCTACATGCCAAGCAAACTTAGAAATCTAATCACCAGAGGCTCGTCTCCAGGGTGTTTCTCTGTCCTTCTGGAAATGTAGAACCATATGTTTAACTGCTTTCACACTGTCACGTAGAGCATAGAAAGGCCTTCCTAGTTGTTTTGCTCTTAGGCGAGCTTGCAAAGAAGTCGAGACCAGCTGCATTTAGGTGCATTTATAAAAAATAAAAAACGTTGAAACTTAACACCAGTTAAGAAGTCCACAATACGTTCAAAGGCAGATTCACATAGTCTTTTGAAAGCTGATATTTTATTTTTGCATGTTAGATTTAAGTTATCTAAGTGTTCAGGATGACTTTCCTCCCCCTTTCTTTCTTTCTTTTTTTACAAACACAATTGCTTTAGTACTCAAGCTAAAATTCTGACGTTATAAACACTAACAGATATTACCCAAGTATCTGAGAGGACTTCAGACATCCATATGAAGCTTAGCAGTTTGACTAAAAGCCTCTTCAATTAACAATCAGACAGCGTCCATTAGGTCTTGAGTGTGGAGGTTATATAATTTAATGTTTAAATGCATTATGCTTTCAGAGCTGCTGTTAGAGAAAATTAATCAGCACCTTCTAACCAATCAGAAGAGAATTCAACAGCGCTGTGGAATATATTGATTACTTCATGATAAAAAAAAAAAAGTTTGGGTAGTACTCTGTATTATTTTTTTTATTATTATGGCCTATAATAGAGTTGGGTGTATTCATCATTCTTCATGTTTCATAGGCTATAACTTTTAAGTGCACAGCTGAATAATTCTTCACTTCATTACGAGGGCCTGAGAGTTTCTCTGAAGCCTGAGGTCATTTCCCCTAAAGGAACCGAGCCTTCTTGTGTGTATTGGATCGTGTTGCAGCACCTGCTTGCTGATGCCTGGTCCTTATTCAAGTTCTGAAGGAAGTCTAAAGATGCGTTCAAAAGTAACTTTAATGTGCTTAATGATTTAAAAGCTTTTGACCAGAAACCTATTAGGAGCCTTTCAAATTTAGTCTAAATTAATCGATATCACTTTAACAATAATAACGTGTAACACAAAGATGTCTAATGAGAAAGTAAAGCAGGTTAAGTACAAGCAACTTTCATGCTTCAAAGAACTTTTATGCTTATTCCGGTAGTTGCTTTCTACATAATATGTAGACCAAGTTTGCACCAAAGTTTGAACACACACACACACACACACACACACACACACACACACACACACACACACACACACACAGACAGACACTTTCAAACGACTTGATTTTAAAACATTTAAATTATTACAACAAACTGTCTTTTAGCCAACCAGATTGTTTGAGCATAGTTCTTTCAGGAAAGGACTTTTTCTAAAAAGCTCAAATATTACCAAGGAATGTTTTTTTTCATGCTTTCGTAACACCATTTTGAGGTTTAAAATTAATCAATCATGCACATATTTTGCTTAATTCACACTATTCTCTTAAGAAAACATGCTGACTGAACAAACTGACCAAACATTGTCTTCTATATGTACAGGAGCACTGGACTAGCATACTGGACATTTAGTGTGCTTTCACACTAGGCAAGACTGATTTGTACTGTACCCAGGAACAATTGCTCCTCCCTCAACATACCTTGCTGGCCAGTATTCACATCATTACCATTATTATTTTCTGTACTCAGTTACACTTATGCATGCTTAGGCAGTATGCATCGAGGTGGTTTGTGAGCCGCCAATAAACACAAAGAGAAGAAGAGAACGAGGAAGTCAAACTTCGCGCTACACCTAATATAAATGATATTTCAGGAACAAAATGTCAAGAGCAATGCTCCCGCATGCATGCCTTTTTACTTTATCAGAAGTGGGTTGTAGGTCAGAGGATGAGATTGAGATTTCAGAACAACGAGACGGCAATAATGACCTCGCACTCTAAACAGAGTTCCTCTTCCGTGTTCTTGGGCCCTGGTGATTCCCATACCTGCACCACACCTTTTTTTGATTTGTAATATTTTTTTAATTCATACGTTTGCATTTAAGGTGGATATATGTTGCAGTTCCACTATAATCCTACAGATGGAGCACTATATAAACTCTAATTCACACATTGGCACAGAATCATTTGGGGTAGGAGCAAGTATCTGCTAAGTTTGTTTAGAATTGTAATAAAATCTCAAGAAGAAAAAAAAATCAGAATCACAATACAAATTGAATCAGCAACTAGTTATAGTGATAATATCCTATGTCCCTGATGATCCTCATCCCTACTTAGTGATGCTACTGCGTTACTAAATAGGCTTTTTATACAATTGTAAGCTTCCAACTTTTAGAGCGGAACCACATATGAGTATGATGGTTAAGTGTCCATATATATTTGGCCACTCTCAGAGAGTGGTGCTGGACATAATATTGGGCTTCAGCTGTCAAGGTTCAAGACCTTTCAGAACCCTTCCAGTGCAAATTATACATGAAATATGATGATCAGCACATTAAGATAACGCAAACTAATTATTTTTGAGCCAACAGCATTAAAAACTAATGAACCAAACATTCTGGAAAAGAACTGCTTTCAAATGGGGAGCTACATATAATCAGCTCTGATTCTGAGTCTTACACTAATTGGCTAAAATGGTACACTGAGTAGTGAGTAGCCTGGTCCTTAAAGGACTGAATACCCATGGTCACTCAGGTGCTCAGGTAAATGAATAGATTACATTTGGTGTCACGTGTAAGATGCTATAAAGAGTTTAAAGAACATTAAGGTAAAATTACCCTTGTTGGGGTTTTTAGACACACAAAATATTGCCAGCTTGTAGGTACTAATGTTCACATAAAAAAGACTAGTGTCTATTTGATCAGGAGTTGCCTTTTTTATATTCACTCAGGAAAAAATAAAGCTTAATTTTTGCCCTCATGGCCAAACTCAAACTCCCAAACACTGCAACTTGTGCAAAAGCATGCAGGCAAAACAGAGTAGGTTTTTGTTTGGTCATGACTTCAGTAGGGCCTTGACAAAGTCAGCATAGAAAAAAAATATTCACACACACAAGCCAGTGAGCCAGAAAAAGTCTGGCCACACCTCAGTCTATCATACCCTCTTTGGTTAAAACATATATAGGTTATAAACGGAACAGAAAATGAAACATAACGTCCATTATAAACAATATCAGAATATCAGGCTTTGACCAAGCCACACTTAAACTACCCAGCGACAGCATGAGGATTACTCTGAGGATTACTGAAGATTATTCTTTATGTAATCTCAACACTGAGCCATAACTCAATGGGAAAAAGACCATGTACAGTACAAGGTGAATAGACGATAGCCAAGAAGTGAAATTTGGCCGTTGGAGGGATGGCATTCACTCTCTCACCTGTCAATCTGAGCTGGTCATGGCTGTCTGTGTGTGCGTGCATGCCAAAAAGGGCAGGTAGTAGCTTCCTCCGGGTGTGCAGTTGGCTAGCTTTGCGTGTCAAAGAAGAATCACATGTTACCCATCACCCTGTCTGGTATTTACCTGTCATATGATAGGTGGGTGGAAACTGACAGGAGAGTAATAATGGGCGGAGGAAATAAAAGATATGATGAAATTAAAAAAGCAAGATCATAATAATGATAATAGTAACTGTAAAATAATTGTCTAGTTACAGAGATAACTTATCAGTTTATAGATATGAATAACACAATTTAGGGCGATTTATTTAATAACTTTCGTGATTGTTTACATTACACTTTTAGTTCAGAATTGATGAGACCTTTTTTTTTTTTTATAATCTTAAATTATTTTACCTGAGTGCATAAATATGACATCTATATGAAACCCTATGACTCACCCTTTACCTCAGCTAATGCTTCTGGAGCTCTGAAGTCTCTGGTCCGATGTGATTGGATAGCCTCTCTCACCACGTCTATAAGTCCAGCCTTTATTTATCAAATATACATCGCTGCAGAGTGAAATTGTTTATTTTCCGCATGTCCTAGCTTTTGTTAGTAGGCAAGGGTCAGAGCTCATCCATATGTACAACGCCCCTGGAGCAGACCAGGGTTAAGGGCCTTGCTTAAGGGTGCATCAAGGGCAACCTAGCGGAGATGGGACTTGAACCGCCAACACAGGTATATTAAACAGGTTTAGTCTATTTTCTATATAAACTTCAAACCTTTCAGAAAATAATCTTTACTAAATATATTAACCCGAAGACCTAGTTTAGTTAAAGTTTTGTTTGTTTTGGTTTTGCGAAAACTTCACCATGACAATCTTGCTAAAATCTGAAAAGAATTAGTAGTCTTGCCCATTTCCTGTTTTGTGTATCAGTCAAGAAAATATTCTTAACAGTTTTTTAAATATGTTTGTTATGTCACAAGTACATTTACAGCATTTGGCAGACGCCCTTATCCAGAGTGACCTTAAGGGCCCAACAGTAGTGCTGCGGGTTTGAACCTGGGACCTTCTGATCAGCACTCCACCCAGTGAGCTACCCCTGCCCTAGTAATGTTGAAAGAAAAGAATAAAAGGGTAAATACACCTAATGCAAATGCACACCTAGATCTGGATTAACTGGGCCATCTGCCTCAGGCATCTTCTTCTTACCTTCACACAACTACTACATCAGACTGAAAGATTGTTTGAATGCATTGTAATTACAAACAGGGTCACTGTACTTTGATTTGGATGTTGTCCAGCAGTTAAATGTTTACATATAAACATCAGTGCAGTGACCTAATGCGTAGGAGTAAACACTAGAGTAAGTTTTGCACTGAGAAAACAAACAGCCATGTGACGTCAGGTAAGATGTTTAAACAGCATATTAACAAACACACATATTTAAACGGTCCGTTAAATTTTTTTCATCCTAACCGAGAAAAAGAAACATGACAGGCTTTGTTGCCTGGCAACAAGCCGTTCCGCCCAGGCCCCTCCCCTCTCTCAACTACGGCCCCGCCCCCTCGTGCGCAAACAAATCGAGCCACGCGACGCTGTGTGCGAGAGGGGGGGCGGATAACAGCCGTTAAAAACAAACTGTAAAAACTGTAATTGAAAAAAAAATCACAATGAAAGCTTCACAATATTTAACTGCGCTTTTATGGCATGAAAAACATCCAAATAATGTCTTAATTCATACCTAATGTCACGAAGGAACTATAAAAAAGATACAAACGCAACACGCTCACAAAAGCGCAGGAAAAAGTGACAGGAAAGGGGGCGGTTGTAAAACATTTTAAAAAAAACGTTACCTTTGGAGTAAAGAGACTTAGGGGAAGTGAGGTCGATATCCGTGCCGAACAGTGAAATGAAGTCAGAGGGCATCTCAGTGCCCCTCTCTGTGCCGGGGAAGAGAAGTCGTGGTGGGTTCCAGTGAGAAGGAAAAAGTTACGAGTAGCAGAACTTTAATATTTTCCCCTCATTCATAAAAGCAGCGTGTCGTCAGCTCTCCGAGTTTAGCCGACTGAAAAGTGTGTGTGGCGAGTTTGTTTCGTGCAGCCCCTCCCACCTGACACAAGCGCGTCGCCGAGGAGAAGCGCGCATATGCGCGCGCGCTTCTCCTCGGCGACGCGCCTGTGTCAGGTGGGAGACATACTTGCCACACGCAGCAGTCACGTGGTCGAAAAAAAACTGTTAATCTTTTTACGCTAGCAATTTCTGTTTATTGTTTATAATATATATAAGTTTTTTTTATTATGTCTCTAATCTCGCTAACAGTTAAGCTTTTAGTTAATTTTATCATTCACTATTTTTTTTTTATTCATGTATAGTGCTTATCCAGGAGACTTAGTGCACGAGCCTGGACAGGGTGCCAATCCCTCTCAGGGCACACACACACACACACACACATAGTTATCTGATAGTTATCCTAAACTAAGTTATAGGCAGATAGTTATCCTAAGCTGCATGTACCTGGAGGAAACCGACCAAGCACACAGACCCGAGGCGAGACTCAAACCCTCAACCCTGAATGTGTGAGGCAACAGTGCTATAACCTCTATTAGCTTCTGTGCCACCCATTCAGCCTTTATCATTGTGATAAATGATTGTGACATTGTTCATTAAATAGATTTATGTAAAACTAATCAGAAACATTATCTACATGATCCACTGCTATCAGTTTGAAAAAGTTCACTTACTCCAATATTAGGTTTAAAAAGAATGCAAAACATTGTACATGTTTGTGGCATTTTGGTGGAACTGATCAGAAAAATGCCTCAAATCGTTATCATTTCACAAATGTTTACCTATACCAAGTCACTTTAAACAGATTCTAGTGCGTATGGAATGATGTTCAGAAGCCTCTAATCAGGGAATTGTCATGATTAGGAGTGCATTTGTGGCTCTAAAATTGCCATTGCCATTTTGTGCTATTTCCCACTGTTTCAGAGGGAAAATTCATGTTACTTAGCCAAGGATTCGGAAATAAACATTACAGGCCTTTACAATCCACAAGTATCAGTACAAACAACTATTTGTAACTTAGAAAAATATTGCGACTGCATATAAAACTGCACAAATTTCACCAACTTGCAGTGACAAAATATTTAAAAAATATATTTTTTACAACTGAACCCCAAGACAAAAAGGGACGTGGTAATGGAGCTTTTTGCAACCTGTATTAAGAGAGACCAACATTTATGAGGCTTTACACATGGAAGAAACCCCCACTTCAAGACCTTCTAATTTAATTTGTCACATACACCGCCATACATGGTGTAATATGCAGTGAAATGCTTATACGAATAGTCATGACCTAAAATGAAGCGTTTCTCTGTGAGAATGAGTTGCACTAGCGAGTACAATTAATTTCAGAAATAGAATATTTTAAACAGAGAAATCAATAGTGAGTTATCCAGAAATACCCTAAAATAGAACTGAAATAGAAAGTGTGAAATAGAAATGTTTAGGTGCTCTCTGGACAAGTAAAGCAGAACAACAACAAAAAAAAAAACTGTTGTGTCATAATGATAAGCAATATGATGAGAGGATTTAAATTTTCTTTCTTTCTTTCTTTCTTTCTTTCTTTCTTTCTTTCTTTCTTTCTTTCTTTCTTTCTTTTTAAATCCTTAAAACTCAAGTGGCACAGACATGTGCTGGCAACACAGCATAGGTTGAAGTTATTTTAAAAAAATGATGTGCTTATATGGAAGCCCTGCTGGTGTGTGTTAACAGGGAGGCTTCAGAATTCAGAACATCAAATTAGAAAATCAAAAACAATCAAAAAAGTTTTTGAGGGTTATTGGATATGTCAGGTAGAATGAAACTTTTTCATTTTCATTACATTTATAACGTAAATTTTAACACAGAATATGGAAAAGATGAGTTTTGGTCATATAAACAACTGAATGCAACCATATGTGATGCATATATGTGTATATGGTGTGTGGTGTGCATATACCATATATATATATATATATATATATATATATATATATATATATATATATTTTTTTTTTTTTTTTTTTTTTACTCATTTGTGTCTGTGTAGGTGGTTAAAATAAAATAAAAAGGATATATCACTATATACTGTATATGTTTAATAAAAAAAAGTACATACAAGGGATACAAGGTGTATACAAGGTGTGTAAGGAAGAAACTCTTACTTCGTTAAATTTTAGATGCTTAGGTGCTTTTTGGACAAGTAAAGCAGAACAACAAAAAAACCTGCTGTGTCATAATGATAAGCACTATGAAAATGAGTTTTTTTTTTTTTTTTTAGATTAAAGATTAAATCCAATTCAGTTTTATTTGTATAGCACTTTTAACAATGGTCATTGTCAAACAGCTGCTTTACAAGAAAATTATGGAAATGTATATGAAATGTGAATAATGTATATGAATTAAAATTATTAGATTGATAATATTTGAACGGTAAAAGATGGCAACAGCACAAGACACATCATTCTTCCAAAATGATAACACATGGTACACAAAGACAACAAAGTAAAAGTGTTGGGGTTACAATCACAAAGCGGTGAGCATAACCCATAGGACATTTGTGGGCTGCACTGGGAAATCCTTTCTGTTCTGTTTTTGTATTAGCCCTTCAACCTTACTGAGGCACACCCGTTTTTCAAGAGAAATATGCAAAAATGTTCCAGCAAAGCTTTGTGAAAAGCTTGTGTAAGAAGACAAAAAAGTTTTATTCAAGTTACATAATTAAAAGGCAATGGCATCACAAATACTAACAAAGTGTATGTCTATTTTTGACTGACTGAAAATCTGATATAGTTAATAAAATGTATCTGTTATTATAAAGAAAATTGCAAAGAAATTATCCTCCATTCGGTTATATTAAAGCTTCTGTTGTCTTATCAGCACTTTCTGTTCAAGTCTACTGTCTCCCCAGTCACTGCTGTGCAGGTGTGAATGTGTTACATGAGTTCATTTTTAACTGCAGTGCGAGCAAAAATTGCTGTTCCACTTGTGACTTGCACGAAATAAGAGCAGCGTGCACTGCATTTGGGTTTTTGTGGTCTGAGGATTTATCTGGTGTGTTATTCATCAAAGACATTGTGTACAGTATGGGGAAAGTGTTTTGTCATGGAGAAATGGATAGAAATAGAATTCATGAAATAGAAATGACGTGCAACAAAAACAGTTACGGAAATAACCTGTAACAATTAGATTGTATATGTGAAATGATTTGGTTGAATAGACAAGTGACAGTGGATTCTGTGGCAAATCATTTGCAAAACACCCGTTACTTCGCCTATGAAATCAGCCTTATGAGGACAAAAATTCACTTCTGATGAAGAAATTAAGACAGCAGTGCATTCATATCTCAGCTCAGCATAAAAAAAAAATAAATTTGTAAGGGAATATGAGAGCTTGTTAGCTGGACAAGTGCATTTAAAAGGAATGAGATTATGTCAACAATTATGTATTTGTCTTTTCTAAAAATAAAAATAAAAATAAAAAATTTTAATCTACAGCCAGAGTGTGGGTAATTTTTGACTCACCCTCATATATTTTTTCTAATGACATCTAAAAGAAATAAAGCAATTGCTTTGTACCTGCAAGGCTGTAGGTTCACATTTCACCTCTGGTCTGTGTGTGTGTTTTTTTCCCCCCCCAGTGCTTGTTGAGTTTCCTCCAGGTAATCTGCTTCCTCTGACTGTCCAAAGACCTGGATTGTAGGCTGATTGTTGTTTCCAAATTGCCCCAAGTGTAAGAGTGGGTGTGTGCGCTTGTATTCACCTATGGCACTTATCCAGGGTGTCTGATGTCTTCTTTCATAGGACCTGTGTGATAGACTCCAGGCCTCCTGCAACCATTAATTAGCTTTATGTCTACTTGCCAATAATTCAAGTTGTTTGATTTGACATGATGCATGTCAATATTGGCACTGATATTGATTCATGGAACTTTTAGTAGAATTACAAATGTTGCCTGTCTGCCATTTTTACAATTAAGTTCGATTTGCTAAACAACAGGGATACAGAAAGCTTGCACAGATTTCCATCATACTATAAACGGAAAACATCCAAGGAAACAAATAAAAAGCAAATAAGAACATACAAGGGATACAAGGTGTATACAAGGTGTGTAAGGAAGAAACTCTTACTTCGTTAAATTTTAGATGCTTAGGTGCTTTCTGGACAAGTAAAGCAGAACAACAAAAAAACCTGCTGTGTCATAATGATAAGCACTATGAAAAAGAGTTTTTTTTTTTTTTTTTTTAGATTAAAGATTAAATCCAATTCAGTTTTATTTGTATAGCACTTTTAACAATGGTCATTGTCAAACAGCTGCTTTACAAGAAAATTATGGAAATGTATATGAAATGTGAAAAATGTATATGAATTAAAATTATTAGATTGATAATATTTGAACGGTAAAAGATGGCAACAGCACAAGACACATCATTCTTCCAAAATGATAACACATGGTACACTGATATTGATTCATGGAACTTTTAAAGTAAAATTACAAATGTTGCCTGTCTGCCATTTTTACAATTAAGTTCGATTTGCTAAACAACAGGGATACAGAAAGCTTGCACAGATTTCCATCATACTATAAACGGAAAACATCCAAGGAAACAAATAAAAAGCAAATAAAAAGAGTTCAATCTGGGTAGCAGCCGATCAGCTGATAAGCAGCTTTATGAAGACTTAATGGCTGGTTCTTTATAGTTCTTTATCATCCATCATAATAGGAACACCTATAGACCGTCTCCTTCATGCAGCTATCCAAACTTTCAATCATGTAGCAGCAGTACAACACATGCAATCATGCAGACACAAGTTAACATATATATATTATGTTCACATCAAACATAAGGGGTCGGGGGAAAAATGTGTTCCCTGTGGCATTAACTGTAGTTGTTGGTACCAGCAGGCCTCCTGAGACTTTTACACGCAACAGTCTCTAGAATTTACACAGAATGGTGTGAAGAATGGCAGTTCTCTGTGGAAATATCTGATAGATAAGGGTCGCCAGATTGATTGGTCTAAGCTGCCAGAAATACTATAGGAACTCATATAGTGACATTTTACAAATAGTCTGAGCAGGAAAAACATCTCACCATACACAAAGCATCAAACATTGAGGTGGAATCAGCTACAGTACAACAGCAGAACTCCACACTGGGTTCTACTCCTGTCAACCAAGAACAGGATTCTGAGGCTACCCTGGGCATAGACTCAAACTGGAGCTCAGAAGATTAAGAATAAAACACTAAATAAAATAATAACATAACTAAAATAAGCTCAGAAGATTAAGAATAAAACATTACTTAATCACTTAGTCTTTCCTAGTCTTTAACTTTCAAGATTCTGTGCCGTAGCCCATTAAAACCCATGGTAAATCTTTAAGTATCACAAACCTTTAAATATTCTGGAAAGGTCCTTATTCAGTGTTATCCTTCATTTTAAAATTTGAAGCAAATATTAGAAATATTAGATGAGTTATCACAACATAGCATTCAATCCATTTTTCACTTTTTCCCTTACATTTTTTTTTACTCTGTTTCTCCTGAAAAAACAAGACATGATGTCATCAGTGTTATATCAAAGTGTCTTTCTATTGGGAAGCACAAATCCTGCATTCTCATATTCTGGTTTAGTGTTCAATAAAAACGATCAGATTGTTGCACGTTTTACAGGTAATGATGCTTTAGGGTCATAAACAATTGAGGTATTTTGTCCCGTCTGTAGAACTTGAGTAGGGTGAGAAGCAAAGCAGTCCACAGGGAATCTCAGAGGATTTTTAAATATAATTTCAGCAAATGTGGAATGATTGTGTAGGTGTCACTGAATCCGTTCTTTTAAATGTTGCTCCAGAGACTAGCCCCGGAGCAGTGGATGCGAGGCGAGGGGATACACACTGGATGGGATGACAAGCTGCCATTCAGATATACATACTATATCATAGCTAATCCACCTATTAGTATGTTTTTGGAAGCAGGAGAAAAACGCCACACAAACCGTAACCAGCACTGGGACTCCTGGAACCTGGGACTCCTGGAATTTGTGTTTGGAACAACCTTCTCACCATATGGCTATGGTGGGTTATTCTTAAAATTGCTACAGTCTTTTATAGTAATAGTGATGTAATAACAGTATTAAAAACATATTAATAGCTAAACTTTAATTGTACAAATATCTATCACATTTTGATGCATACACATTACCATAAATATATGTCTATCTATGTGCTTTTCTTTCTAATTTTTATATTCACTTCTATGCAGTGTACAGTAGATTCATTGTACTTGTTGTTTAACTTGAAATGTATATGCCCTCTGGTGGCTAAACTGGATTATTACAACTAATAACTGTCTAAACTCCAGAAAGCAATTTGAAATATATCTGCCCTCTGGTGGCTGAGCTGTATCACTACAACTAATAAACAGGCTACTCTCTATAACACAATTTGAAATACATCTGCCCTCTGGTGGTTAAACTGGACAAATGCAACTAATAAACGGTCTACGCCCCAGAACGCTAGACGGCGCAGTTCAGTGTGCCAACACTAACCAAAGAAGAAAAAGAAACCGGAAGTGGAAGTACAAGCATCATTAGCAGCTGCGTTTCCTCTGATTTAACGCTCGGTACTGAAGAAAGCGCTCCTGTCATTTTTGTAAATAAATTTTTTTTGTATTAAGGCCCTTAAAATGCCGGATTTGGCTGTAGAAAAAGTTGTTGTGCATCCCCTTGTCTTGTTGAGTGTTGTAGATCATTTTAACAGGTAAGTGTACTTTGTTTCATGATAATGAAGATTTTTTGTTAACTCACTGTCGCATTGTGGCTATGCTAGCAAGCCGAACGGAACCCGGATGTAGACCGAATAGAGCTTTGTGTGTTGTCTAGTGCACTAGGTAGAGAGTAAGCAGTGTTGGTTCATATTCTGTGTAAGTGCACTTGTGTAGGGAACAGTAAGGGATTGTGTATTAAACCTGAAATAGCGACCGCGCTGGGATGAGCGGTGTGTTTAGCTAATTATTGTTACTTCTTGTTTTTGTTGGAATTTATTTTATTAAAATTTTCTTTTACGTTTTTTAAGTAACTGTTTAAATGAATAAGAAATGTTAGCCCCGTTAAGTTTTAAGCACTTTTTTTTTAGTAATTACATTTATCAATAACGTTAGCTCTCCAACAGATTATATTGATTCTAGTCGATTAAAACATGTATAGAATAAAACATTTTCGTATATATAGTATGAGTCTGTGTGTATACTGTATATATTTGTGTGTTTTTTGTGTGTATGTATACTCCTATATATTTATATATTTGTGTGTGTGTGTTTATAATGTGTATATAGGTGTGTGTGTGTGTTTTTCCCACTTTCCTCCACAATTTTCCCCCAAAAAGTGTTATAATGTCGTCACTGATACATGCATGTTTTGTGCGCTTAAATCATGACAATAATTATGACAGCAGAGAATAGGTTTAAGGGACACTGTTCACTTTTGTGTCATTAACAGCGCTGTGAATAAAACCTTTTACAGTTTGTCATGACAGCCTGACAGATTTGCTGTCAATTGAATGTCAGTTGTAAATCTTCCAGATGTATTCAACACACTACAAGTGTAGAATTATACTGCCTGTGACATTACTACTGCACTGCTTCTCACTAGACTGGTGTTTCAGCATAATGAGTTTTATTTTGGTGTTTAATCGGTATATAGTATATATTTAATAAATGTATAGTACTTATGTTGTATATCTGGAATTAATAAACAATGGGAGGCCAGCGTTTCAGACGATCATGGTTCCTACTTAGAAAACTTTCTACGTTGATGGTATCCAAGCACTAGTGAAACACTGTGCATTAGTGTAGCAAGGGAATATAACTGTGTACCGAATAACAGAAGTCCTGTTTTGATTTGAACGCCCCTTGTGGGGATGTTGATGCTGTTTTCTTTCAGGTCTATGTTTAACCCTGATAATCCAATAAATGTGTTTTTCTTACCTGCAGAATTGGAAAAGTTGGAAGCCAGAAAAGAGTCGTCGGAGTACTGCTTGGCTCTTGGCAGAAAAAGATTCTCGATGTGTCTAACAGCTTTGCAGGTAAGTGTGTGTAAGGCTTAGTGTATAACTTGAACCCCATCTCCTGTTTAAATCCATAAATCCACAACGTTTTAAATTCTTTAATAGTACCTTTTGATGAAGACGATAAAGATGACTCTGTGTGGTTCCTGGACCATGACTACCTGGAGAATATGTATGGAATGTTCAAAAAAGTCAATGGTAAGTGCTTTGTGCAGTAACACATTCCATAATAACAGTGATTACAGCTCGACACATAGGTGACTAGCTGAAGTACCTGGCTGTGTATGAGAAAAAGTTTGTGAAACTAGGCAAAAGGTTAAAGATAAAAATAATCTGATCAGTTTTAACCGCCAGGGTCCGGGTTCGATCCCCGGCCAGGCTCGATTCCCGTCTCTGTGTGCATGGAGTTTGCATGTTCTCCCCGTGCTTGGTGGGTTTCCTCCGGGTGCTCCGGTTTCCTCCCACAGTCCAAAGACATGTAGGTTAGGCTAATTTGCGTTGACAAAATTGCCCATAGTGTGTGAATGAGTGAGTGTATGTGTGTGTGTGTCTGTGCCCTGCGATGGATTGGCACCCTGTCCAGGGTGTACCCTGCCATGTGCCCTATGTCTCCTGGGATAGGCTCTAGGCCCCTCGTGACCCTGAATACAGGATTAAGCGGTATAGATGATGAGTGAGTGAGTGAGTTTTAACATAATCAGTGATATTATTATTTCGGGTTGAACCTCATTCATGTTTGCCTGCAACAAAGATGAACCCCTTAATAGTAATTTTTTATTGTAATTTAATCAAATGTTGTTATTAAACTAGATCTGATAATGATGAAGATTTGTCTTAAAACGACTCCAGCATATTTACTTACACCACTTCAGCAGTATTATTTCAGCGGTGAAAATATGAACTAATCCCAGTAAAATATTCAGTTTTGTTTTTCTGATTAATATCTACTGGGGCAGGTGGTTGTTTTCACTGAGCAAGTAGCTTATTAGTAGCTTCTTTTAATAACAGTGCTTATGTTCATAACATAAATTTTACTCAACATTTTGATTTCACTTATGGTGTAGGTTAAGCCTCAAGTACCACAAGAGTTTCATTAAATTCTGTCAGACAGACATGCAGACATAACATTTTTGGAGACTAGTTACGGGACCTCCAATGTATGAAACATTGAAAGTGAAAAATCATTGAAAGAGCAAGTTCTGACCAATGTACATTTATATTTATGTGGATTCTTTCTTTTTATGTTTTTTCAGCCAGAGAAAGAATAGTCGGCTGGTATCACACTGGTCCAAAACTACACAAGAATGATATTGCAATCAATGAGCTTATGAAGCAATACTGCGCAAACTCGGTTTGTATAACAAATGCACTCTTTGTGTACATATAAATATTTTGGAAGTAATGTTTCATAGAATGCAATTGTTTTATTTATTTACGTATTTATTTTAAATAATAGGTTTTGGTCATTATTGATGTGAAACCCAAAGACTTGGGCCTGCCAACTGAGGCCTACATCTCGGTGGAGGAAGTGCATGATGTAAGTTCTTTTCTTAAATCTTGTTTATACATATAACATTTACTATATTGTAGTTAGTTTTGCAAAATTAATCACCAAAAAATGAGAAACTCCAACATGGACCTTGGCAACTATTCAATCACAAAAGGCTGCAATTTGCTCCAGGTAATGTACATGTAGTCTGGAATTTATGTAGAGGTTGTCAATAATTTAAGGTTTTTTTTCAGTAATTTTGATATGATATATATTGGCAAACAGCCTCTTAATTAGATCATTTGTGCTTTATTTGCTGTTAGCCAGGATAAATATGTTTGTATACAAAATGGTACAGTTTAAATAATACAGTACAAATAATCGCAGTTTGATGTTTTCAAATCAAATCATGCACCCCTACTATATTCCTGTCTGCCATTATCTGAAGGTAAAAAAATGCAAATAAGACTGCAATTTCTTTATCTGCCTACTTAGTGAGGCAATACGATGATATCATCATCAGTTATATCATGATGTTGTCTCTTTGTTTTCTTAACAGAATTTTATTATTTTTACTGTCACAATCTGGATTTTTTTTTAGGTCAGCCAAACCTATTGTTTATAGTTTAATAGTAACACATTTTTACACTTCTATTCCAGTGCTACTTTTTTCATAATTTATTTCAACACAGATTTCTGTATTTCACTCTAGGTAAGATCATCAAACAAATAATGTGAATAAAATATGTAAAATGAATGTGCTTGGGGTGTATCATGGGATATTATGATGTTTTTTTGGTAGTTTATGGTAAGTATGGGTTGTGCAATATGCATAAAAAAAAAATAAATAAATAAAAATATTTCAAACAGTTGCAGTCCTGGAGTGCCAGTGTCTTCATAGGGGAGTTGGGCAACATTGGCAGATGTCCTGTATTTCTGCTTCCATACCAGGCCAGTTAAAACGGGTCCATATGGTTCAATAACTCTGTGGTGTTGTAAGCCTTCTAGTGGATAAGAATAAGCTAGGAGCATCAGCAGGTTTAGTTTGCATCTGGGGATCACCAGGAGGGAACACCTTTGCCCCCATGCTGGGTGTGATAGTACATTCGTGGCCAAAAGTTTTGAGAATTACATAAATATTGGAAATTGGAAAAGTTGCTGCTTAAGTTTTTATAATAGCAATTTGCATATACTCCAGAATGTTATGGAGAGTGATCAGATGAATTGCATAGTCCTTCTTTGCCATGAAAATTAACTTAATCTCGAAAAAACTTTCCACTGCATTTCATTGCTGTTATTAAAGGACCTGCTGAGCTAATTTCAGTAATCGTCTTGTTAACTCAGGTGAGAATGTTGACGAGCACAAGGCTGGAGATCATTATGTCAGGCTGACTGGGTTAGAATGGCAGACTTGACATGTTAAAAGGAGGGTGATGCTTGAAGTCATTGTTCTTTCATTGTTAACCATGGTGACCTGCAAAGAAACGCGTGCAGCCATCATTGCGTTGAATAAAAATGGCTTCACAGGCAAGGATATTGTGGCTACTAAGATTGCACCTAAATCAACAATTTATAGGATCATCAACAACTTCAAGGAAAGAGGTTCAATTCTTTTTAAGAAGGCTTCAGGGCGTCCAAGAAAGTCCAGCAAGCGCCAGGATCTCCTAAAGAGGCTTCAGCTGCGGGATCGGAGAGCCACCAGTGCAGAGCTGCTCAGGAATGGCAGCAGGCAGGTGTGGCCGCATCTGCACGCACAGTGAGGCCAAGACTTTTGGAAGATGGCCTGGTGTCAAGAAGGGCAGCAAAGAAGCCACTTCTCTCCAAAAAGAAACATCAGGGACAGATTGATCTTCTGCAAAAAGTATGACGAATGGACTGCTGAGGACTGGGTCATATTCTCGGATGAAGGCTCTTTCCGATTGTTTGGGGCATCTGGAAAAAAGGCTTGTCCGGAGAAGAAAAGGTGAGCGCTACCATCAGTCCTGTGTCATGCCAACAGTAAAGCATCCTGAGACCATTCATGTGTGGGGTTGCTTCTCATCCAAGAGAGTGGGCTCACTCTCAATTTTTCCAAAAAATACAGCCATGAATAAAGAATGGTACCAAAACACCCTCCAACAGCAACTTCTTCCAACAATCCAACAACAGTTGGTGAAGAACAATGCATTTTCCAGCACGATGGAGCACCGTGCCATAAGGCAAAAGTGATAACTAAGTGGCTCGGGGACCAAAACGTTAAAATTTTGGGTCCATGGCCTGGAAACTCCCCAGATCTTAATCCCATTGAGAACTTGTGGTCAATCCTCAAGCGGCGGGTGGACAAACAAAAACCCACTAATTCTGACAAACTCCAAGAAGTGATGATGAAAGAATGGGTTGCTATCAGTCAGGATTTGGCCCAGAAGTTGATTGCAGTGTTGGGCTTCTTTTTCAGGACCTCTTCAATTCGACTGGGCTGCTCTCAAATACTGACTCTTTGCATAAATGTCATGTAATTGACGATAAAAGCCTTTGAAACGTATGAAGTGCTTGTAATTATATTTCAGTACATCACAGAAACAACTGAAACAAAGACCTAAAAGCAGTTTAGCAGCAAACTTTGTGAAAACTAATATTTGTGTCATTCTCAAAACTTTTGGCCACGACTGTACACTGACAGAAGCTACCTTCTTCAAACTTTTATTCCCATTAGTCATTTCTGAGGGGGTAAGAATTTGTGATTAGCTATTACCACTGGAATTCATTTCCCCACCTCACACCCAATGCCATTTACACACACCGTCTATTCAGCACCCTGGCTGTGGTAGTGCGCGGTTCATGCAACAGCTTGTGTGCAGTATGGAGGTCCGGTTTTCTGTGAAGTAATTTGCTGTAACAGCTCTTTTCTCTCCACTGCAGGACGGAACGCCAACCTCAAAAACATTCGAGCATGTCACCAGTGAGATTGGAGCCGAAGAGGCTGAGGAAGTTGGTGTTGAGCATTTGCTTCGGTGAGATGTTTTTACAGGTCCAGTTTCTGATGAGTAATTTATCTAAGACTTGCCATCAACATAGAGCATTCAAAAAGTGCAATTTTATCTTAAGTATCACACAGCTTTATTGTTAGATTGCACCAAAAGTAAAATAAATAAATACTTTAAACCCATTAATAGCTAAAAGGAAAAAAATGGGGTTACATATATCATTGTCATAAATACTCTATTTGCCAAAATATGTCCTTATTTGAATTATATATTTTGATTAAATTTTAGTAAAGATGCTTATACAAAATATTTTTACTGCAAACAAGCCCCAATGTGAAATAAAAACAAATCAATCACATTTTGTCAACAAAATGTATTATTAAGCAACACATTGCTGTTGAACCATTTATAGATATATGTTATATTTTAAAATGTCTGTGAGACAATTAATGATATAATAAGTTAAATAGGCACGGTGGCTTAGTGGTTAGCACTGTCTCCTTTCTCCTCCAGGGTTCAGGTTTGTTTCTCGCCTCAAGGTCTGTGTACATGAAGTTTGCATATTCTCCCGGTGCCTCCCATGTGTGAATGTTGATATGGTTGTACAATGGGAATAAATACATGGTCCCTTAATGGATGGATGGGTGAAATAGGTTAAATTAAAAAAATGTTAAGTTGGTAATGGAATAGAGAAACCTCTCCTTTCAGAAAGCTTCACCACATCCACAATTATTATATTATTTTTTTAAAATAAAGAACTGTGCCAATCACGATGCATAAAAGGCCCTGTGAATGAGTTGTTACCATAGAAATGTATTAGGATGAGGGCGTTAATAGAAAACTGTGAGTTTACAACTGCACTAGTGTCAGAGCTCCTGTTAGGGAAAATTAAATGAATCATTATTCAATATAAAATGAGATATTTATATACAGTACAGACCAAAAGTTTGGACACACCTTCTCATTCAGCGAGTTTTCTTTATTGTGTTCTTTATTGTGTTCTTTAGCCCAAACGCGTCTCTTCTGCTTGTTGCCTGTCCTTAGCAGTGGTTTCCTAGCAAATATTCTACCATGAAGGCCTGATTCACACAGTCTCCTCTTAACAGTTGTTCTAGAGATGTGTCTGCTGCTAGAACTCTGTGTGGCATTGACCTGCTCTCTGATCTGAGCGATTTCTGAGGCTGGTGACTCGGATGAACTTGGTCTTCCTTTCCTGGGGCGGTCCGCATGTGAGCCAGTTTCTTTGTAGCGCTTGATGGTTTTTGTGACTGCACTTGGGGACACTTTCAAAGTTTTCCCAATTTTTCAGACTGACTGACCTTCATTTCTTAAAGTAATGATGGCCACTCGTTTTTCTTTACTTAGCTGCTTTTTTCTTGCCATAATACAAATTCAACCTCTTTGAATGAGAAGGTGTGTCCAAACTTTTGGTCTGTGCTGTACCAAATATTATTTGTATGCCTTTTAAACAAAGTGTTACTTTTGTGGTTGTTTGTCGGCTTTGACTAGTTATTTCTCTGGCGGTTGCACTTTTTTTCAGAGACATCAAGGACACCACTGTAGGGACATTGTCTCAGCGCATCACCAATCAGGTCCATGGTCTGAAAGGTCTCAACTCCAAGCTGTTAGACATCAAGAGCTACCTGGAGAAGGTTGCAACAGGAAAATTACCAATTAACCATCAGATTATCTACCAGTTGCAGGACGTATTCAATTTATTACCAGATGTCAACCTGCAGGAGTTCATCAAAGCTTTCTATCTGAAAACCAATGACCAGATGCTGGTAGTCTACCTGGCCTCACTCATCCGCTCTGTGGTGGCCCTTCATAACCTCATCAACAACAAGATCGCTAACCGTGATGCTGAGAAGAAAGAGGGTCAGGAAAAGGATGACAGCAAGAAAGAGAAGAAAGAAGACAAAGATAAGGAGAAGGACAAAGACAAGGAGAAGGACAAGGGAGATTCTGCAGCAAAGAAAGATGAGAAAAAAGAAAAGAAATGAACTTTAAATCCTGACATGGACTGACACCATTTTGGCTAATATGAGGATGTTTCCCCCTCCCCCTCTACTTGCAGGTTTAGTCAAGTCTCAACTCCATCACTTCATGATAAATGTATAGTCTTTGTTTAAAAGCAGCTGTTTAAAGGTTATCGTTTCCATATTTGCACCTATTTACCATTACTGTTAAAAGTACAGTGTCAAAAACCAGGTCTGTGTTCTGATGTTTTATTGATTAATATTGAAGATTTACACATTTTTGTTCACTACATACATGCATACATAAATGTGCATAATATTCCAAAGTGCATATCCATTAAATATAACTTCTGAAGAACTTTATTCCACCATCTGTAGTTCTGAAAACAGCATTACAGTGAACACAAAAACAGTAAATCGACTTAATAAAGTTTTCTCTTACCACTATTTTATGTTAGTAGGTATTAAAGTGAAATGTTCCTTTAATTTCTGATAGCTACACAGAACAGTTTGATCTAAAGCATATGACAATATGTAAGGATGGGTTGTGTTGTGATGGGTTTTCTTCATCATTTCTTCTTCACTGGAATGCCAAACATCTTGCAGATTTTCATTATAATCAGGTCTCCTATTTCCCCCTCTTCAGATGTCTGATGGAAAGTGGTGGATTTTAAAAAAAATTTGGGTTGAAATTTCTTTTAATTTTATTCAACAGTACAGTGTGTTTAAAAAATACTTTGTATGAACAGATTATAAATAAGCATCCTGGGATGATCAAGATGATCGTGTTTACAATTACTCTAGCACGTCTTTACAAATCTACATTATCTTGGGTGTAAACTTTGTAGGAAGTCCAGCGCCCATAATCACAAAGCTTCTTAATCCTAAAAGTTGCTCCTACTGACCAAGTTCTAAGAAAATCCTTAGACTTATGACATTTTCTTAGAATTTCTCCTTGAATTTAGGACTAAATCTTAGTAAAGGTAAAAATTTTTCACAAAATATCTTAGCCCTAAAAACAGCTCCTAAGGTAAAAATGATTAAGAGTAGAGAGGAGGACTTTTAAGAGGCTTAAGAGTTTCTATAGCAGTGGACAAAATGGCGGAAAAAAGAAATATTGTCCTAACACTGAACATAAAGCTAAAAGTACACACTGCTGTTCTGTCCAATTTGGTTTTCTTATTCTTTTACCTCCTTCAATCTCTCTTGGATGGTTGGCTATATAACATTCAAAATTGCAACTTAACTAGACTGTCCTGAAATCATGTAAATTGGTGAAAGGTGAGCCATTTTGCTTCCATCAATCTGAAATAGATTACAAGTAAAATCAGTATGGTACATAAATGTAAGAACTTAAATATAGTAACTATTGCATATAAATTTGTTGCTTCAAAAGTAGATACAACTCTTAAATGTCATAATTCTAAAGCCTTAATTCAACTTTAAGAAGCTTTGTTAATACGGGCCCTGGAGTCCTGGCAGCAAGTACTTCACTTATTTTCCATAAAGCTTATCTTGTGTAGGGTCGCGGGTAAAGACTATCAGAGGGGTACAGGGTACAAGGCGCAGGACACCGTAGATGGATGTCCCTAATCGTACACAGTGGGCACCTTGGAAACACAAATTAGCTTGCGACGCTTTTCTCCCCACAGTTGGGAGACAAGTCTTTATCCGCGACCCTACACAAGATAAGATCTTAGGCAACGGACGGGAACTGATTGGCTCATGTTCGTCAAGTAGTAAAGATTCTAACCAATCACAGATGATACCAAATTATTGTAACCAGTCATAAAGCAGAAGGCAGGATTTATCTAAAAAGATGAGAAGCCTAGCCTTACATCAATGTTTTTTCTTCTATCAATTTCTGACAGATTAAATGCTTCTCAGCAGGTAGGACTAAACCACTGTGTAAATATGCATCTTATTAAATCATTGTCTATGTAAATAGTTGAGGTGAATCTCTAATTAGAATCATTTATGATTCATTGGATTGAAGAAATATTGTCCATTTAAACCATGACCCACAGTAACCCTACAGCAAGTAATTATTATTATATAAACTTAAATCCTATTTGTTTCTCAGTACTCACCACAGTGAAGTATGCTAGGACCACTGTGAATAGGGCCACAACAGAGAAGATTAGGACCATGCTGGACGTGTTGTTCCACTCTTGATACAGCATGCAGGAGATCAGTTTCTGTTTGGAGACAAGGCGCATCATATGGCACATTTTGACGGTGCCAAGCAGAATCAGGAAAGCCAAAATGTACCCCAGGTATGTGTCAGCTGATGTAGCATCTAAGAAGCCTGGGAAACTAGTGACAAGAAGTTTTTTTTCTTTTTTTTTTCCAAACGCTGTACTGTACATCTGGAAATTCAACATGGAAATGTGTAATATCACTCACAGGTTTCTGAGCTCCTGAAAATACTTCAGATCTTTGTCTGCCTGAATTGTCCCACTGATGATTGCACTCAGCGCAGTCAAACTTAAAAGAATGATGGCCATTTCTAAAAGGTTATACTTGTTCCTGACATACTGCGATTTCTGCTGCTTGAGCCACTTGATCTGTTAAAGCAATTATACTGTATATTACATTCAATGGTAGATTTTATTAAAAAGTGGAAAACTAGCCCTATCTTTTTGACCCTTTTTATTTTATTATTATTATTATTTTTTTTAGAAATCAGTTGTATAATAAAGCAAACTTACTTATAATGAACAAAAAGAACATATAGTGAACAAAAAGAAAATACATGCCGCCACAATATTAATACTTATGTGTGCTGTGATTACATTATTATGGAGCTCTCCGAGGGAATGCTTCTGTTAAAAAATGACACTTTATTTACTGCTGTACAGTACCTTTGTTTTGTCCTGAAAGTCTTTCTTGTATGCCCATATCACTGTTAGAATGCAGCCCAGGAATATGGCACCAAAAATACCCATCACCACCAGGTTGTTAAGAAAAGTGGGAAAAACATCAGCAGTGTAAGACACACCAACCGGGTCGTGTACGGCAGAGAACGATGTCCCAAACATTGTGAGGTGATTGCACAGGCACTGAGTGACCAGTGTTGTGGTGAGAGGGCCGACCTGAACATTAGAATAACTCATGAGAACAAAATACTTCTAAGAGCTAAAGTAAACTAAACTAAAAACTTGATTTGACAGAGAAATTATGGTTACTAATAATTGGGAATATAAAAGAAACGACAGTCTGGACATTTTTTGCACAATCACATATCTTGTTAAATCACAAAACAAGGTTGTCGAATAGCCATGTAACTCACCCTACAGCCATCGTCCCTCCAACCCTTGTCATTATCATTCCAGTAGTTGCAGTTAGTAGTAAGCGCTGTGATCAACACTGACGCAGGTGATTGCCCACCTGCTGGTACTATAGGCACCACTAGAAGATAGTAAATTCCCACGGCTAATTCCATATTGTAAGGGGTTATCACCCATGTATACCCATCCCCTGTTGAGAAATATAGATATAAATCTTGTTCATGACTTTTCTTTTATTGTGTTAGAACAAGGGTAGAGCAGACCACCTTGGTAGATGCTTGTCTGAGGAATCTGGATCTTTGCCACATTTCTGGTGTCATTCGGATAGTAATTGAAGCCCAGATACAGCATCAAAGGGGTCGAATCTGAAGGCTCCAATTTCACTACCAGGGAGGTGCGTCGAGCAGTCACAGAGATGGGCATAGTGCCATTACCTGTTGTCAGGTTCAGAAATGTTCGATTTGTAGCTGTAGCGCTCACACTTGGAAAGAGAATCTAGAAACATGAAGAGACAGGCTAAAAATCTGTTTGTTTTTTTCCCCCATTTACATGGAACCTGGTCTTTTCAATTCTGATTTGGGCCACTTCCATAGATACAGATCAGATTTTTTTTGCAATATGGCCCCTATCTGAACAGTCAAATTAAACGTAAAGCAATTTTACATTGATACAACAAGACACTTATTACAATTTAATGCTAGGAAAGATAGAAAGAGGATTCCATTTTTATATACATTTATGTAAGCACCTGAAGATCTAAATCATTAGCTTAGTAAAACTCACAGCATGCAAGAGAACTGATAAAAAATATTTATGTGATTAATTTACAACATCAGTTTATGCATTGACATGCAAGAAAACATTCAGCCTTGAATGTTGCAAGTGTTCTATAAATTCATCCTACCTATCATGCTCGTGCAAACATGCATGGGAGTCATTGCATGCCGGTGCTTAACCAAATAGTATTTGTAAAATAAAATTAGAAGCAAAATTAGAAGGTACATATCGCAACAACTCTTCTTGAACACATCCTGAACACATGTGACTCTGCTTTCCTTTGCATATACAGTCAGATCAGGAGCATAATCTGTTCAGACTAATGTTACGTACAGGTAACATTGCAAACATAATATGAACAGTCCAACAAAACACCTAAAATAAATAAATAAATAAAAAAATCTGATTTTTATCAGTAAAGCAGATATGACCCGCTTTCACCTGCAATGTGAACATAGTCTTATAAATTTCACTTAAAAAATGACAGTGTGCATTCATTCATCTCTGAAGTACATATTTTATAATGCCCAAAAGTGGTCGTAGGTCACGAGGTCCCTCTGAGTGGAATTAAAAACCACTTCCAGTTCAGAGACTCCACACAGCCAGTTGTAAGATTATATATTCTGTTTCTTTAGCTTGTATCTACTGATTATAACATCTGTTCTTGATCCTTGTTTTGTTTACAAATTTACCCTTCGTTTGGACGGATTATGTATTAATGTGTTTTGACATAGAGTTTCAATTTTCAACTGCATTTGTCAGTAAATCTTGGGATACAAAAATAAATGCTAAATATCCATGTGTAATAATGACAGTACATCTTAGGATTATGTACTATTATACCTCGATTTCGTCCGGGAGATTTGTCACTGGGATAGCAATACCAGAGTCTGTGGTAAGGAAGAGACCCCCGATGGTTCCACTAATGATCTCATCGTTGTTCCAAGCATAAGGGTTCATCCCAATGTTCATCATCTGTGACCATTTAACGCACATAACCCATAACAAAAGAAATTAGATTTTTTTTTTTGCATTAAAATAAAAGATATCGAGCAACTGTGAATGAGAGTAAAATTTCAGATATTTTTAAACATTGCTGACTCATTTTTCTTCAATGTTTTCGCAAATTTTATGCTTGGAGAGACAACATAGGCACAGAGCAAAAATAAAATGGCAAGAGAAATCAAAGGAAACTTACACGCAAATTCACTACATTATATGAACGAGACAGATTTGAAACTGAAGAAGGAAGTGAAAAGGTAACCGAATTGCTCCCGGTGCTGATCTGGAACTGGTTAAGTTTATCCCATGACAGCCTAGAAGAGGGAAAGATGCAAACAAAACACTGTCACACTTTCTTTTGCTCTGCTTTCCCAGCTTACCTTCATACTGTCTAAGAACAGTAAACCAGACTTTAAGAAACGTTTAAGAGACCTTTTATGAAATGTCCCCACTGTGGGACGAATAAAGTTATAGATCTTATCTTATTTACACCAGCAATCCAGATGTTCACTTTATGTTAATACATTTACGTATTTAATATCATTTGATCAGTTTTGCTGTTGCTATCCTATTCCTAAGGCAACCAATTCAATGTGTTCTTCTCCAGTTCTAATCCTCTCTATGTCTCTATTCCTGTTCTGTCAATGGATTGTTATTCAATTACAGTATGTAAAGTGCATTAAATTATCACACATTATTGTCCTTCATGCCAACCAAGTTGTTTACTTCCTGATGAAAAGTTTCAATTGGTTTTGAATATAGATTCTTCTTGTTTGACGTTATTATAGTCACCCTTTATTATAGTGAGGGTTGTAGTGGATCTTGAGACTATACCTATACACCATGGACAGGACACCAGTCCACTGAAGGGCACCAATGTACACTTATTGTCATGTTTTGGGGAAAAGTCTTTATATTTTTATATATTGCCCCAAACACCTTCTTACCTGTTCACATACAGACTAATCAGTGGAGAACTGAGTACTATTGGCTCTGTGTTTATTGGTTTATAAGCGAGCATGGTGCCCTGTACTTGGTTCATTATCCGGAGCAATGACTCAGAGGTCTGAAAAACAAGAAACATTGATCAAAATCACTATACATCATATCACTCTTGAGTTGATAGTTTGTTGTTGGTACCTTTTGGTCATTGGCAGCAGAAAGGTTGAGGAGAGTACTTGCTGCCAAAACAACAGGCAAAGTTGCACTGGTTGCTGTAACATTTCCCATCACATTTAACAAAGAGATTTGGATGTTACTAATTTTGTCAAGAACACAGCATACTGCTTCCTGTAGATAAAAGAAAACAAGGTCAGAAATACTAAGACTTATGCAATATAATACTATACATTGACATAATTACAACCTTAGTACCTTAGCATTAGGTGTCAGCTCATTTTCATGCATGACAAGACTTAGGACAGAGGAAGATATAACCTTAATTCCATTTAGAAGATTGACCGTATTTCCTTGGGACATCGCATTACACAAAGATGTAGACATGCTCTCCACCAGCTTCAGAAAGAAATGTTGAAGTTTAGGTAAAGTGCTGACAACAATTTCACAACAGAAGTGCATTTAAATGTCTGCCTGAATGCGAAATATCTTATTACCATTTCTTTATCATTTTGGCTGTAATTGCTGTTCATGTTATCGGAAATGGTCTTAAACACCAGCGCTAACATGTCGGTTGAAATCGCCCCCTTTTTTTGCAGAGTTACAGCTGTTGACACAACATTCTGTACAGCTGCGACAGAGACATTGGTGCTAACTGTGACCTGGAAAATTCAATTCAATTCAATTCAATTTTATTTGTATAGCACTTTTAACAATTGTCATCGTCACAAAGCTGCTTTACACAATCAAAAGAATTATTTAAGTTTGTATGAAATGTGAATGTGTATGAATCAAAATGGTCAGATAGTCAGATAGTCCCTGATGAGCAAAGGTGCAAAACATTTAAAACGATGCATATTTCAAAACATTCCTCATAGTGTCTTATAGGTTCTTAGAAATGAAAAGTTAAAGACCAACTTTGGCTACTAAACCAACATGATTAATCATATTAGTACTACAAACCTAATGCTTCTAGACCCACCTGAATGGGGAGTGTAGTCCTGTATTCCTGATCAACCAAATTAGTCGAAGACAGTTGAATGCTTCCCTGTGGAAGAAACAGGTTGTTCATGGTCACCTGATAACCAAAATTCACATAATCACCTGCAGAAATAGGATGAAATTATGTCATTCTTATGAGAAGTACAACTGGTCTTTAGTCTGTAATATTAAGGGAATGTCTGCTCTCACCTGTAGAGGTGATTAGGAAAATTTGACAATTCTGGATTGAACAACTTTGGCAATTTATTTTAAAGAGAGTAAAGATATCCCCAGTGGGAGGGGAAATTGTACAAGTGGTTGAGGGTAGATTTATGATATTTGTGATAGAGGCACGCTTCAGTCGAAGGTTTCGGGATGTTGGGAGTTGAATATTGTAGCAACCGTAACCAAGATCTTGATTTTTATAGCCTGCAAGAAACAAAAAAAATAAATAGATGCTCATAATAATTGTCAGAAAAAAAAAGAAAAAAAAAAACTTATGGAAACAGCCATACCTTTAACTACGATAGTGCTGCCAGGACTGAGGGTTTTCAATAGCACACTTGAAACATTATAAAAGGTACCACTTCCAAGATGACTAAGATGCATCTGACCATTTTTGTTTTTTTTGCATGGAGACACAACAACCTTAAAAACAAAATAAACCGATACTGATACAAAATGCCCACATAAAATAATACAAAATATTTAAATATATAGTTAAACAAATAACTTACAGTGCATGTACATTATTAGATGGGAAAGCACCTAACAATAATAATAATTTGCAGAAATTCTTGCAAGTCTGCGCTCTTATTTATTTCATACAGTGTTCTTTAAATTTCAGTGTGAGAGTAATAAAATAATTATGAAGTCGATTTTTTTGTGTGTATATTTGAAAAACTTACTGAACCCTTAGGATGTATGGAGAACTGTTCAGGCTTTACGTAGAACCACTCAATCTCTGTTAAATATGTTGGGTCTGATTGTAGAGAAATATTCATATTGACATCTACTATATCACAGTTTGATAAACACCTAACAAGAGGAAATATATTTAATTATGTTGTTGCATGGGAAATCAAATTCAATAAGTATCACAACATCTTCATACATACAAGAACTAGTGCATTATCTGTATATAATAAGAATAAGAATAATAAGAATAAGAATTGTGATAATATAATTATCATAATTATAATCATTATAATTATTATTATAATAAAATTACAAATAAATAGTCTTCACTTACTTGATATTAATATCAGCTTTATTGCTGTCATGTAGATCTTGGCATGTGCAAGTGTTTATTATATTATCTGAAACAGACCTTTTAAACTTTCAACATGAAGAGATAAAGAGTTAGAAAGTAATATAATGTAATGCGATAAGGCACTATCAATAAATTACTGTTTTATTTTTTTTAACAAACTGTTGTTTACCTGTGAAGAGTGTCTAGCTCCATTTCTTGCTGATAAATTGGGTTGAACATAAAAACCAAAATCAGTGCAAAAAAACACAATTTGAAACATAAATAAGGTGAAATTACTTAAATTATGTCTACAAAAATGTTTTAGGCTGGTATTAATGGTTAAAAATAAATTGCTAATGACAAAGAAAGGAAAAACATACACTAATGCCAGCTTTGTGCATGCTTTAGTAAAGAAGCCAGTAGAAGTCTAACCATCTTTGCAGTAATATTTTATAGACAGATAACTTCCAAGGTGTGGACAAGGCTCTCCAAAGGCTGATGTTTCTACAGGAACTTCGCAAACTTGATGACCATCGCAAACGTCTACAAATGAAACAGGCGTACAGTCATTCGAATCAGACATAACAATCGGATCAGCCACAAACTTTTAGTGCTCACTTGATATGACAGAGGATTATGCACATCCACAATGCCAACTACATTAAACCCAGTGTATAATTCATTACTGCTATACCCGAAACAAAAAGCACTGATTGTCTAAATGCAAATATCATGGTAAATATTTGACCTGGATTAGTTTTTCAATGCTGGAACTGGAATATTGTTTCCCATTAGTGCTGTTGAAGTTGGGGATGTATTTGTGTCTTGCTTTGTTTTGCTGGCAGACATCTATGCAGATAGGTAATAATAAACCTTTTATATTTGTGTTCTGTGTTTGTTTTATAATTTGCATTGTCTAAGTGTAATTCAACATGACTGAATACACATGAATGCTGAAACAAGCAAACATCAGCCACTTTTTTCTATATGTCTACTTTAGTGTGGTTGTTTGGAAAGAAGGCCTGGGACATCACTTATCTATTTCACTTGTAAAAATAATAAAAGTACCAAACTATATATAATGTTACAGCGCAAATGTGGAAAAGTACAGTTCGGAGCTTTTCTTTTCTCAAGAGTTCAGGCAAATTTCCACTGTGGACTTATGTTAAGCACATACTGTACCTGATATCACACTCCTTACATCCACCCAGTTACACCGGTCATGTACAGATGTGTTGGAGAGAGAATAGTTGACTCTGCAGTAGTGCACTTTGTTTCTGCCATAGAAGCTCTCATTAATCTCTATGGCCTGACCAGGATCACATTTCAGCACAGCATGGTTGTCCAGGCACGCCAGCGTCTGTCCCGACTCTGAAACAAGTGCATAAACAGCAAATACACTCCACAACTGAACAAACATACAGTATATCTGAATAACAATCTTTGCTCATTACAGTGTATATTAGAGTCTGATATCTTTGTATATTGGAGTCTGACATCTAAGGTGGGCTATGATTTAAATTTGCAGGAATGTGAATAAAGTTGAAAATACAGTTAGATTCATAAAGATATAACAAAATGTTGCTCTAGAATTAGACTGGGTTTGGCAGAGTTGAGCTTTGAGACTAGGATTCCCCAGATAACAAAAATCAATATTTTGCGAGTGGAACATGTTGTTACTTTTGTACAGGTATAAACCACCAAATAAAGATCACAAGCATGTAGCTATATCCCAAATAAAGTCTATGTACATTAACATAAATGTAACCTGAGCAGGTAAATTAAATAAATAAATAAATAAATAAATAATAAAGTAATGTAGTGAAGTTGAGGTTGAGGAACTCCCCAAGCCAGACTCAATGTCTTAAATACCAATATCTCATAGTTCTAGTAGGTTTATACAGAAACAGATATAGACATGTAAATTACTAATAACAGTATCATTGTTTAACTACAATAATATTATAATATCTAATTAATTGCAAATCCATCAAAACATTATTCAACATCCAATAATATTAATAGTAGCAGCAACATATTGAAAATAAATAAATCCATATTAAGAATGAGTTTCTTGCATATAGGAATGGCATTAGTTTATTTAATTACTTTTATTTAGGTTTTAGCTGGAATTCTAAAAATGACTTCCAGGTGTGATGGACAGAGAAATTATAAAGACTTGTTGGATATAATTAATAGTTAATTAATGCTCTATGACTTCAACATAACCAGAGCTTTAGCCTAGCTGAATTTGATTTGAATGTGATTTTAAATGTGCAGTTATTTTCAGTAGTAGTTGTAAATTTACCCTCTGATTTTAGCCTGATTTTCATTAAACTTGAAAATTATTAATTAGCTTTTTTATTCATTTATCACTTTTAACATTGGTCATTGTCGTGAAGCAGCTTTACAGAATGTAGATGTAGATTTTATGCTTGTGGCCAACATCATACAATAAAACGAAGTATGCAGTACTTACCAAATTCACAGATAAAGTAGAACTCCTGGCTGCAGTTTTCTGTTGCCACCCAATGAAAATCTGATTCATTGGAGATGTAGCCACAGCCAGTGCCGTGAAAGTCCAGCCTGTTAGAGTAACTCACTTCAGAGGCATCCAGCCAGGACAACGGATCTATAAAGCATTTTAAAGAAGATCTAGAGCATTTGTATTTTTTTTAGCCACAATTATTAATTAGATCAGTCCTTAATACAGTCTTGAACAAAACGATCCTTTAAGAGTTCAGTGAAACAGTGATTTGATAGCTCCACATCTGAACACTTGAAAATAACAGATAAACAACATAACCACTACTATAACCACTATATTTTTACCTTGAAATATGATAATTAAAATATTTAAAACTAAATATGTTTCTATGAATAATTATTGTAATTAATGTAATATGTGTTACATATTTATTATCATCGACTATGCCTTGAAGCTGGTCTATATCCAATTTCTGTCCAAGTGTGTTAGTGCCTCACGTCATGCTTTAATGAATAGAAAGAAAATAGTGCATCATCACAATTTCATGCATGTTCTCTTATTCTTTTTCCTCTTAATTACAATGATTTCATTTCAGTGATATCGATGGATGAGGTTACTTGAAAGGTCTATTACTCAAATTATCAATCGATAATATGTTAAAAGCTCAACACTGTGACTTGTTTAAAATAAGCACAATGCAATGTTTTAACAAAGAAATACATAATTAAACAAGCAAAAACTAAAATTAAGTTTGCTGTCATGCTTAAATAATAATTCAACTTTTTTTTTCTTTTTCTTTACCAAATGGCACCTTAATCACACAATCACCTTTACAATTGAGGTTGGTATTCAATTTAGTTAAAATGTAGTCAAACGCAAGTAAACTATTTCCTTTTATTGATTCATGAGTTTTTATACTTTACTTTTATTCTTTATTCAGTTGAATTTAGATTTTGGATTTACCTCTAGAGAAAAATTTAAATAATAGATACATTCCAAGAATCATTTTATCCAAATATTTGGAACAAAATGTATAGCATATGATATATATCATTATCTTTTTTACATAAACATGGTACATGAGATTTATGCATGAATACATCATGTACAAAATGTACAATAACTAGATTAGGAATATTTTAAAACATTATGTCACTTCAGAATGTTTATTGATTTATATATTTTTGTTGCATTTTCCCCCACAGGTGCTACTTGATAAATGTAATGCCATTACAATGCATGCACATTTAACATGTTCAAAAAGAAAATGCATGAAAATAAAATGCATTGAAGTAAATGAACTGAGTAAATTGAAGTAAAATTAACATGTTCCGTACACTTCAAAACATACATCTTTCACATTCCAATTCACATGCATTCACTTGTTAAATATGTTAAATGTGCATGCACTGTAATGGCATGGTGGAATATGATAGGTTGATAATAACAGAAGAAGATTAAAAGTGAGCTACAGCTTTAACCTATCACTATAAACACCATCTCACCTTTAGAAGAGGGCGAGCTCAGGTTGAGGAAAGAAGATGTTAAACCAATCCACCAGTTGTGCTGCGGCTGCAAATGTTTCTGGAGAAACTGCTGTGTTTCTTCATTATGGATAAAGGCTAGATGTCCCCCGCTGAGCTCACACTCAGCCTGAGCGTTACCAAAGCTTTGTGGCAGGGTCATAAACTCATAACATGAGCCACTATAGGCCTTTTGGTTCTCTGTGCATGAACCAGTCTCGGCGTACTCGTTACCACAGACTGTGGTGACACTGAGGATAAACATAAGTAGTAAAGCAGGCAGAGGATGTCTCTCCATCTTCACCTCACCACCTGGACACTAAAATTGGCACTGCGTTGCTTTTGCTGTTTTATAAGGCAGTGGTGACGTCAGTTCAACAAAGGTTGTCTAAGCCCTCCTGGTGATCATTTACTTGACAACAAAAGACTAATTTGCTATTGTACTGTGGGTCTAATGGATGCACATTATGTCTCTGAATTATCTGTGTGTAAGGCAGTTATAATACAATCATGACCTAAAAGCAAATAAAAGATATAACAGAAAGCAGCGATTATTAGAGTTCTAGCAAGAGAGCAAGAGACAATAATTCGACAAGAATTAAGCACAAAGATGTGCGCTTCCATTCCGTTTCTCTTGCCAGGGAACATTTACAACACCCTTGTGCTCATTGCCACTCAAACTTTTCAATCATTAATATCGAGCTATGCATTTCCTAATGAGCGATATTGTTGCATGCCCAGCAGAGGGCACTGCTGTTTTTTTTAATTATTATTTATTTTTTGCTTCGTCATCTTACACGTCTCTTTGTGCGTGTAATTTTAAAGTTTGTCCAGCAGAGGGCGGTGTTGTTTTTTTTGTCTGTTTTACTCTCTTTTGCATGTGATGTTGTATTTAAACCAGCAGATGGCGCTTGTTATATTCGCCTTCATTTAAATGTGAACTCCTGTTAGGATGTTTGCTTTTCTGAGAGAAACTAGTGCGAGCCTTTTTAAAATTCAGTGTATAAGAAGTTATTTGAGAATTTTTTATTTTTTTATTTTGCTTATTTAAATTTTGTTCAACATGATAAATAAATTTAAGAAATAATATGATAATAAAATAAAATGTTCTTCATTTTTAAATAGTTTAATGCATTAGTAGCATTTTACCAATTACAAAGCATTGATTATTTAATAGTTAGATTGGGTTTGGACTTTTTAAAAAGTATATTACGGTATTTGTATTTGACATTTGAGCTCCTAGCATTTTTTTTTATTTAAGGCAGGCTGATGCCTGATTTTTAGAATTTCTCATGTTGAATGTAAACTTATATATTGCCAGCTGAATTTGTAGTAATTTGAGTGTCATTTCAGTTGTATAATCAGATTTGTTCAATATTAGAATTTTGTAATTGTGTATGTTTTTGAGTGGTAAAGTGTGTAAGTTTCTGAACCTGATTTTGGATGAATGATAAAATTGCAGCAGTGATTGTAGTCAACTAGATTATAATGAGATGGTAAAAAAAAATCAGATTAGTTTGGTTTACAACCTCTGTTTTTTTCACCGTATTTACTTAAAACCTTGCAGCAGAATTGGCTATTGACGGTCTGGCCCCTGGAAACGAATTCTCAATGGACAATTCTGTGAACATCGAATAAGACGATGAGCAAGCTGCAGACCTGTCTCGGCTTTTTCGGGCGTGGGCTCGTCCACTGTGAAGACTTTTGCTTCGTCTCATGGTCGTATCCATATACCCAGGTTTCAGGTCATCCACGGCGTGAGGATCGCCTGGACCGTTCTGTATGACACACTGACAACAGCAGCAATGTTGTGGATTGTTCTCTGATGATCATCATGCAAAAGTTGCCAAATGGCTTCATAATTTAGAGATTAAGTGCAATATAGAGCTATATAGAGATTGTGTGAGAGTGGTAACTGACTCAGACAGGACTCAGACAGTTGCAACATGACCTTGTATTAAAGATGTCGAAAAAAGTGTGAACTGTAGGGAACCTAACTGACAATAGGGAATGAGATTGGAGCTGAGGCCAGATTAACCACTTCTGCATGGATATTATTATTATCAACTATGGAATGCAGTTACATAGATAAAGACAGTGACCTCAGACATCACATGCATTCTAGCTCACAATATCTGACTCTTATACCTTTTAAGTGAGTTCTGGAGATCTGAAAAGCCCTTATATTTGCACCTATTTAGGATCAATTTAAAAAGTACAATGGTCTGCATACTCGTATTTTATTAATAACAAATGAGATTTACAATTTTTTTTCAATCCCTACATGCACACATAAATGTGATCAATATTGTTAAGCGCATAATCATTAAACTCAGAAACAGAAACTTTATTTGACCCATTTGTAGTCCTTAGTACTAAAAACATTATGTAAAACACAACGTTATCGTTGTAAACTCTAATATATGCTTTTCTATTTTATTTATTTATTTATTTATTAATAGAAATGGAATAATTTGTTAATCTTTATTTTAAGCATATCACAAAGTGTAAGGATGGGTTGTGTGTGGTTTTCTTCATCATTTCTTCTT
Source organism: Clarias macrocephalus (assembly GCA_011419295.1). NCBI lineage: Eukaryota > Metazoa > Chordata > Actinopteri > Siluriformes > Clariidae > Clarias > Clarias macrocephalus. The sequence continues at coordinate 244,739 of JAAGKR010000058.1, forward strand.
CACTGGGATGCCGACCATCTTGCAGATTTTTATCATCATCAGGTCTACTATTTCCTCCTCTTCAGATGGCTGGTGGTACAGATTTTATTATTAGGTTTGAAAAATGATTAGATTTTTAGATTGGTGTGAAAAAGGCATTTACTATGAGCAGATTGTAAATATTTCTTCAGTTGAAATCAGTTATCAGAAATTAGGTGTTATAGCTGAGTTTGAGGAATTTAGAGACCAATCTTACAGTGCTGACTTTTCCTTAGCATATTTGTTACATTACATTGTTGTATTGCGTTACACCACTAATATAGACACTTCATGGCCAAATATGCATCAAATATGACTGTTTCTTTAAGCTTTTTTACAGGGCCTTGTGTGGTTTTTCTTTAAAAAGCAGTATATTACATATTACCTTATAATGCTTTCTCTCGTGACTAAACGCCTCAAGAACAACCGAGACGAAAAGGTTCAACACCACGAATGTCATGAAGATGATGCAAGAGAGAATTAGGAATCCACCAAGCACTGGGCTCAAATCCAGGACCTACAGATAAGAAACAATGAAAAATGTAAATGCATGTTTGTTCAACTTATGGTCAAAACATTTTTGACTACAGAGTCACATACCTCTACATAGTTGAATATGCCTAGCTGTAAGGCGACAATTGCTAACATGGAACCTTGAAGAGTCTTGTAGGTGTACAGAATCCATCCAAACAGCAAATTGCTCTATGAATAAAAAAGAAGAAAACAAATTGTACTTTTTTAATCACGCATCTTTAGTGGGGAATATACATAATCATTTACACTTTACTGCGAGGAAATTACATTTTAGCAAGTGAAAATACTGTTTCTTAAATTGTCACATTTATCCAGTGTCACAATAAAACAATCATTATTAGTAGTAGGAATGCCATATTATTATTGAAATCTTTTTTCAGCCAAAAATAGAATTGACATTTAATGCGGGTCGCACCAGTACTAAGCTTCATGACTCAATCCTTCCTCTCCCTGGAAATCGAACGGTATTTGTTTTTTAAGGAACTTGGCCGATGGTTTTCCTAAAATTTGTCTGAGTCAGGACTAGAATACCACAATTTTGCATTCTCTCCCACAAAACATATATCAAAATATTCAGCTGGCTCTCCCGAGCACTGTGCAATGGTGTCAACTTCGGTACAAAACAATACTGTTATTGAGACCCGAGGATTCGTTTGGCAATGCCAGAATGAGACGCTTCCCGAATCTGCTATAAATTTTATATCATAACATTTAGCTGGGTCTGCTGAGTGCTCAGAAAATTGTTTGGGATTTATAAAGTTTTTCTTGGGACCTGACATTAAACTGAAATCCTCATGGGATAAAATTAATTTAACACTCAGCCTATTTTCAGACAATTCCTTCCGAACGTTTTTTTTTTTTTTATAACTGCTTGTTTGACCACAATTTTTAGAGCACCAAACATTACAAGAAGTGAATTTAAAGCCTAAGCTCTCAAAAAAATCAAAACATCTCAACTCTACGACTAACAACTCCTCAGATAGAAGTCTCAGAATCATAGTAGTCCTGTCCTGTCCTGTTTAAGTGAATGAAGGAGTTCAGTTTCAATGTTAGATGGTCTACTGTGAGACCACACACCCTCCATTTACCACCACTCCCAGGCTGCCTGCATGGCCAGATCTTAGGAACCATATGGCATAGAAAATGTTTCTAGTGTTTTGCCCAGGAGAACTGATGTACCATCCTTTAGCCCCTACTTCACAATTTCTCCAGATTCTCCAATTCTCTTCTAATTATTATTATTATTATTATTATTATTATTATTATTATTATTATTATTATTATTATTACTATTATTATTATTATTAGTAGTAGTAGTAGAAGTAGTAGTATTAGTATTATTATCATGTCATTGTTTGTCCCTCACCACAATAGAGTAGGCCAGGACCAGGATGATTAAGACAATAATAAAACCAGACATGCTGTTCCAAGCTCTCTGCATTGTGCGGGTGATCAAGGTCAGTTTGGTGTTGAGGCGCATCAGGTGCCACATTTTGATGGTGCCCAGCAGAATCAGGAAAGCCAAAATGTTCCCCAGGTATGTGTCAGCCGAGGCCGTGTCATAGAAGCTTGGGAAACTAGTACAAAAATTAAAAAAAAAAGAATTGTTAAAATGCTGCACTGCGCATCTGAAATATTTCCATGTGTCCTTGTCCACTCACAGGTCTCTGTTTTCCTGAAAATACTGCAGATCCTTGTTTCCCTGAATTGTCCTCTTGACGATTGCACCCAGCGCAGCCAAACTTAAAAGAATGATGGAGAGTTCTAAAAGGTTATACTTGCTTCTGAAGTACTGCAATTTCTGCTGCTTTATTCTCTTCACCTGTTTAAATTGAGGTATTCATGGTATGATTTTATCTAGTAGTAGCCTTATTTTTCTTTTTTAAGACATATATCTAGGTATAATAAAGGGAACATACCTGCAAAAACATATAATATAGAATGAAAAGAAAATAAATGACCTCAGAGGCCACTATATTAATGCCATCCGTTGTCTGATAAAGACGCAAATTATATAGCTCGCTGCTGTACTGGAACGCTCCTGTGAAACACATGTTGAACAGTTAGTGATCCACTTTTAAGATAAGCTTCATATGTTTTAAATATTATTGTAGACTGTTTTCTCACCCACTGCGGTGGTTTCTAGCATCAGGGTGACAAGACAGAAGAGATTGACATTTGCATTGTATACAGTGAACTCAATGAAAATTGCCCGTGTGTATTTGTCCAGCCAAGTGTTGTTAAACAGGTACTGTAGCATACTGTAAAGAGAGAGTAAAGTACTTTGTTATTTTATTTGAATTAAGCAAGTGTTTCCTTCGAAACGACAGCCGACCGCATCTTTTTGAACTGCTCGCTCGGAGTAACACACTCGGAGGACAGCGCTATCCGCTCCTTCCGCTTGCGTGAGCTCACAGACGCCCCTGATTGGCTGTAGAGCCGCGATTAATGTGGGAGCACTAAGTACCTCTCACTCCTCCCCTCTGAGAGAGCTCGGCCAATCAGCTCCCTCTAGACCTCCGGCTGCGAGAGGTTACAGCATCACCCGGGAATCAAACTCGCAATCTCCGGATGATAGGGCGAGAGCTTTACCACTGCGCCACTCGAGCAAGTCTTTAACGTGACACAGAAGAATGAGTAGTCTCAATGAGTGATTAATTTCCTACTGGCCGCGCATGCTCAAAGGATCGCTTATGTGCAGGAAACAGAAATGAGTAGTTCCCTTTGAGTCTTTCGTTCTTTTGTCATGTGACTCCCACAGACACTATGCAGTGTATTACACAGGAAACAGAACTGAGCTGTTCTTCTTAACGAGTCCTCCAGTCCGAGTCGTTCGTTCTTTTGTCACGTGACTCCCATAGACGCTATGCAGTGCAATACACAGGAAACAAAATTCCAGAGTCCGAGTCGTTCGTTCTTTTGAATCTATTGCACTGCATAGCGTCTATGGGCGTCACGTGACAAAAGAACGAAAGACTCAAAGGGAACTACTCATTTCTGTTTAATGCACATAAGCTATGGAAGAGCTTGGGAGAAGCTATGAGAGGTGAGCTGCTTATTCTGTTTATCATAATATGTCCTTAGCTGCATTGTAATATTTCCATTACTGGAACTATAGACAAAATTTGTGTATGTAGACGTCTGGGGGTCTGTTTATTGAAATTGTAACATTTTATTTTATTTCTGATCAAAAGAACGGAATGAACTCAAAAAAAGATTGGTTCATTTTGATGAACGAGAGTCAAAGAACCGAGTCACTAAAATGATCCAAACTTAACATCACTAATGAACTGGCTGAAAACCTTATTCAGGCTGACTGGCCAACATGGCATTACTGTTATGTTTATATCACCACCTGCTGTTTTGGCATGCTTAGACAGCATGTCTTAAAATTTTTATCTAGACTAAGTTTATTTTTTCTTTTTTAAAACAAAGGTGCCTAAAATACCTGTGGATATGTGGACTAGACCTAAGGCATAATGTCTATTTGGATTATTCTTCATTTTGACCACAGAAATTGATGTGGTCTCAATCAGATATGGAATCATCTGCATGATTTTTTTGGTGCATCCCATGGGATGGCTTTCTTAGTGATAAGTATTGTGCGGACAAAAATGCAAATATTACACCTCCTATTTGTGTCTATCTTATGCTTACCTCAGCACTTATATTCACAATAAGACTAAGATGTGATTGCTATCATTTGAGTAATCATAGTTTGTTAATAGTGAAGGGCAACTTGTAAATGTCAATTGTTTCTGTCAAATGTAAATGTCAAATGTATGGACCTATAACATAGTTTCTTGTTATTGACATTATTGAGAAAGTTTTCACCTGCTTGCTTGTCGTGGGTCAAGACCCAGGTCCAAGACAAACCCTCCACCTCTGTACAAAGCCATGGTGCCCCAGATTGGATGCCCTCTGAGTTTGGACTGAGTTTGGTATTGCCAGGGTATGAGAAGGGTCTCAGATATATTAACATTTATTGAACGCATCCAGCCCGGACCATAGGAGTCCATATCCTCTACAGACCAAGTGTATGGGGCATTACAGTCTTGAGCATCTTGTTGCATGGGTTTGGAAATTTCACATGAGTCCTTGTCCACTCGAACCTGCCTGAGACGAGCACTTCCCACAAGCTTTGAGTTTCCATCTGTGATGAAGCCTGAAAATGTAGAAATGAATTGGTCAAAGATTTCATCAGATCATTATGGCCTGAATCGAGCCCAGTGTAACAGTGCATGTTTCATATTATATTTTTATATTTATATTGAGACAAAACCTGGACGTTGTCCAAAGAGGTTGCTGATGAGGACATTATTTGCCCAGTTAAACACATCTCCAGGACTCATGCTGTCAGTGATCCCAGTGCTGAAACTTTGCTGAATGTGCCGAGTGAGATAATAAGCGTTCGGATCGCGCTGACCATACGTAGTCAGGAGTAGTACGCACAGAAATGCAAAATAAACTGTGTAGAAAACAGACATGTTTAGACAGTCCGCCGCTCTTTCTTTTTGTAATTAAATAGAATTTACTTTACTTTTGACTTACTGATAATCTCCCTAATTAAGGCAACAGCTTTCTGATTCTTAAGAAAGTTTTCCTTCATTTTCTGAATGTCAGCAGGAGGAGGAGGCTGGTAGAACAAGGACATGCTGTCCCGTCTGGAAATGCGTACATCATCAGGATCCTCTGTACACAGGAGCATAGTTTTTATTTAAGAAAGCCTTACTGTATACAGTAAATGACAGAGCAGGAAAACGAAAGGCTTTGTTAAAAGTTGACATTGAGTCAACCTGAGTACCTGAGTAGGTAAGTGTCATATCCTTTAACACATGGAAATAATTCTCATCCTCATTTTCAACTTTTTTTATAACAAGAGCAAAGAAGATTGCCAATCCAAGTACCTGTCATACACGAGTTACAGTAAAAAGATGAAACTAAAATAATAATAATCAGTTTGTTTAAACATGAAACAGAAGTGAAGTGCATCTTACTTTTATAGGCTGGGTGACAAACAAACTCTCAAAGAACGACACTGAGATAGAAATAAGCCAGCTGATGGAGCGTTGTTTTCCATATGTCAGCCCATACATCATGGTGAAGTATGCCGACACGCCACTAGTGGCTGCAATGAGAATCCAACCCACAATCACAAACCACCAGGGTAAGCCTTTCTGATACCACTTTTTCTTTTGCTCTTCTTCAGGGCTGGCGATTTGGGCTTGACTGTTCATAAACTGAGAATAGAAATACGGCTCTAGCAACAGTTTCATATTTTGAACCTGAACCATAGCCTGAAGGTAGCCCTCTGGCTTAGGGAATTGCGACGGATCCAGCAGCCTCAGCTCTTTTTCTAAATTTCGAAGCTGTTTGTAGAGGTAGTGCCAATAAAGCACGTATAAATTCTCATTTTCGGCGTCTTTTACATAAACTTTGCTAAGATTGAAATTCTGCTGCCGAATTATGCTTTCCAGTACAAACAATAAAGTGTTGATGTCCGTTGTTTCAGATTCCTTCGATGCATTTGGAATGGGACACTTCACTGCCTTAGCCAGGGCACGAATTATTTTCTTTAAGTCCTGGGAACAAGTTGTTTAAAATAAACTTTATTAAGCATTTTTTTTTTTTTAGAAACTTGATATTGACTTTGATATCAAAAAACTTAGACCAGGATTTAGATTTACTAAGTTAGGATTACTAAAACCAGAACTTACTTTAAGAACAATCTCAACAGTAACGTCTGTCTGAATGCGCCATCTTTCTGCAAGTTTTTTCTCCTCCTTAGGAGATCCAGATTTGGACTGCTGAATTATTGATACTTCTTTCTTTTTTCGAGGCCGGGTGCTTCTGAATATGGTCACAATCAAGAGATTGACAGGGAACATAATAATGGAACTCTGGATCCCGATCATCACTTGTTGCAAGTTGAATGTGATAGTACCTTTGAATAAATAAAGTGATACTTATTAACTATGATTAATGATATTTTATTATATTTATTATTTATTATATATTAATACTAATATATTAAATATAGATTAGACCAAGTGGTTAAATAGTGGGACTACATTTCAAAATGAATACAAAAATTCTAAATGATAAGATTGTTACATATTAATACCTAATTCCATGTCTTGCTCAGAGGGGTTTTTGGGAATCCCCCAGAACATGATGCTGGTTAACATGGTGCAGAGCAGCAAGGAGAAGCAGCATGAGAGCCGCTGTACTCGAGTGAAATGACTGCTTGCAGGTCTACTTAAGATGGAGTACCAGATGTGGCCGTCACAGAAGTCTTTTACTGTCTTCGTAAAAAATAGATTTCTAAGGGTGAGGAAAAAGACAAGAGATTTAATTACAAAGCTTTTCATTCATTCATTTATCCCCACTTTATCCTTCTGAAATGAACTCATCAGCTACCCTGAGAACAATGGACACAAGCCAGAAAAATCTTTTAAGTTCTAAGAACAAACATTTCCACAGTCTTATTGAAAAAATGCTACTCACTGGAAACCTTTTAAGTCAGTCTCAGAGGCTATATGGAACACCTTGTCCAAATTGCAATCCCCTAAATCAATGGCCAGCCACGAGTTGCACAAGAAATGCCATGCCTGTCCCGTCTCCAGATCCTGTACCATCACCTTATTGACATACCTGATAAAAAGAAACTATTTACTAACTCTAATAGATCTTTTTAAAAAATATATATGTTTGAGTAGTAATTTGCAATTAGGATGCAGATTGTGCTTATTTAAACACAGTTTTTGTTGAGACTGGTCAGAATGTATTTTCTATGTAAAACATGCAGGTCTGACAGTAGTGGCTGCATTTCAAATGACAGGTTTATACACAATGCCTTGCATGGTGGACAGTGCACACAGTTGTACAGTATACAGTATAATTATCACTGGTTTGTTTTACAACAAAAGATTTTTACATTATTCATGCAATATATCTATAACCTCATTCATTACTGAAACACTTGAAAAGTTTTTTTTTTTTTTTGAGAATGCTTAAAATAAGTCAGTTCACTTTACCAATCAGGATTCTCTCCAGAGTTGTCATGCCACAGCCTGATGCTCTGCAGATCTCCAAGGGAGAAAGGAGTAGTGAGCAAAAATATGTCCACCGCTCCTTTAGTGAACACAGGTTTTTCTGGATCAGTCAGATGATGAGGCTTACTCTCCCAAACAGTGCCTATAAGCGTCAGTGTAACCTACAGGTGCATAAATACAAATGTACATAATATGTCACATATTGCATAACACAACATGTTACATTGGACTACAGATCAGTAGGTTGCAGGTTCAAATCCCAGCAACACCAATCTGTCACCATTAAGCCCTTGAGCAAACCCAGTATTGTCAAATGTATAACAAAATGAAAGAACAACAAGATGGGACTACTGACATTAGACGTTGTGGCAGCTCCATGGCGATGTCCTGTAGTGACAGCCACCAAGTAACGATATTCAGCCAGTGGGTCGATATCCTCCAACACAGTGATTCTCACCTTAAACACGATGTCAGAACATTGTTTTATTTTTTGGATTTTAAGAATTTACAGGTTATGTTTATATGTAAGAAAATACTTTAACATTAACTGCTATACCTTTATTTTGTCCTGAAGGTCTTTCTTGCGTGCCCATATCGCTGTTATAATGTAGACCAGGAATATGGCACCAACAAAACACACTACCACAGGGTTGTTGACAAACGTGGAAAAAAGCGCAGCAGTTTGGGACACATCCACCGTGTTGGGCATGACAAAGAACGAGCTCCCAAAAGATGTCAAGTGAGTGCACAGGCACTGAGTAACCAGAGATGTGGTGAGAGGGCCAACCTGAAAATAAAAGTTACATAACTAATGACAACAAAATGCTACTAAGAGCCTGTATATACTACAATATACAGTCTTGTTCATATGGTATCACCCCTCTTTTAATACTATGTGTTTTTTGTGTAAAACCATAATAAAAATTCTCTGATCAAAGTGGGTCTTAGTATTCAGCAAATACAATCTCAGACAAACAACAAAGACTGTTTAACACCATGCAATTATGTATTTCACAAAAATAAAGGCAATACTTTGTACTCCCTATGATTCAGTAACTTGTAGATCCACCTTTAGCTCAATAACTTGAAGCAATCATTTCCTTTATGACTTTATCAGTCTCTCACATTAAACTAGAGGACTTATGGCCCTTAAAAAAAAATTGCTTCAATTCATTTAGGATTGTGGGCATTCATGGATGCACAGCTCTCATGAGGTCCAACCACAGCATTTAAATTGGGTTGAGGTCTGAACTCTGACTAGGCCATTCCAAAAACTTGATTTCTATTCTGATGTAGATTTACTGGTGTGCTTTGGATCATTTTCCTGTTGCGTGACCGAATATTGCCCAAGCTTTAGCTGGTGGACAGATGGCTTTACATTTGATTCTGGAATACTCTGGTATACAGTGGAGTTCATGGTTGACTCAATGAAGGCAAGCTGCCCAGGTCCTGTGGCTGCAAAACAGTCCAAATCAACCTCCACTGTTGAGCTTGACAGTTGGTCTGAGGTGTTTCTGCTAAAATGCTGATTGTTTTCCCCCAAACATGCCATTGGGCTTCAAGACCAAACAAATCCATTTGGTCCCATTTGTTGATCCGTCACTGTCCCAGAAGCCTTGCGCTTGGTTCAGATGCAGTTTTGTGCTTCCATGTTCATGTTTGTCAGACAAGGTTTCTCCTGGCAATCCTTCCAATCAAACCGTCTTCTTCTAATTGTGCTGTCATGCACTTTAACATTTAACATTCTCAGTGAGGCCTGTAGGGTCTAATTTGTAACTCTTGCTTTTTTAAAAATATTATTTCTCTACGCATTGTGTGGTCTTGAATGCTTTTCACTTTAAAATAATCTCTCACTGTAAAAAAAATTATTCCAGATTTTTTTGGAAATGATTTTATAACCCTTTCCAGATTGATGTGCAGCAGCAATTGCCTCTCTAAGAGCATTGCTTATTACATTCCCTGTTTTTTTTGCTAATACACACCTGAATGCTCCAGAACAGCAAACTGCCAAAACTTCTGTTCATTAGCAAAACCTGGTTGCAACTTACCCTCTTACATCCTTAGCATTGAAGGATTATTTTTTTCTATGCTATACATACATAAACATGTTTTTCCCCCCTTTTTTATTAATTTTGTTAAATAAATAATGGCATGGTGAGAATTCGTCTGAGATTGTATTTGCCTAATACTAAGGCACACTGTGGTCACCATGATTTGTATTATGCTTTTGCACAAAAACACATAGAATTAAATGAGGGGATACTAACTTTTTAACATGACTGTATACTAATTTACAATAAGCATGCTGGTATGAATGAGAAAAGCTAGACAGATTCAAAATATTTAAATTTGAGCTGACTTCATAAGACACCTCTTAGTGATTGAGAAGGAATGTGGAATAGATTTGCAACTGCAATAAATTTGGTGAATTATATAATTGGTCATCAAATACATGACCAATACATGGATACAAGTCAGAAATAAAGTTGACAATCTGTCTTTAAGTATGTGTGTGTGTGTGTGTGTGTGTGTGTGTGTGTGTGTGTGTGTGTGTGTGTGTGTGTGTGTGTGTGTGTGTGTGTGTAAAAGTTTACCCCTAATAATTTTCAACACTTTGATGATAAGCTACTGGTAGATGTAAGCCAAATTGTCATGTACTGCAACTTACCCTACAGCCATATTCGCTCCATCTGCTTTCGGACTCTTTCCAGTATTTGCAGTTAGCAGCAATCGATGTAATGTACACTGATGCATTTGTGGAATTCACACCTGCTGATACAATAGGCCTCACTAGAAGATAGTAAACTCCCGCTTCTAGTGCCACATCGTCGGGGGTCAGAACCCACGTATACTCGTCAGCTGTAGAGAAAAATAGATCTAAATTCTCTTCATGACTTTTCTTCCTCGTTTATTATGTTGAAAAAATTGTACAACGATCTACCTTGTGAGTCATCGGGTTGAGGGAATTGAATTTTAGCCAGATACTTGGTGTCATTTGGATGGTATTGGAAGCCCAGATGTAACATCAAAGGTGTCTCATCTGATGGCTCCAGTTTCAGCACCAGAGAGGTGTTTGGAGCCGTCACACTGATGGCCATAGTGCTGTAACTTGTCAGGTTCAGAAATGTTGAGTTTGTATTCGCAACACCTGGTCTTGGTAAAAAAATCTAGAAACAAGAAGTCACGTTTATGAATCTCAATAACAACTTCAAAGTCAACTTGTTTGTTCAAACCTGTTCACAGAAAACTTAAAGCCATTTCATAACCCAAATCATGGTATTGCCTTGCTAGGAACTGTATTTGATTATTTTGTTACTTTTGCTTCATTAAATCCTAGAATAAATATCTGTACTTTTTACTTCACTGTACAGTATTTCTGCTTGGCATTGCATTACATAACCACAGTTGTGTAGAGTGTTTGAGGTAGTAATATTGCCACCTGTTGACTATTACTGTATGCGTGACCATTATTCCAACTGTGTGATAAATTGGCACCCTGTCCAGGCTCCAGGTCCTCCACTCAGGATAAGCTCAGAAGATGAATGAATATCTACTTTTCACAAGTACAGGATTTGTGTACTACTACCGCAGTCCTAGAGTTTTGAAAAAATCTATACTTAAAAAAAAAAAAAAAATTATGTAAATGCCTATTTGATCTGGTTACGTAACCAAGAAAACCCCAAGTTAGTCAAGCGCATGCTAAATTTTCTAGTGTTTCTTTAAAAAAAAAAAAACTTTACTCCTTGGTTAGCTTGATAAACTTATCCACATGAACTTTAACATGGTTACCAGTATTTCAAGGTGAGGTATTAGGGTTAGACGATGCAGATTAAATCTTATTCATTTTGAAGAATAGTCCGAACGTACCAGAGAATTTGTGTGTATTTGCCAGTCTGTTTCTTCAGGCCATATTATCAGCTGCCCATCAACAGCTATTCATATAAAGTTAAATCTCCCAGCCACTCTGTTTGTTACTAACTAAAAAACTGATAACCTAACCTTCTTCTACATCCATCTCCATAATTGTGTTTGAGTGTCTTTTATGCCACTAAAACACCTTAAAATTCTTGATGACACAACACTTTCTTGTATTCACACACATAAAGCTGCAGTGGCACGTTAAAGCTACGGATGAGGGGAAAACATGTTTACAGTACTTTAGGTGTGTAACATGCAGAAATTTTAGAATGGCAGAAAAAAAAGAAAAAAAAAGTATGGTAGTTCCTCTTTAAAAATCACAATATCGTTATGGCCATGAAACTTTATACCTCGATTTCCTCATCAAGATTTTCCACTGGAATTACAGAGCCATTATCTCTGGTAAGAGAAAGACCCCCAACTGTTCCCATAATGTCCTCTTCTTGGTTCCATAGATAAGGGTTTATCCCAAGGCTCAGCATCTGTAACCATATAAAGAACAAACATTATAAATTTTTTCTTAAAAATGTACAAGATATCGAGCAGTTGTGAATAAAAGTGTACATTTTAAAATAATTTATTTATGTCACTGAAAGTCCGATTTTTTTTCAATAAATGTATTTCCTGATTTTCTGCATATAGAGACAGTTTTATAAAGGTAATAAAGAGTAAAAGTAAAGAGTAGCGAATCAAAGCAAACTTACACGCAAACTCACTGGCTCATCTGACGAATCCAGAAGGGAAAGCGAAGGCGGAAGTGAGAAGGCAGCTGAATTGTTCCCAGCTCTGATATTTGACTGGTTTAGCCTATCTGGTGTTATCCTAGAATAGGGGAAAAATGCCACAAAAAAAAAAAAAAGCCCTGTGCTCTGCTTTCCCAGCTTTCTTTGATACTCTATAAGTACAGTAAACCTGACTCAATTCACTGAAACATTCACTATATACAGTAACAGTTAGTTCGGGCCAAGTAATCTGATCTTAGGATAGTTAATTATTCTGTCGGTAACCAGCATGAGTGAAAGTAGGTATTTACATTTTGCAGTACTGGAAAGAGGGGAGAGCAGCTGCCTGACAAAACCCACATTCAAAACTAGTCATCGAAGCAATTTTAGCAAGAAAACACATTTAATCATGTTTTGTCATTTTTATCCTGTTGACAATTTGTCTTGTCTATAAGTGCTTGTTCCGAGCATTGCATGGCTAATGCAAGCTACCCAACTAACCAGCTTCTAACACAAGGCTGAAACCCAAAGGCATCCTAACTTGCACCCTATGTAGTGCACTATATTGCTGATCTTCAGCCTCTATATTCAGACTCTGCCTTTTATTATACTCAGGATTGTAGTGGATCTGAAGCCATTGCTGTAGTGCACCTTAATGTTATAATATTGCTTTTAAACACATACTTACTTGTTTACATACAGATTAATCAGTGGAGAATTGAGTACTATTGGCTCTGTGTTTATCGCTTTATTAACAAGCAGGGCACTCTGCACTTGGTCCATTACCCTGAGTAATAGTCCAGATGTCTGAAAAGACAGAAATTGCATATCATATCACTCTTGTGCTGACAGTTTTGTATTTATGTAGGTAGTTTGTCTTTGGTACCTTTTGGTTTTTATTGGAAAGTTTGAGGAGAATACTGGCTGATGAAACAATAGGCAAAGCTGCAGTGGCTGCTGTAATATTTCCACTCCCTACAGGCAAAGTGATTTGGTTTTGACTAATGTTGTCAAGAACACAGCACGCCCCTGCCTGTGTTATTCAAGAAAACAAAACAAAAAAACAAGGAACCCTTTTGTGAGGTAAGGAACACTCGTGCATTTTTCCTAATTATGTAAATCAACATCATCATTACTGTAGAATTTGGGGTCAGCAGATTTTCTTGTGTAACTATGGTTTGGATTGCAGAAGAAATCGTCTTTATCTGCTCGGGAAGACTGACGGTATTTCTGTCAGCCACGGCATTACACAGAGATTGACACATGCTCTCCACCAGCTTTAGCAAAACACAAAAAACATGGAGGTGAGGTAAGTTGGAAATATCAGAATTTTATAAAAGAATTGAAGACATTTGCAGTAAGTAACAGAATAACATTGAAGGCATTTGCAGTACATATCTCTTTCAGTGCAGAATATCTTGTTACCTTTTTGTGAACATCTTCACTAAAACTGCTGTTTACATTAGTAAAAAAGTTCTCAAACAACTGTGCCAACACAGAGGTTGAAATCGCTCCTGTTGTCTGCAGATTTAAAGCTTGCGACACTGCATTCTGTACAACTTCGGCAGAGTCATCAGAGCTATTTTTAACCTGGAATGGCGAAGGATTAAGTAAGCATTTACAATATTGAAGATTTTTAAACATGCATCAAAATGCTTTTTTAGAAATGGTCAAAGGAGAACTTTTGCTACTACACCAATATAATTCATTATATTAATACAAAAACGTAATGTGTATAGACTTACCTGAGCAGCGACTGTAGTGCTGATTGTCTGACCAGCATTATTTGTGATAGTGACTATTAGTTCAATGTTTCCCGAAGGAAGGAACATGTTTGGCATGATGCCCAATTGATTACAATTATAAGTAAAATCACCTGCGGAAAAAGGATGAAGTTACATATAATTCTTACAAGACTAACAACTTGTTGTTAGGCTGTAATAATAACGAGATGTCTACTCTCACCTTGAGAGGTTTTCAGGTAGCATGAGCAAGGGCCAGTGCAAAAAGTTGGGCTTATGACACAACTGACAACGAAAGACGTGAAGATACTCCCAATAGGAGGGGAAATTACACAGTTAACTTGTGGATTTGTTGCAGGGTTGGGGGAAGTAGTTTGAGTTTGGTATGTGGATGTCAAACTGGTTGGTGTGGTGGGTGGTTGGGGGTGTACGTTGTAGCAACCATAACCAAGAGTTAGATTTTTATAGCCTGAAAGAAACAGATAATAAATAGCTGCTTATAATAATTAGAACACACACACACACACACACACACACACACACACACACACACACACACACACACACACACACACACACACACACACGAAAGTATCTTTTGTAAAGATTCAAACCTTTTACCACAACAGTGATGTCATATCTAAGGCTGCTCAAATATGCACTTGAAATATTATATGTGGTACCATTTCCAAGATTTTGACTCAGGCGTATCTGACCATTATTGTATATGTTGCATGGAAACACAGCAACCTTTTAAAAGGAAAAAAAAAAAGATGCATTTGGGCAATATAAAAATAATCAAAATATATCTCTATAAAAATTAACAAATAATGTTCAGTGCATATAATGTATAAGTGCCAGAGCATCTAACATGATTCTAAACATTTGTAGAAATTCTTGAAAAGCTGTACTTTTATGTCTGGTCATTTCCATGTCAGGAATAAGTTTATTTATTGTGAATATAATTATTATGATTTATATTTTTAACTGTTTTTTTTTTTGTTGTTGTTAAAAACTTACTGGGCCACCAGGCTGTACATAAAACCACTGAGCATTTGTCAAATTATCAGGGTCTGATTGTAGAGAAATATCCATAGTAACATCTGAACCACAGTTTGCCAGACAGCTATAAAAATGAAATACAACAAATGATTTGTTGTAAAAATGAAAACATCTTTACATAAATAGTCACTAGCGATTTATCCATATAATATGAAAAATAGAAAGAGTAACGAAAAGGACAGAAAGAAGAAATGAAGAGTACATAAGGAAGGTAAAAACAATACAACAGCACACAAAGGGGGATACATAATAAGTCAATGTCTTACTTGATATTAACAACAGCTTGGCTGCTCGCATGTAGATCATCACATGTGCAATAATTTATCGTGTTATATGAAAAGAAAGACCTTTTAATCTTTTAACATAGAAAGGGCAAAGAGTTAGAAATTCAGAAGACACAACTGGTAATGTAATGAGGCATGATGCATAAATTAATTTGCATAACACCTTTGAATAGGGTTTGACTCCATTTCCAGGTGAGAAATTGGGATCTACATGAAAAAAAGAAACAATTTTAAACCTAAATTTATGAATACCTTAAATGGATGCAAAACAAAATTATTCTACAATAATGTGCTTAGTTTGTGTGCTCATAATAATACACAAATCGTCAGAAAGCATGCATCATTTTCTACCATACACAAAATTATAGCATATTATAGTACCGTTATAGTTAACCGTACGGATTTTTAGTCTTATAAATGCGACTTTTGCGCATGCTTTAATATAAAACGAGGAGCAAGCTAACCATCTTTGCAGTGATATTTTATAGACAGGTAACTCCCAAGTTGTGGACAAGGCTCTCCAAAGGCTGATGTGGCTGCAGGAACCTCACAATCTTGCTGGACATTGCACAAAGCTACAAATCAAACAGACTTGGAATCATTTCAATGAGATGTGATGATTCTATCAGACATAGTTAGGTAAACAAGCTTTCAGTGCTTGATATGAAGGATTATGTCCACAATGTCGACCATATTAAAAACAGTGCCTCATTCTTCACCACTTCTCCAAACAAAGTCATTGATATAAGGTAAATATTACTAGTAAATATTAGTCCATTAGCTTTGTTGAGATTATGGACGTGTCTGTGTCTGGTTTTTTTTATTATTATTATTGGTGGAAGACATCTCTATTGACAGGTAATGGTAAACTCTTTACCTTTGAATCTTTGTATTCTGTGACTGTGGTCATTTTATGGTGTGTTTGGTTTGGAGTGTAATTCAACACCACTAACTGACGCACACCATAATAATCCAACAGCAACTTTTTCCTGTCTGGCCATTTTAGTGAGTTTCACTTAGTTCATTTAAATGTAATCTTTATAACACTTTTAACATGTATTGGGGAAGAAAGACAGAGACATCACTCTTTCACTTTCAGATATGAAAAGAAGATACCCATTTACACTTAAAATGGTAACACCACCACTTGAGTAAGGAAGTACAGTTTAGTAACCTTCTTTCTGTTAAATTTATTTCAGTTTGTGGACCCAAATTGGTTGAAAAGAACATACCTGATACCTCGCTCATTACATCCACCCAGTTGCATTGGTTCTGTACAGATGTGTGCAAGAGAGAATGATTGGCTCTGCAATAGTGCACTGTGTTCCTGCCGTAGAAGCTCTCATCGATCACTATGACCTGACCAGAGTCACAATTCAGCATGGCATGGTTGTCCACACAGGCTATAGTCTGTCCTGACTCTGAAACAAGTGCATGAATTGCAAATACACTCCACAACTGCAAAGGCATATAGTACAGTATATATGGATAAAATCTATGCACTGTATGTCCTAGCTCTCAATTGGACCGGGCCAATAAGGAGGCTATGATCCAAATTTGAGACAGGGATCTGAATACAACCTCAATCAGGATTAAAGTTCAGAACAAAAATTCCTAGTGTCACCTCCACTTGAGGGAAATAAATTAAATGGATTTTTTTTTTTAGAAATAACATTTTATGATTTCTTTTTGGATCACATACAACTAGATGTGTTGCCTAGCATGATAGGAAGTTCTCTCATCCATGTCTGATTTTTTTTATCCAAAGCCCTCACATACAGTAATTTATTTCCTTGGGCTTTGTTCCTTATCCTAGGAGTCACCACATCGGATAATTTGATCCACAAGATTTGCAACAGGTTTAATGCAGGACACCCTTTCTGTCACAGTTCTCCCATTTCCTAACCAGGCGTTAAACTGGTGTTGCTTGAGGTGGATGGGTTGTAGAGGGCACAATGTTAATGGTCTTGCCCAAGGACCCGACAGGGCTCAAACCCCTGCCCCTCCAATCAGCAATCCACAGCAGCAACCGCCTGAACAATCACTGCCCCGTTTCCCAACATCCCACTCCAATGAAAAAAGAATGTGGTACTAACCAAACTCGCAGATAAAGTAGAACTCTTGGTTGCAGTTATTGGTTGCCCCCCAGTGAAAATTTGAGTCTTTGGAGATGTAGCCACAGCCAGTTGAAGGCATGTCTTTCCCAACCCAATTAGAGTAACCCACTTCAGATCCGTCCAGCCAAGACAAAGAATCTATAAATATAACATTTTTCCTGTTAGTAATTAGATCAGTTCCTAATACACTTTTAGAATGTCATTTTTTTATTTTTAGAAAAACATTTTTAGAACTTTTAGAATTTAATTTCAAAAGCACTTGACTGCCAAGTCCACATTTGGGTTTCCATTTATGTCTATTACTGATATTTATGATTGTGAATGCAAAGCAGAAAACACATAAACGTTGCTCACCTGTAGAAGACAATGAGGTCAAACTGAAGGATGCAGATGCTAATCCAAGCCACCAGTTAAGCTCTGGCTGCAAATGTTTCTGGAGAAACTGTTGTGTTTCTTCATTGTGGATGAAGGCCAGATGTCCGCCGCTGCGCTCACAGCCAGCCTGAGCATTAACAAAGCTCCTCTGCAGAGTCACAAATTCATAACAAGACCCATTATAGGCCTTTTGGTTGTCTGCACATGAATCAGCCTCTGTGTACTCTTTAACACAGACTGTGGTGACAGTAAGGATACACATAAGTAATAAAGCAGACAGAGGATGTTTCTCCATCTTCACATCATCACCTGGGCACTAAAATTGGCACTGCGTTGTTTTGGTCATTTTATAAGGCAGTGCTGACGTCAGTTCAAAAAAGATGGTCTAAGCCCTCCTAATGATCATTTACTTGACAACAAAAGACTAATTTTCTATTGTACCCTAGGTCTAATGGATGTACTGTACATTGTATCTCTGAATCATCTGTTTGCCACGCAGTGATAATACAGTCGGAAGTAAAAGCAAAAAACAGTTTCTCTTAACCATTTATGATCATTATAAATGATCTATACTGTGAAATGAGTCACAAGAGTCCCATCCAAAGTAATATTGCAGATTTTTTTTTTCAGCTCTGTAACACATTTTTCTGATTAAAGTAGTGTTTTTATTATCTTAACATTATTTTTGTAGCCTATATTAGTGGTATATAACATATCGGAATCAATCCTCCACAAACCTGACATTGTGGTATACCTTACATGTCTAGCATTATGGAATTTTTCCCTGGGGATATTCTTTCCCAAAAAAAGAGGTTGTCTGGATGCGGTTTCAGCAGTTGGGTTCCAAAAAGAATTTATTAATTCATTAAAAGATATATGAACTAGTGATGGAGCTAAAACTGGAGAAATGGGTAAGTCCTATAAAATATTTAATATAAAGGCAATTACTTTGCACTGGTAGGACTGAGTCATTTAGTGACAGTAGTTACCTTGGCCTGGCCCATGCTGACCCCTAGTGGTCTGATCGCATAGCCCAGAACAAAAATTCTTTTGAAGCTCATTCACATTTTCAAGCTTAAATTATAGTTGATTTTCTAGGAGCTAGGTCAGGACTTGCCTCCTGGAAACATTCTAGAGTAGAGGACACTAGAATGAGTGGATAATGTACTTAAATAAGATTTCATTGAGGCTGCGATAGTCAATACAGGGCAAATGTCAATCCCTGCTACCTTTTTAAAAAGAAATTTCTGCAGAAGCTGGTGAGTTGGTGGACGACTATATGCTTCGTTACAGTGCCCTCCATACAAACACCTTCATGGCCTCAGTGAGAAAAAGGGGTTATATATTTAATTGGGTGTTGCAGTTCTTCCTTGGAGCAGCTCTGTGGCATAGATGGATTCTCTGTGAAGACCACTGGCTTTAGATTAATCCCTTGATATTCAGGGGAATATATCTGGACTTTCCATTAAGTTAAAGTTGATATGAGGAAAGTAAAGACAGTGAATAATACATCAGGTGCTTTTGTTTAAGAACAGTCTTTTAAAGAAGCCATGGTTTTATTTCCATATTTGCATCTATTGGGTATCAGCTTTAAAAACTACAATGCTCAAAATCAGGTCCATGTACATGATCATATTTTATTAATAATTCTGAGCATTTACACATATTTTGTTGATTACATGCATACAGAAAAAATTTGAAGAAAAAAAAAGCATATTCCTTAAACACAACTCCTGATGAACTTCTAGTCGTGGTCTAGATAAAAACATTTTAAGGAACATTAAAAAGAAGCAATTCACCTATTAAACAGTCTGTTCATCTTTGACAGCTACACAAACAGAACAGCGTAAGCGTAAGAGTAAGTGTAAGGATGTGGGGTTATGTTATGTTTTCTTCATCATTTCTTCTTAACTGTGATGCCAAACATCTTGCAGATCTTTATCATCATCAGGTCTACTATTTCTTCCTCTTCAGATGGCTGATGGTGAGAGATTTTGGATTAGTCAGTTTCATTGGCCATTACAAGCATCTTGTCTTAAAATATAAGCAAATTGTAAAGAAGCATCCTGCAATGAGCACATTACTCATTACTTTGCGCTAATTCTTTGTACCAGAGGGCAATATGTTGCATAATACCTTGTAGTGCTTTCGCTTTTGACTGAACGCCTCAAGAACTACTGAGATGAAAAGGTTCAGCACCACAAATGTCATTAAGAAGACGCAAGAGAGAATTAGGAAAGCACCAAGCACGGGGTTTAAATCCAGGACCTACAGATAAGACACAATGACGAATTAAGTGAGGGATTGTTCAATAAATGGTCAGAAAGATTTGAACAAATTGAAGAAATCATCACCTACCTCTTCATAATTGAATATGCCAAGCTGTAAGGCAATAATCGCTAACATGGAATCTTGAACAGTCCTGTATGTGTACAGAATCCAACCAAACAGCAAATTGCTCTAAGAGAAGATTATTTTATTCATTAATATAAATTTTTATCTTTGGTATATTTGTCCTGGTGATGCTGGATTTCCTTGGTGTGAGATGCAGCCACACACACACACACACACACACACACACACACACACACACACACACACACACACACACACACACACAAGCACACACACACACACACACACACACACACACACACACACACACACACACACACACACACACACACACACACACACACACACACACACACACACTTATACCTAGAGGGCACTTTAGAGTCACTAATCCACCTACTACAGCACAAATCACATCTGGGCAAGTGAAAGTATTGGGGCATTCAGGTCAAACTGGGACTTGTGATGAAATTCTTGTGAATAAAGGCGTAAAATCGATATATAATTTATAGATCACTTAAGTGATAAGACTCTCAGCTGCAGTAAAACATGTGAGTGCAAACATTTTAAAGAAGGTCATATGTCTATAAATGACAATTCTGGCTGAGGTGGCTAAGAGCCTGCTGCAGTGGATCCCATTAACAATCAGCGAATAGAATGCCCAATCCTTGAAAAACAAATCCTGTTTTAAAAAGGCAGATATACATTTAATTATTATTTTTATTTATTTTCTTGGGATATTAGTGATGCTTGATCAATTGGACTATATTAAAAAACTTTTTTTCTATTTTATCTTGTTTTTAGAGGATGGAATGAAGGTTAAATCAGGAGTCCTGTATACATCTTATTATTGTGACATTTATTTTTTTAAGTATGTGATTATGTTTTTGGATCCTCACCAAAAGCGAGTAGGCCAGGAGCATAATGATTAAGACAACAACGAAGCTTGAGATGCCATTCCAAGCTCGTTGGAGAGTGCAGATAATCAAGTTCATTTTGGAGTTGAGCCGCATCAGGTGCCACATTTTAACGGTACCCAGCAGAATCAGGAAAGCCAAAATGTACCCGAGGCATGAGTCAGCGGAGGCTGTGTCACAGAAGCTTGGGAAGCTAGTGCGAAAAAACAAAGAGGAGCGGCTTGAAACGCACTACTGTGAAAACTTATGTGGAAATTTAAAATGGAAATTTGTAATGTCCACACACTCATTTCTGTTTTCCTGAAAATACTGCAGATCCTTGTTTCCTTGAATTGTCCTGTTGACGATTGCACCCAGTGCAGCCAAACTTAAAAGAATGATGGAGAGATCTAAGAGGTTATACTTGCTTCTGAAGTACTGCAATTTCTGATGCTTGATCCTTTTGATCTGTTAATACAATCATAAATTTTATTCTTTGGTGTGATTTAATTCAGTAGAGGGCTTTTTTGTTTTTACAATTAAATAATAAAAAAAAAACGTACCTGCAAAAACATATAATAGACAATGAAAAGAAAATAAACAACTTCAGAGGCCACTATATTAATGCCATCAGTTGTCTGATAAAGACGTAGAATATGCAGCTCGCTGCTGTACTGGAACGCTCCTGTGACAAACATACAGAACATATACTGTAGATATGCTTTTTTAAAAATAAACTCTGTTTTTTAAATATTATAGTAGATAAATATTCTTACCCAGTGCAGTGGTTTCTAGCATCAGGGTGACAATACAGAAGAGGTTGACATTTGCATTGTATACCGTGAACTCAACAAAGATTGCCCGCGTGTATACGTCCAGCCAAGTGTTGTCGAACAGGTACTGTAGCATGCTGTAAAGAGAACGAGTTGATATAATTTATTTGAAAAAAGTTTTAATTACTCTAATTGCACTGTTTTTCACAATCATCTGGAGAGAAGAAGCCCAGGTCACGGGGGCCAAATATTTTGCTTCATCTAGAACTTTCTGCACTTGTGACTTTGCTGCATCCCTTCAGTTGTAATCTAATTACTAATTTTAAAATAATATGTCTCTCTTTACTAAAATTTAAAACAGGAATGGGAATGCTCTAGTATAGGAAGAGGAATGCTCTCTGACGTGCCTGAATATTTTTATTGCATCCCATGGGATACTAGAATTCATGATGCAACTAATCTTGCCTCCTATTTGTAACTGTTTTTATATATATTTAGAATAATTACCAATCAGCCATAACATTATCATCACCTGCCTAATATTAAGTAGGTCCCCCTTTTGCCACCATAACAGTGATGCACCAATGTCCCACCACCACCAGAAACCACCAGACGTCCCATTGAGTCCAAGCCCGAAGGGACCAGAGCTACCCCAGTGGCACAACAGGAACCCAAAACCTAGGTGGTTTTAATGTTAATTGTTTAAAATTCATAGCTGATCTGTGTATAATTCAAACTGTAAAATGTTCTGTCATGCTGTGGTCAAAAAAGTAAAAAAGTTATGTTGAATGTTGAGCATGGTTTTGACTTTGGGCATTAAACTAAAAAGAGTTAGAAAAAAGAAAATTCACCTGCTTGCTTGTTGCGGGTCAAGACCCAGGTTCAGTACAAACCCTCCACCTCTGTACAAAGCCATGGTGCCCCAGATTGGATGCCCCCTGAGTTTGGACTGGGTTTGGTATTGCCAGGGTATGAGAAGGGTCGTAGATATATTTACATCTTTTGAATGGTTCCAGCTCGGACCGTAGGAGCCCATATCCTCTACAGCCCAAGTGTATGGGGCATTGCAATCATAAACAGCCTGCTGCATGGCTTTGGAAATCCTGCACGAGTCCTTGAGCACTCGAACCTGCCTGAGACGAGCACTTCCCACAAGCTTTGAGTTTCCATCAGTGATGAAGCCTGAAAATGTAGAAATTGAATGGTTAAATATTTTATCAGATCATTATGGCCTGAATCAAGCCCAAAGTAACAGTGCATTTTTCATATTAAGCTTGAGACATAACCTGGACGTTGTCCAAAGAGGTTGCTGATGAGGACATTATTTGCCCAGTTAAACACATCTCCAGCACTCATGCTGTCAGTGATCCCAGTGCTGAAACTTTGCTGAATGTGCCGAGTGAGATAATAAGCGTTCGGATCGCGCTGACCATACGTAGTCAGGAGTAGTACGCACAGAAATGCAAAATAAACTGTGTAGAAAACAGACATTTTTTTTAAAGCCTGTTCTTTCTCTTTGTAAATAAATAGAATCTAATTGTTATCTTGGCTTACTGATAATCTCCCTGATTAAGGCAACAGCTTTCTGATTTTTTATATAATTTTCCTTCATTTTCTGAATGTCAGCAGGAGGAGGAGGCTGGTAGAACATGGACATGCTGTCCCTTCTGGAAATGCGTACATCATCAGGATCCTCTGTAGACAAGAGCATAGTTTAATATTTTTTTTAAAAAGAGAAGATGATTGAGTATGAAAATGCTTTGTTGAAGGTTTGCCACCAAAATCACACCATCGGATCTATGTTGTTTTTAAAAGTTAGATTTACCTTAATAAAATGATATTGGGATAACATTTAATAAATGGTGACACCATGATGTTACAGATTCAAACTCAAAACAACAGAATATTAACTTTGATTTATGTATACAATGCACATTTTCTTATACTGTATGTTTCAGTGTTATTGCTCAGTTCAATTTTCTTTGGAAGACATTAAAGTGAAGTACACCATGGCTTCAAAATGCAGCAAAACCAGTTCTAGTGACAGTGGCAATGGGAGATGGACATGAAATAAAAAAATATTAAACTACATGAATGTGGAAAATTTGTGAACAATATTGCAACAAGTTAAATAAGACAGAACAGAAGAAACAAAACCTGCGTAAATAACCTATGAAGGTTATTTAGGAACTTAACATAACAAACCTAATTAAAAATGAAATACCTGTGGAATGGGAACCAATGTTAAAGTAACACACAGCACCCTCCATGGGCCAACCCTGACATTACACCCCCCCCCCCCCCCTCCAAAAAAAATACCCGCTACTTAGGAGTGTTTAATGGATGTCTGGGATACTGTGACACAGGGGATTATGGCAAAACACTGGACACGGAACTTGAGACTTTGTGTACCTTTGGGAAAACATTGGTGCCAGCACAACATTCTAAAGCCAGTCAATGGTGCCACCACAGGGTACAAAGCAAGCATTATTTTTTTTAAACCAGGAGGAGATGGAAGCATTGCATTTCCCCAAATCCAGCAAGCCAGCCTATGGCACAAGAATTACAGAACACACATGACATCAGTGAGGTTGAGGTGTGCTACTGGCATGACGCTCTGAAAAACTGCGAGGGTGCCAGCAAGGTGCAAGCATGACAACATGGGTTGTCAAATGGTTTTTGGGCTTATTTAGTTTGTTAATGCATCTGTTTTGGCTACCTTGTGTTTTTTACTGTGCCTCACCTGCTGCCTTTCATGACTCAACATAATCTTACCAATTTTACCCCTAATTCTAAATTAATTTATAACCAACTTAATACCAATAAAGTTATAACATACATCATATTGCCACAATGGTTTGACCCCCCAAAAGTCTTGCTAGAAAACGTCTGCAGGTACCTGAGTAGGTAAGTGTCATGTCCTTCAACAGCTGGAACATATTCTCATCTTGATTTTCCACATTTTTCACCACTAGAGCAAAGAAGACTGCCAATCCAAGTACCTGTTATATGGAAATTGCAATATAAACAATGAAACATTTAACATGCAGAAAGTCATTTTAGGTTTGTTCAAAAGAAACAAGTCATTCCTACTTTTATAGGCTGGGTGACGAACAAACTCTCAAAGAACGACACTGAGATAGAAATAAGCCAGCTGATGGAGCGTTGTTTTCCATATGTCAGCCCATACATCATGGTGAAGTATGCCGACACGCCACTAGTGGCTGCAATGAGAATCCAACCCACAATCACAAACCACCAGGGTAAGCCTTTCTGATACCACTTTTTCTTTTGCTCTTTTTCAGGGCTGGCGATTTGGGCCTCGTTGTTCATAGACTGAGAATAGAAATACGGCTCTAGCAACAGTTTCATACTTTGAAGCTGAAGCACAGCCTGAAGGTAGCCCTCTGGCTTAGGGAATTGCGACGGATCCAGCAGCCTCAGCTCTTTTTCCAAATTCCATAGCTGATTGTATAGATAGTGCTGATAAAGTTTGTATAAATTCTCATTTTCGGTATCTTTAACAAAAAAACTGCGGAGATTAAAATTCTGCCGCCGAATGATGTCTTCCATTGCAAATAACAAAGTGTTGATGTCCGTTGTTGCAGATTCCTCTGCTGTACTTGGAACAGGACACTTCGCTGCCTTAGCCAGGGCACAAACTATTTTCTTTAATTCCTGAGAAACAACAATTTTTAATAAACTGTGTTTAGGCACATTTATTAGATTTTAAGCACTACTATCAATAAACGGCTAAGACCATCATTTGAAGACTTACTTTGACAACAATCTCGACAGTAACAGCCGTCTGAATGCGCCATCGTTCTGCAAGTTTTTTCTCATCCTTAGAAGACCCAGATTTGGACTCTTGTATTATTGATACTTCTTTCTTTTTACGAGGCCGGGTGCTTCTGAATATGGTCACAATCAAGAGATTGACAGGGAACATAATAATGGAACTCTGGATCCCGATCATCACTTGTTGCAAGTTGAATGTGATAGTACCTTCAGTTAAAGAAACAGATTTTTCAGAATATATTCACTACTCACACAAAGTAGCTAAATATTGCTTTTAGTTTTTTACTTTTTAAAAAAAGTAATAGCATTACATATCAGTACCTAATTCCATGTCTTGCTCAGAGGGGTTTTTGGGAATCCCCCAGAACATGATGCTGGTTAACATGGTGCATAGCAGCAGGGAGAAACAGCAAGAGAGGCGCTGTACTCGAGTGAAATTACTGCTCGCAGGTCGATTTACAACAGAGTACCAGATGTGGCCATCACACAAGTCTTTCACTGTCTTCGTGAAAAATAGATTGCTGGAAGGGGTGAAAGAAACAAGGTATTTAATCATTTATTCATCTTTATTACCTGGTTTATACTGGTTATGATGAACACAGAAGCTTTCTTGAAAACAGTGGGTGCAAGTTAGAAAAAGTTTTTTTTAAATTTAGATTGAATAATTCATGTGCAGTTATTTTAACAGAGAGCAGAAACAAGATAAACCAGAGGAACCATACATTGAACCCAGACAAGCAGATCAAACTGTTGAGAAATCCAGAGTTCTGCAGCAATGCTACCTGCTGCACCACTTGGCTATGGCATGATACTGTACTGTAGGTGTTCATGTTCGAAATGTTATTTGAAGAAGATTATGCTACTCACTGGAAACCTTTTAAGTCCGTCTCAGATGCTATTGTAAACACCTTGTCCAGAGTGCCATCCCCGTTATCAATGGCCAGCCATGAGTTGCACAAGAAATGCCACATCTCTCCATTCTCCAGATCCTGCACCATTACCTTGTTGACATACCTGATAAACAGAAACTGTCTACTTTAAGAGTACTGTCGACTTTAACTGACTTTATACTGTATGTACACACTGCAGCATATACCATCAGCAAGTAACGGAATGCACTCTGTGTTTATTTAAAGACAGTTTTTGTTCTGATTAGACAGAAGGGAACAGCAGCACGGACAGCGGTATTTCAAATCACATATTTATTAATGCACTCCTAGTGGTAATTGTATTGTAACAGCTCATTCACAGTGACTTGTATGGTGGGCAGTACACGTAATCTACAGTACATGAATAATTGGTTAATATTAAACTGATTATGATGTGTTAATATTTAAGAAAGAAAATATATAATATAATATAATATAATATAATATAATATAATATAATATAATATAATATAATATAATATAATCTTTCATATGTTTACTGTACATTTATGGAAGGACTCTCAGTGCTTTCCTACTGTATATAATGCATGCAAAGTACACATTTTTACAGAATGCTCAAGACAAAACCATCCACTTTACCAATCAGGATGCTCCCCAGAGTTGTCATGCCACAGCCTGATGCTCTGCAGATCTCCAAGTGAGAAAGGAGTAGTGAGCATAAATATGTCCACCGCTCCTCTAGTGAACACAGGTTTTTCCGGATCAGTCAGATGATGAGGCTTACTCTCCCAAACAGTGCCTATAAGCGTCAGTGTAACCTGGAGGTGTATAAAAACAACTAATATATATATATATATATATATAACACAATGACACAAGTGCTACTGTACATTAACACAGAAATGGGACTACTGACATTAGATGTTGTGGCAGCTCCATGGCGATGCCCCGTAGTAACAGCCACCAAGTATCGATATTCAGCCAGTGGGTCAATATCCTCCAGCACAGTAATTCTCACCTTAAACATGATGTCAGAGCATTGTTTTAAAAATAATTTACAAGTTATGTTCATATGTAAGACAATACTTTAACATTAACTGCTTTACCTTGATTTTGTCCTGAAGGTCTTTCTTGCGTGCCCATATCGCTGTTATAATGTAGACCAGGAATATGGCACCAACAAAACACACTACCACAGGGTTGTTGACAAACGTGGAAAAAAGCGCAGCAGTTTGAGACACATCCACCGTGTTGGGCATGACAAAGAACGAGCTCCCAAAAGATGTCAAGTGAGTGCACAGGCACTGAGTAACCAGAGATGTGGTGAGAGGGCCAACCTGAAAATTTGGATAACATAACTCATGAGAACAAAGTACGACTAAAAGCTAAATGAAGATCTTTTGGTTTGCCAAAGCATATTACAGTGCCTATTAATTTCCATCAAGCCAGGATAGCTGGAATAAATGTGATAGCAAAGCTACACAGATTATTTAGAGAATTTGATTTTGGATTTTTGTAAAAATGATTCACCACTCATGGGAAAAGCACACAGAATGGTGTAAAGATGTGAGTAGTCAGATTAGGGCTGATTTCAGTCAGGTCAGGTCAGATGAATAAACAGGATGACACACCCATTGTTTCCCAATTGGAGCTGACATTGTCTTACACCTTCATAACACATCCTCATCAGGAGTGATTGAGATGCAAGTATAACATATGGGCAGCACGGTGGTGTAGTGGTTAGCATTGTCGCCTTGTGTGCATGGTTTGCATGTTCTCCCCGTGCTTGGTGGGTTTCCTCCGGGTACTCCGGTTTGCAGAGTTAAAGTTACATTTAGGGCAGGTGTGATGACAAATGTGCAATTGTTCATCATAAAACAAAGTTGTGTTAAATTGTCAATGTAACTCACCCTACATCCATATTCATTCCATCTGTTAACTGACTCATTCCAGTACTTGCAGTTAGCAGCAATCGATGTGATGAACACTGTTACATTTGTGAAGTTTACACCTGCTGCTACAATAGGTCTCACTAGAAGATAGTAAATCCCCACTTCTAATGCCACATCATTGGGAGTCAAAACCCAGGTATACTCGTCTGCGTGAAGAAAAATAGATTTAAATCCCATTCATGACTTTTTCATCATTTATTAGGCTAGAACAATGGTAGAACAATCCACCTTGTGTGTCTCCTGCTTGAGGGAACTGGATCTTGGCAACATACTTGGTGTCATTTGGATGGTATTGAAAGCCCAGGTGTAACATCAAAGGTGTCTCATCTGAAGGCTCCAGTTTCAGCACCAGAGAGGTGTTTGGAGCAGTCACATTTATGGCCATAGTGCTGTAACGTGTCAGGTTCAGAAATGTTTGGTTTGTATCCACAACACCTAGTCTTGTCAAGAGAATCTAAAAACAGGAAGACACATTTATAAACTCGCTTCATAAATGACAATGTGAATTAATTTACCTTCAGTACATGTTTTATCCTGGTCAAGGTGGCAGCGGATCTAAGGGATGCCCTGGTCTAATTTCTTTCTCAAGAAAGACCACCACTCCACTAAATACCAGGTATTCTCTCTTAAAACAGCTAATATGAGGCAAAGTCTAAGCTACACTCTTGCGTCTAAGCAGAATCAACTCACAGAAGATTTCTGGACCAAACAATATTCCTGGCAGTACACAGAGAATTTGCAAACAAACTAGCGGATGTTCTCACTGACGTCTTCAGCATCTTGTATAAAAGTTGGGATTCTTAGGGGGCAAGTTACATGTGTACTTGAGAAAAGGACAAAAGAACTGACCTTTAAATGTACTTAAGTCTTAAATAATACAGGGCTTGCAATAGCCTTTTTTGATTATACATAAAAGTTGGCAGAAGTTCCCATTTCCGGATCTCAAGACCCTGGAGCAGACAGTAAAGACTGCTGAGAAATAGAATGCTAGGTATTCTAGGAGAAATTTATAGTTACCGTTCCACCATTAAATATTACCATGTTTTAGCACCTTGGAGGGAACCAACAAAATTAGAGGAAGGACTGAGGAGTTTAATCTTTAAGACAGAAAACAAGCACAGAAATGAAA
The DNA here is from genome assembly GCA_011419295.1 of Clarias macrocephalus. NCBI lineage: Eukaryota > Metazoa > Chordata > Actinopteri > Siluriformes > Clariidae > Clarias > Clarias macrocephalus. The sequence continues at coordinate 274,359 of JAAGKR010000058.1, forward strand.
TACACAATGCATCAATGGGCTATGAAAATTTAGACCTCGATTTCCTCATCAAGATTTTCCACTGGGATAACAGAACCATTATCTCTGGAAAGAGAGAGACTCCCGACTGTTCCACTGATGTCCTCTTCTTTGTTCCATGCGTAAGGATTTATCCCAAAGCTCATCATCTGTAATCATGTAAAGGACATACAGTAAGTCATGAAAATAATTAAACATTCAGTAAGTTTTGCATTAAAAAAGGGAAGTTAATAAGCAAATTTGAACTTGAGGTCAAATGTCGTGTAATAATCTTTAAAATGTCACTGAGTGGAAATGTTTTTTTAGCAAATGTGTTTGCTGATTTTACGCATAGAGAGACAGGATATAAAAAAAAGAATAGTACAAGAATAGCGAATGAAAGGAAACTTACACGCAAATTGACTGGCTCATCTGATGGAACCAGATAAGAAACTGAAGATGGAAGTGTGAAGGCAACTGAAATGTTCTCAGTAATGATTGGGTACTCAAAGAGATAATCTGGTGTCAGCCTAGAAGAGGAAAAAAGCAATAAAATAAAAATAAATAAATAATAATAAATAAAACACTGTGATCCTCTGCTTTCCTAGCTTACTGTACTTCCTGAGTACAATGTAAACCAAACTAACATCAGAAAAATGCCTAATGTTTATTAAATCTTCATATTTAATATTTAAATCTCAGTTTTGCATTTGGTATGGCTGTGTAAATGGCAATGCGGTGCAATGCAGTCATGTGAACTTAGGTTCCCAGTTATAACCCTGTCTTCATCCCTGGTCCAGGCATTGGTTTGTTACCTATTTGAAATATAGATCGATTGCATTGACTCTCATTGTCTTTGCATATCCTGCAGTTATCATTATTGTTTGACTCTTTTGGTGTTTGGTCTTTATTAAGTAAGGGTAGAACTGGAACTAGAGCCTATACTGTGAACATGAGATGGGAATACACCCTGAATGGAAGACCAGTTTATTGCAGCGCACCTTCCACAGCTTTAATATTGCCCATAACACCCTCATACCTGTTCACATAGAGATCAATCAGTGGAGAGCTGAGTAATATCGGCTCCATGTTTATCGACTTGTTAGCAAGCAGGGCGCTCTGTACTTGGTCCATTATCCTGAGTAATTTTTCAGATGTCTGTAAAGAAACATCATTCTGAATCTCATCACTCTTGGTTTGTCGGTTTTCTGTTTAGGTGGTAGTTGGCTGTTGGTACCTGTTGGTCATTGGCAGCAGAATGTTTGAGAAGAATACTGGATGATAAAACAATTGGCAAGGCTGCACTGGACGTTTCATTGCCATTTCCATCAGAAGAAGAAATTAGGTCCTTACTAATGTCATCAAGAACAGAGCATACTGCTGCCTGTGGATGGAAAAAAAAAAACAGGTCAGAAATAGTAAGCATAACTGTTTAATTACATAATTAACACTAACTCGAGTACCGTAGTGTTAGGCGTCAGCAGATTTTCATTCATGACAAGACTTAGGACTGAGGAAGCTAAGACTGTTATCTCATTGGGAAGATAGTTCGTATTTCCTTGGGTCACTGCATCAAGCAACGATGTAGACATGCTCTCCACCAGCTTCAGAAAGAAATAATGGAAGTGAGGTAAAGTGCGGACAACAGAATGTAGAAATGGTTCTTAATTAATTGAAATGTGTAAATGTGGAATATCTTGCTACCTGTTTTTTATCCTCTTCACTTAAATTGCTGTTCAAGTTATCAGAAACGGTCTCAAACACCTGCGCCACCATGGAGGCTGAAATCACTCCTGCTTTCTGCAGCGATACAACTTGTGACAAAGCATCCTGTACAGCTCCGGCAGACAAACCGGGGCTGTCTGTGACCTAGAAAGGTAACGTACAATTTAAACTTTAATAGCATTGCATATTTTTTTAAACATTTCTTATAGTGCTTTTTAGTGCTTTTTAGAAACGGTCAAAGAGCAACATTTGCTACAAAACCAGCATAATTAATCATATTAGTACTAAAAACAAAAGGTCTGTCTGACCTGAGCATTGACTCCAGTGCTGATTGTCTGATGAGCATTATTCTTAATAGTGACTTCTAGCTTAATGTTACCCCGAGGAAGATAAAGGTCAGTTATGCCGTCCATCTGATTGCCCTGATAGACATATTTACCTGCAGGAAAAAAACATTAAATGACATGTAATTCTTATAATACTTCCAACTGCTCTTTAACTTGTAATATCAATAGGATCTATGCTCTCACCTTCAGAGGTTTTGAGGTAGACTGTGCAAGGCTCAGAACAAAAAGGAGTGCTTATGGTGCAGCTGATTCTGAATGGAGTAAAGATATCTCCAGTGGAAGGGAAAATTGAACAGTTGGGTGTGGGTAGATCTGGGTAAGTGTTTTGAAATTTAAAAAATTTGCAACCATAGCCAAAATCATTATTTTGATATCCTGCAATAAACAGAGAATAAGTGGTTGATTATAGCAGTTAGCAAAAAAATTAACAAACAAAATATAACTTTAACATTGATACCTTTTGCTACAATAGTGATGCCATAATTAAGAGTTTTCAGTATTTCACTTGGAACATTATAAAAGGAACCAGTTCCAACATTGTCACTCAACTGCATGGGATTTTTATGGCCTTTACATGAAAGCTGAACCTTTTAGGAAAAGAAAAAAAATACACACAGTCTCTCTCTCGCTAGCCACCCTATTATATGAATGTCAGGAATAATTTCAATGTGAAAATAATTTATGATTTTTTAAAAATATAGTTTTACTTACTGGACCATTTGGCTGTACGTAAAACCACTCAACATTTGTTAAATCATTAGGGGATGATTGTAGAGAAATAACTGTATCGACATTTATTGAATCACAATTTGTCAAACAGCTGAAAAAAAGAGAATAAAAATTATACTAATGCATGGTAAAATACAAATATTTCTATTGTAATTATTATAAGTAATAAAAAAAAACAGATAAAAAAATATATCTTCAAATATACAGGTACTACTGCGTCATCTATGGGAAATGAAAAATAAATGAGACAGAGGAGGGAAATAATAAATAGACAGTGCATAATGAAAGTGAAAAAGAAAATGTATAAATAGGGAGTAGGATAAATGATAGGCCAATGTCTTACTTGATGTCAACATTAACATTATTGTTCTTCTGTAGATCACCACATGTGCATTTATTGTTTTGCTGATTGTTCCTAATGAACCTTCTTAACTGGGAACATGAAACGTTAAAGAGTTGTAAAATGTATAACACAATGATGAGGCACAATATATAAATCAATTATTTGGTTAATTGTCTACCTGGGAAGAACTTTTGGTTCCATTACTTGCTGATAAATGGGGTTCTGCATAAAACAAAAAAAATCAAAATTTAACAGAAAATATTTGAAATACAGTATAAGTAATGTTAAAAATAAACTTTTCTATAAACAAGTACTAATCATTGGTGTACATACTGTACGCATGAAACAAAACACTGCAAAGAACTACACTGAACTAAAACAAACCATTTATAATAAAACTAATGAGCAACTCGGTTCAGGTGAGCGCCCACGTCACCTGACCGAGATGCAACATGAAGTTTAAACACAAACGGAACTACAAAACTAAATCTCTGGGCGCTAGGCACTCTCTAGGGGTTACCCCTGACAATACTCAAGTACAGTAAAACCCTGTTTTTAGATATGGTAAATATCCTTTGAAAAAGGATCCAAATAACACGAAGCTGCCAAAGAAAGGTAAAACATACAGTATAACAATTCCAATTTGATGCATGCTTTAGTACACGATAAGAAGGAACTAGGCCTCTAACCAGCTTTGCAGTGGTATTTTATAGACAGGTAACTTCCCAGTTGTGGGCAAGGCTCTCCAAAGGCTGATGTGTCTGCAGGTACCTTGCAAACTTGCAGGCCATGGCATAAATCTGTGAATGAAACAGACTTTACAGTATGATCGTGTTAATGAAATTTGATTATTGCATCAGCCCAAGTCACACAACAGGCTTTCAGTGCTTGATACTACAGAGGATTATAGCCACAATGCCTACTCCATTAAAACACAATGCATCATTGATCACTGCTTGGTCAAACAAAAGACATTGATGGTCATCAAAGATAAATATTTGACTTTTAATGCTTTCCATTCATCCATGCTTTCAAAATTAACTGGAATGTTGTGTCCTAAAATCAATGTTGAGGCGGTAGATGTATTTTTGTCTCACTTTTTTAGGTGTAAGACATCTGCCCTGATGAATTCTTTATGTGTACCCAGCGGTGTTCGTGAAATACCGGACTAAATATAGTATGCACAAACTTCAAAACAATTCAACAACTTTTACCTGTCTGGCTGATCATGATTCAATAATCATAAAACTACTGCACTCCTTACTTGTACTATACTCACCCCTTACTATTGTACATAATTTATAATGTTGTCTGTGAAATATTGCATATTTCACCATATCTATTCAGTTTATATTGTACAATAAGACATACGGCACTGTGCATATATACATGTCTTTCACCATTATACAGACGGTGCACTAAGTATTATGAATAGGATGTATATGGCAAATATATTTACATACCAACAATAATGCATATATGTTTTGTGCATATATACACGTCTTTCACAACTGCACAATTATTGTTGGTACATACGTATATTTGCCACATATATCTTATTCATAATGTCATACCCCTGTTCCTAATCCCCTAATAGCTTTATATCTGCATTTGTTATTGAATATTAATAGACCTTGTATGTACTTCTGGTGAAATGTAAACAGCATCTCATCGGATTTGCACCTGTTCAATTCAATACAATTCAGTTTTATTTAACAATCAGCGCTTTTAACAATCCCCAATGTTGCAAAGCAGCCTTACAGAATAAAAAAAACTGAAATGAATTTAAAATGTGTGTGGAAATATTTATACATTATATTTATCATTTATTATTATGTATATATTATTATAATTGTCCCTGATGAGCAAGCCGTGGTGACGGTGGCGAGGACAAACTCCCAGAGATGACAACAGTATAGAACCTTGAGAGGAACCAGAGTCAACAGGGAACCCAATGCTTATTTGGGTGATATCAGATACATAGCAAGGATTAATTGTTGGTCACATTGTGGAAGCAGAAAGTTCAGTTTAACAAATTTGCAAAGGTTAATATGAAGTCCACTTTTGTTATTGGGGGCTCAGGTACAAAACTGTTTGTAGGCTATTCATATATACTACATTAACATTTCCTGCTAAAATATAATGTACAGACTAAACTAACAAAACGTTTCCCCTTGTTGGTACCACCTGAATAGGAAAAACTACAGTCTGGAACACTTTTTTCGTGAAAGTGTTCATTAAAATATATTCTTATCTGTGGACTGGGAAATGGATAAAAGGACATACCTGATACTGCAATCACCACATCACCCCAGCTGCACCTGTCCTGAACTGGTGTGTGCAACAGAGAACTATTTGCTCTGCAGTAGTGCATCGTGTTCCTGCCGTAGAAGCTCTCATCAATCACTATGACCTGACCAGAGTCACATTTCAGTGTCACGGTGTGGTTGTCCAAACAGGCTAGACTCTGTCCCGACTCTGAAACAGTGCATGAAATGCAAATACACTCCACAACTGCATAAACATACTGTACATAATATAATGTATACCATTCTACTTTATGTATATTTCAGTCTACGTCGAGTAGAATGGTAAATTTGGTCAGACGTCTACAGATGTACGACAGGTATCCGAATAAAGTAAAAATACAATTAGACTTCCTTAATGTAGTGATATAATCAAATAACTAACCAAACTCGCAGATAAAGAAAAACTCCTGACTGCAGTTATTGGTTGCTCCCCAGTGAAAATCTGATTCTTTAGAGATGTAGCCACAGCCAGCACCAGGCATGTCTGAGCCGAGATAGTTAGAGTAGCTCACTTCAGATCCATCCAGCCAGAACAACGTGTCTATAAATAGAGAAGTTGTTCAACGATGTCAATTCTGTCTTACAAAAAAAGTGTTATATATAATAATAATTTTTTTTCAAAGGTAAAATTCTTTTATTTAACATTTCACCCTTGGAAAAGTAATGATCTTGCTTGAGGTGTTCATTTTAGCTCTTCGCATTGTTGTAAATGCAACTCTTTGTCCAAAGTAGATTTACGTTATGTTTGTGAAGTATAAGAGCATGTTTTCTCATCCCGCCACCCCCCCTTCAGTTCCAATGATCATTTGTTTGTGATATTGACACGGTATTATTTGAACATACAACTCAAAGCATATTATGAAAAATAAAAAAGAATAAATATATAAATAAGTATAACATAATTTTTTTAAATAATTAAATATTAATAAATAAATAAAATATTTATTAAGGATATGAATATCCTTAATACCCTCATGCGATTAGCTAGAACCTCCAATCATGAACCAATATACTTTACCTGGAATATTCTGATTGAGGGCTGTGCGATTAAATTATAGCTAATTATGCAATTAGCTAGTGCTTGTTAACCACATGTTAGCGTTATTGTTAATGTGTAACTTTCAACACTGTTGCTTTTTTAAAAAAACAAAATGCAACATCCAGCAAAGAAACCAGAGTTCATAGCAGTTTCCAGTTTCCTTCCTTAGTGCAAAGAGTTGGGAATGTGTTTGCTTGCATCCTGCTTTAAGCCCTACAGCTCCTGGCCTGCTATGGCTGTACACAAGATGAGCAATATAGATAATGGATGGATATTGTAGCCTGATATGGGTAAAAATGTTTTTGGATGGTTTAATGTTTTCTTAGAATTTCTCAGAATGTTTAATAAAATCTATTTTAAAATGGCGCCAAAATCATAAAATCACATGCAGAATCAAGCTATTTCCTTTAATTAATTCTTAACACATTTTATTTCCATATTTAGGTAAATCCATCCTGTGTCAGATGTCCAATAGATCACGGGTTCTCATGTTTTTTTTTTCATAACTTTTTTTAACTGTTAAATACATTTTACTGATCCCTCTATTCAAATATTTGGCCAATTATTTAAAGTGACCAAATCATATGTTAGCTAATTTTTTTTTCTTCTAATTTTAGAGTCATATATATATATTTTTTATTTATTTATGAAATTTCCAGAGAAAACATGAAGTCAAGATGACTTACACTATCAGGAAAAGTAGAAAGCATAAATTTGATGCAAAATGCACCACATTACATAATAAATTAGGATTTCTTCTATCTAGAATTATGAACACCATATCTCACCCTTAGAGCTGAGGCTGAAGGATGTAGATGCTAACCCGATCCACCAGTTCTTCTCTGGCTGCAGATGCTTCTGTAGAAACTGCTGTGTTTCTTCATTGTGGATGAAGGCGAGATGTCCACCACTGTTTTCACATCTTGCCTGAGCATTTACAAAGCTCATCTGCAGGGTCACAAACTCGTAACAAGAGCCATTAAAGGCCTTTTGGTTTTCTGGGCATGACAACATATCTGTGTACTCATTACCACAGACTGTGGGGACACTGAGGACATATACAAGAAGTAAAGCATACAGAGGATGTCTCTCCATCTTCCCCTCATCACCTGGACACTGAAGTTGGCAGTGGAGTTTTTTGTCGTTTTATAAGGCAGTGGTGACGTCACCATGAAAGTTTGTCTAAGCCCACTTAATGGTTATTTCATCACCAACAAAGGACTTTATGTCTAATGGAAGAACATTGTGTTCCTGAATTGTTTGTGTACAAGGCAGTGATAATACAGACAGAAGTAAAAGCAGACATAGTCACAGATGAACAACAATGAATGGGTAAATACTGCTGCTGAAGAAGATGATGACCATTGATTATTATTAGTAGTAGTAGTAGTAATTGTATTTATTTATTTATACATTTATTTACTACAAAATATACTTTACTTGGAAATTCTGATTGAAGTATTTTAGATTTTTCTTAAATGTTCATTTATTTATTTAATTTAAATTTGATATGGGATATGGTTGATACTGTATGCCTATGATCTTATTCATCACAATTATTAAATCAATCATTGTTTTAGATTCTTGCCATTTTTATACAGCCCTTACCCTGTGTTCTAAGTGCTACCAGTACCTGTGAATGGAGGCTGCAGTCAACTCATTGCTGCACTTACACTTCTCTAATGTTTTGCCAGCCCCGCTACTTCTTCCATTCGTATTCGCTGTTGTGGTAGACACTCTGCAGACTTTAAGTAGCCCTGAGCGTGGCCTGACATATCCATTTTTGCTGTAGATAACGTTGTCTATTGTTACATCTGGTGAGGAGCACACACACACACACACACACACACACACACACACACACACATGGCTTAGAAGTTAGCATTTAACACTGTCGCCTTGCACTTCCTGGGTCATGGTTCGATTCCTGTCTCGGGTCTGTGTGCAGGGTAGAGTTTGCATGTTCTCTCCATGCTTGGTGGGTTTCCTCCAAGTACTCTGGTTTCCTACCACAGTCCGAAGACATGCAGTTTACAGATTACAGTAGGATAATTACTAGAGGTAATACCACCATCAAAAAATAGGAATAAATACAATATACAGCACACTGGTCACCACTGGCCTCCACACCATTGTCCCTAGTTGGACTACAGAGGTTCCTACCTGGATGGATGAATCAATTGATATATACGGGAGTTGGACAATGAAGACATGCAGACTACAGTAGGTTAATTGGTGCTTCCAAAGTGCCCTTATTGTGTAAATGAGAATATACTGTATACTGGTCACCATTGGCCTCCACAGTCCCTAGTTGGACAACAGAGGTTCCTACATGAATGGGTGGATGAATTAATATATATTCTATTTTGTACCCTCTTTTTTTATCTATTTGTTTCTGTTATTTTTTTCTGCCTTATTTCTGACCTTTGGCAATAGAAATGTCCATATTTGTCATCCCAATAAAGTACCTCTGATTCTTAAATTTTGTGAGAGAAAGTGAATATGTCTGTTCATGCTACAAGCAAATAAACTATCCAGTAGCCACAATAATATTGATGGAGATCCTGCTTACCCACCTCCATATGGACTTAAACACCTACAGTAACTGAGCTTCCAGCCTCCTAACACTCAGTATGACTGTTGATGACTATCTGCACAGGGAATAGGAAGAAACCTTGAGAGGAACCATACTCAAAAAGGAAAAAAATCTCAAAAAAATCCTCATTTTGGTAATAACAGATAGCAGGAATTGATCAGCAGTTATATTAAATGTCTGATCTTCTGGAACAAACTGTTTTTTCATAATTATGTTTTATACATGTTTTCATGTATGACATCCCCATGTTGCCAGGCCAGCTGAATGATGGCTGTACTGTATATAACAAAGTTTTAACATAACAAGAGTGAGGATAATTTGTGTGTGTACTGTATATATAGGTTCCTATAGTTACTATGTAGTATGTGCGTGTGTATATACTGTATATCCAGGAAAGTGACGGAGTGTCTGATCTGCCTCTGGAGGAAATCCCAGACTGTGGGACTGTAGCTGTGCTGAAACAGTACACCACCTAAGGTGACATACTTCTGCAGGGCTTTTCAGTTTTTGTTTATGATCTCGGAATTGTCCAGCCAGAACATGTATGATATAAGGAAAAAATGATCTCTTAGTGATGTAATGTGTCCTGGTCTTAACAGAATGTAGACATGAACACTTATAAAGGATTATTTTGTCACTAAATGATGTAGAAAAACTAGTTCATGCTTTTAATCACCTCTAGGTTGGACTATTGTAACGCCTTACTGTCTGGTTGCTCAACTGGGTGTATAAACAAGCTTCAGTTAGTTCAGAATGCAGCAGCAAGAGTCTCACTAGAACCAGAAGATACGAGCACATCACCCCTATCTTATCTACACTTCACTGGCTCCCTGAGAAATTTCGCATTGATTTTAAAATACTACTATTGATGTATAAAGCATTAAATAGTCTTATACCGCAGTATAAGAACTGCTAGTGTCTTACAAACTACAGCAGGGGCAGAGCTTTTTCTTACAAAGCTGTAATTAATGTTCAGGACTCGGACACAGTCTCAGTGTTTAAGTCTAGGCTAAAAACCTATTTATCTACCCAAGCATTTTTGTAAATAGATTAGCCTTAGGTAAAGGAGCATATCTGGGGGACTCATGGACGTAGAGTATCTGGTGAACTGGTATGTTTAGATGCTGTCCTCCCCACTTTCACTGTTCACTCAGGTTTGTTGCCGGTGAAGTGATTGTTTGCTTTACATCTCAGTTTCCCCTCATGTCTGTGTTTCCTTCTGGCTCCTCCCTTTTAGTTATGCTGTTATAGTTAGTCCTGCTGGAGTCCCTGCTTGCACTCTACACTAAATATACATTCACCTTATATATTGTGTTCCTGTGACCATACCTAACTGTGCTCTCTCCTACTCTTCTCTCTCTTCTCCTCTTCCCTCTCCCTGTCTCTCTGTTGAGCTATACATGTCGCTCCTGAGCTGCCAGTGATCCAGGCCCCCTCTGCCCTCTGGACCTGTCTGATTCGTCCTCATGTCCCGCTTCTGGTTGGAGATCTCATCGCATGGATGCCCCGTGTGGTCTGTTTGGGATGCGTCTGGTGACTGGGGACGGTTCCATTTTACCATGATGACGGTCCTGGCCTCGGCTGATGTTGACAGCTGTTCTCAGAGGACTTGCGACTGTAGTCACTCGATAGTTCAGGACTAGTAAGACTAGTAAGATAGTTCAGGAATTTGCTACACTCTACCTGAGCCTCCAATAGCAGACTGGACTCCATTTTAACGTAAACACACCTCCTGTTATACTGAACTTCCAGCCTCCTAACACACAGTATGATGCAGATCAGTCCCTGTTATCCGTTATCACCCAAATGAGGATGAGTTCCCTGTTGAGTCTGGTTTCTCACAAGGTTTCTTCCTATTGCCATCTCAGGGAGTTTTTCCATGCCACTGTCGCCGTCGTCCTCGGCATGCTCATCGGGACCATCTTATAATTTTCATAATAATTCATACACATTCACATTTCATACAAACTTCAATAATTCTTTTGATTGTGTAAAGCTGCTTTGCGACAATGTCAATTGTTGAAACGCTACACAAATTAAATTAAATTAACAGGCAAATTTTACAATACATATTGCAAGTATTCTGGTGTATGCAACTTATGTTGAAGAGAGTAAAGATATTCCCAGTGGGAGGGGAAATTGTACAGGTGGTTGCTGGTCGATTCATGTTAGAGTTACACTTCAGTCTAGGGTTTCGGGATGTTGGGAGTTGAATACTATAGCAACCATAACCAAGTTTTAGATTTTTATAGCATGCAACATGCTGGAAGGTACCACTTCCAAAATGACGGAGATGCATCAACCTTAAAAACATAATAAACTGATACCAATACATGCAAAAGACCTTTATTAAAAATATATATACTATATAGTTAAACAAATAACTTACATTGCATATACATTGATGATTTGATGATTTACAGAAATTCTTGAAAGTCTGTGCACTTAATTATTTTATACAGAGTTCTTTATATGTCAGGAATAATTTCAGTGTGAGAGTAATAGAGTATTTATGAACTTGATTATTTTTTGTGTGTGATTCAAAACTTAATGAACCTTTAGGCTGTATGTAGAACCACTGAGGCTTTATATAGAACCACTCAATCTCATTAAATTTTACATTTGTTGGGTCTGATTGTAGAAAAATATTCATATTGACATCTACTGTATCAGTTTGTCAAACTCCTGACAAAAGGAAATATATTTAATATTTTTTTGCATGGGAAATCAAATACAATAACTATCTTCATACATATAATAACTGCATGAACTGTATGGTATAATAATAATAATAATAATAATAATATAGTTGCAAGCAACGATGACGGGCCCAAGCACCCTGCGCCATTGCCACCCCTGGCGCACCGCACAACCCGTGTGTTATTTGAGTGTGTTAAGACCTCGAAAAAGCCATCGTCACCCGGTTGCACCGCACAACCTGCACACATCACACACTATACAGGGCTAATGTCAGTATGGCCCTAAATATTTGTTGAGTGCATTAGTGTGTGTGTGTGCATCGTGAGAGATGTGTGTGTGTGTGTGTGTGTGTGTGTGTGTGTGTGTGTGTGTGTGTGTGTGTGTGTGTGTGTGTGTGTGTGTGTGTGTGCATGTTAGTGTTAACATTTGTACTGTGTGTGTGATATAAGTGTATGCGTGTGTGTGCATCGTGAGAGAGGTGTGTGTGTGTGTGTGTGCATGTGAGTGTTAACATTTATAATGTGTGTGTGTGCATGTGCGTGTTAACATTTATAATGTGTGTGAATGTATGTGTGCATGTGTATGATGTATGAGTGTGTTTGTTTGTGTGTGCACTGCATGGTGTGTGTGTGATATAAGTGTGTTTGCCCATGTGTGTGTGTGTGTGTGTGTGTGTGTGTGTGTGTGTGTGTGTGTGTGTGAAAACATTTGCAATGAAAAACTCACCACACACCATAGGTGCACAGGACCCTATTGTTTTTCTAAGGATTATTCTTTATGGCATCATTTCTCAATGTGATGTCACTGAACATGATGTCACTAAAGGTGTCACTGAATATAATGTCACTCAATATAATGCCACACAGAAAGTTATTAATAATTTTTCAGTGTAGGTTTAAACCATTATCACGGCTGACCCGTTTGAGATATCAAAAATCCCTTTTTCTGCATCCTCAGTGTCTTTAGATCATATCGGCCCGGTTTGGTGGCGATTGTATAAATTACCTAGGAGGAGTATATCAAAATCCATAGGGTGCATTTTTGTGAACGACCCAAAATAACCGGCCTCCTGTTGAGTCGAGCCCAGTACAGTTTCGCAGTGCGAAAGTTGTTCGGCTCAGTGAGCTCTAAATGTGTACAGAGCTTTGTGAGCCTACGTGAAAGTGTGTATGAGCTATTCAGCTATTCCTTATATTGCTTGGGCCCAAATTATTATAGCCTCTGTTGTGCTGTGTATGTGTCACTTTTACTGTGCCTAAATTCATTACTCATTTGTTGTTTCAACAAAGGTGTTGCCTTCATCTCCCCAGCAATCAATAAACCCTGATGCATGAGATCCAGCCCTTGTCTCTCTGGATATGATGCCAGCAACCACACGTCCAACGTTTTAGCTATGGCAACATTCATGATGATGGGCTTGTACATGTCATTCAGATCATAATCAGCCATTGTATGTGAGGCTTCCACACCTTTTAGACCTTCAAACAATACGTGAAGTGTCACGTGTAATATTCTTAAACATAACAAGTTATGGGTAGAAGGAAAGTTAACAACAAACCGGTTACTGTGTACTGTACTTGTCTTGGGAAGCTCTTTGCATAGCTGCTCCAGTTGTGGTGATCTTCATGAGATCTCTAAAAATGCAATCTAGAAAATGATATCATTAATTAATTATAACAAAAATAATAAGAAGAAGAATTTTAGGCTTTTTAAAGCAATATAACTTTTTTATGCAGGCTGACGGGTCAGATGTTGGTTGAGTTTGCAATTTTGTCTGACATTTAACTCTCTAATCATATTGTCTGGGGAGACAGACAGTCAGACAGCATACTGCAAGACTCCAAAATTCCAGGTTTGATACAGCACGTTCCTTATTTCTTAAGAGCATTATTTTGAGTTAATAATAGATTGAGGTCAATCTAGGAATAATCTACCAAAAGTAATATAGTCTCAAAAAACAAATGAAAGGGAGACTATGGGCAAAATGAGCAATAGGCATGTACACTGTAAACCCTAATGCTCAAAGTAATTAAACACATTGCGTACTGTTAACTTAAATAATTGCAATTAGGTCAAATTAATAGCCCTTTTTGAGTATTCAGAACTTTTTGGTATTTATGAGTTTGTAGAAATGACACTTTTCAAGTTAGCTAAACAAATTTGATATTTTAAGTAATCGTAAGTACTTAAATAACAGTAACTTTTACCTTAAAGTTCCACCAACTAAAAATCTATAGAGCTCTGGTGGCTCAGTAGTAGGTTTTTCGCCTGCCATGTGAAAGGCCCGGGTTTGATTCCTGGGCTGGCTTGTCTGCTGTGGTGACAGCTGCAACAATTTGTTTGATTTGCAACAAGTTCAATAAACTCAAAAATTGATAGTTCTGTTCAATTAAAATTGGAAACATCCTTACTTAAAAAATATGATGTAACATATTACCTCAAATATTTTGAGTTTTGCCAACTTAATCGGGTTTACAGTGTAGTGGTGATATTTGTAACAGAAAATATTCCAGTTATTTCTATGCATAGTTGCATAGATGTTGCAATTTAATATTTCTTTTTATGCATGGCTGCATTAATATTTGGCCCATGATTCATTTAGATTTTTTTTTTTTTATGATGGGACCACTCTTTAGTGGGACTCCCTTTTCTTGGGACTCGGATCGGAAATTCATGCGTGAATAATTCCTTATGTTCCCAAAATTACTTTTTCACATTTTAAGATTTTAAGAAGATTAATCTTTAACAATTTTCATTGTCGCAAAGCAGCTTTAAACAATCAAAAGAATTATTGAAGTTTGTATGAAATGTGAATGTGTATGAATCAAAATAATAAGATTGTCCCTGATGTGCAAGCCGACAGCGACAGCGACAGTGGCAATAGGAAGGAAACCTTGAGAGGAACCGGACTCAACAGGGAATCCATCCTCATTTGGGTGGTAACAGATAGCATAGGGATTGATCTGCATCATTCTGTGTGTTAGGAGGCTGGACGTTCAGTATAACAGTTATAAGTTAAGTTAATATGGGGTCAGTAGACGTGTTTCGGGAGGCTCCGGAGGATTATTGTTAAAATTGTTATTAAATTGCGCTTTCCAGTTTTAATTTCACCGTTATTCTTCCCAGTTAACAGTTTTATTTGTATATTCATCTTTAGAGGTGGTTACAATGTCCAGTAAAAATACTAAAACCCGTAGCACAACGAAGTCACAATTGAGGTCTAATCCACAGGTCACAGCTTCAAACTTCGCGTGATTCGCCGCCGCGCGCGTGAGATCTGCACTTTGGACAGATCTCACCGCACTCTGCAGCCTGTACCAAAACCTGGTGAACGACCTCGAGCCGCTGTGGCCAGATTTCACTACCACGGTGAATGCCTTGATGTTTTACGTCGGGCAAGAGAGTTAAAGCAGATTAAATTCTAGGAATTGAGTATTTCTGTTTTCCCCGACCACACAGCAAAAATGGCAAAAGCTGGTGCTTCTTTTAATGAGGTTCGGCGACAACTCCGTGGCATTGAGGGCGTGCGCCACGGCCTGTTTTTACCCAGCGCGGCTGCGGATAACCTACAATGGTGTTGGAAAAGACTTTCTTTCGGTTGATGAAGCAAAAGACTACATTAAAACGATGCAAATGGCGTGAATTGCACTCGTAGTGTTTTAGATAGTTCTTCATATATTTAATTTGAATTGTTTTATTGTTGAAAAGGGGTTTTCTTTTCTTTCTCCTTTTTTAAAGCGAAATGCGTGATCGGTTTACATTTTCTGTCTATGCAAGCTTCTAATTTAGCAAAGTTACTGTCTTGTCTTGATATATTGCACTCCAGGTCCTAGGTCGTCTTGAGAACCAAATATTTAACGTATGCCAGAGATGTATCATTGTGCATATTTGGTCAATGTATGAGGGATGATCCTAGGCGAATTCACCTCTAGGGTTTTTGTTTGTATGTTGCTGTTGTTTTTCTCTCTTCTTTTCTTTCTTGTTCTTCTTTCAAGATGGTCATCGTTTATCTATACTTTCTTGTAAGCTGGGGATGAGAATTAAGTCACTTCCACTTGCACATTATTTTTGTTCTATTTAATCTGTGGGAGCCTTTTTGTTTGTTTTTTTTTTTTTTCTTTTTCTTTTTACATTGGGTTCACTCTCCGAGTCGTGGTCACAGTCACTGTGAGAGCGACTTTTGTTTTAGTTAGTTTATTTTGCTGTCTCCTAGGGTTAGTTAGGATGGAGACTCTTGATTTGTGTGTGTGTGTGTGTGTGTGTGTGTGTGTGTGTGTGTGTGTGTGTGTGTGTGTGTGTGTGTGTGTGTGTGTGTGTGTGTGTGTGTGTGTGTGTGTGCGCGCATCTGGAGGGAGGGAGTAGTACGCCTATCCGTTTTCTTAGCTGGAACATCAGAGGTATGGGTAACCCTATTAAAAGATCCAGGGTATTTAATCACCTGAAACGTTTACATGCTGATGTAGTGTTTTTACAAGAAACACATCTTCAAGTTAAGGATCATCATAGGCTTCTCCGTCCCTGGGTAGGTTTTCAGGCTAATTTTTTATTCCAAGTCACGGGGTGTGGCCATATTAGTAAACAAAAAGATAACAGTTCTCATTCAAAGAGTCTGAATTTGTATCATGACAAGAAAAGTAAAGAAAAACGAGTGGCCATCATTACTTTAAGAAATGAAGGTCAGCCAGTCCGAAAAATTAGGAAAACTTTGAAAGTGTCCCAAGTGCAGTCACAAAAGCCATCAAGCGTTACAAAGAAACCGGCTCACATGCGGACCGCCCCAGGAAAGGAAGACCAAGAGTCGCCTCTGCTGCGGAGGATAAGTTCATCCGAGTCACCAGCCTCAGAAATCGCAGGTTAACAGCAGCTCAGATCAGAGAGCAGGTCAATGCCACACAGAGTTCTAGCAGCAGACACGTCTCTAGAACAACTGTTAAGAGGAGACTGTGTGAATCAGGCCTTCATGGTAGAATATCTGCTAGGAAACCACTGCTAAGGACAGGCAACAAGCAGAAGAGACGCGTTTGGGCTAAAGAACACAATAAAGAACACAATAAAGAAAACTCTTTGAATGAGAAGGGGTGTCCAAACTTTTGGTCTGTACTGTAACCATATAATTGCTGACAGAAATGGCAGGTATCTTATTGTTGCAGGTACACTAATTCAGACCAAGGTTTTGTTGGTAAATGTCTATGCTCCAAACTGCGATGATCCAGATTTTGCGAATAATTTACTTACTAGCCTTCCCTGCTTAAACACCCTCTTGATGATTTTTGGGGGAGATTTAAACTGTGTTTCTGATCCAGTTTTGGACCGCTCTAGTTCTCGCGTTGTGTCCCAGTCTGCCATGTCTAAAATATTTTTGGATTTCATGTCACAGAATGGCCTTGTAGACCCATGGAGATTCCGTAATCCTGTAGATAAAAAATTCTCATTTTTTTTCTCGGGTGCATCATTCAGATTCCAGAATTGATTATTTTTTCATTGACAGGCATCTTAATCCTTCTGTCATTTCTTCAGATTATTTAAATATTGTAATTTCTGACCATGCTCCCTTATCACTGGATGTACAATTATCAACGCAAAAACAGACCCCATCGTCTTGGCGGTTTAACTCGCTTCTTTTAGCGGACAAAGAGTTTTGTACATTCGTTTCTAACACTATCTATGAATTTTTATTGTTTCACCATCTGAGTCCACTTCTTATTCGTTATTATGGGAAACTCTCAAGGCTTATCATAGAGGGCAAATCATCTCATACTCTGCTTTTCTAAATCGAAGTCGCAAGACCAGACTCAACGAACTCACATCTGCTATTAGCAAACTCGACCATATTTATGCATCTAATCCTTCTCCGGAGTTGTACAAGCAGCGCATTGATTTACAAACAGAATTTGATCTTCTTTCAACAAAAGAAACAGAACGTATGTTGTTACAGACTCGGGGAACGTTTATGAATATGGTGATAAATCAAGTACAAGAGGTAGTCCACAAATGGTGATAACAAAACTTAAAACCACTGGGACGTTTAACACTCTTTTGTTCCAGTCAGTCGCCAGCTCACAGAAGGATATGTGTTGGCAGAGCAAAATAACTGGCTAAATAAACAAAGCAAATCATAATCTGTTGATAATAAATGGAATTATAGCACTTTTCTCTTTTAAAAGCAATATGGCACCTACTGTATATGGTGCCTACAACCACATCACAGTCATGCTGATATTCAGTACAACAACACTCCCTTTCATGTGGTACTGTGTAATTAGATTATGTCATATGAGCTCATATTATCATAATATCAGATACGGATTGATCCACCTAGGTTTCCACAAGACTTCAAAAGGTGACTGATGAGACCAGAATATTGACAGCACCAGTATATTGGCAGCAGGTCCTTGAATTCTTGTAAGTTGCGAGGTGAGGCATCCTTTGATCAGACTAGTTTGTCTGGTGCATTGCATTGATGCTTCATTAGACTGAGATCTGGGGAATTCAGAAGCCTGGTCAACAACCTTGAGTAATAAACTTTTTTTGGCAACTCATGGACAATGAGCTGTGGTGTGGGGCTTAGCTTAATGTCTTTCAAATGTTCTTCACAACACTTCATGAAACAGTGTAAACCAGTTAAAAGAGAAAAATTGGAATTAATTGGTCCTAAGGAAATTAAAGTGAAACAGAGAAGAGAGTGAGTTATTTTCCAGGGCGTAACTTTGGACGTGAATTAAAAAAGTTCATTTAATTGGTACAGTGAAAAAACAAAGTGAATCGGAGAACAATGTGAGTCATTTGCAAAGGGTGTAACTTTGGGTTTAATGCTGGGCGGTTGAGAACTCCACCCATGCAGGTGATTTCTAAAGACATGCCCCCTTTCTTTCCAAAACCACATGCTCTACATATCCCAACTAACAAAATCTTTATGAAACATTTTGTATTAACACAAGAAAGCTAAAATATAATTGCAAGCAATGATGAGCGGGCTCAAGCACCATACGCCATTGCCACCCATATGCACCACACAACCTGTTTGACTTTTGAGCATGTTAAGAACTACAAAAGCCATCATCACTTTCAACTTTTTTTTATTTACCTTTATTTAACCAGGCAAGACAGATTAAGCACAGGTTTCTTATTTACAACTGTGGCCTGGCAAAGGCGAAGCCTTTGGGGGAAATTGGGAGACTAAAATAAAACATTGTAAGAAAGATGCATATATAAGGTATAAACGAAAATTTATGGGGAAAAAGTAAAATAAATAAATAAAATGCATATAAAAACGTAAAAGATGTAGTATAAATGATGTACAATTGCACAAGTCACACACTATATAGGGCTGATGTCAGCTTGTGCACAGTATGTGTGTGTGTGAGTGTTAGTCTGAGTTGTGAGTGAGAGATGTGAGTGTTAACATTTGTGATGCGTATGTGTGTAGAATAGGCCGCAGATGCTGAAAAAAAATGCATCACACTATGATGTCATTAAACATAATGCCACACAGAAAGTTATTAGCTTTTTAGCATAAGTTTAAGGCATTGTCACGACTGACCCATTTGAGATATCAAAAATCCCTCTACAATTTTGCATTCTCAATGTCTTTAGATCCCCTAGGCCCAGTTTGGTGGCAGTCGTATAAATTCTCTAGGAGGAGTATATCAAAATCCATCAGGTGCGTTTTACGAACGACCCAAAATAAATGACTTTCTGTTGAGTTGAGCCCAGGACATGCAGTTTGAATGTGAGAGAGTGACGCTCGGTGTCAAAATAAGAGTCGCATGTGTGAAGCATGCGCGCGTAAACTAATACTTGCTCGGTTTCCCGAATAAAAAAATATTTAAAATCTTTGCTCGGTTTGCGGAACACTCGTAAACCACGTTACTCGCAATACGAGGTTCCACTGTATTGTAATTTTTTACAGCTAAAGTTATTATTATTTTTTTTTTCTATATGTGTATATATTTTTTTCTTCATATTTTATATTTTTATTTAAAAACATATATATTTTTTAGGTTGTACAAGCATTTCACTTCATATCATATTGTGTATGACTGTGTATGTGACATAAAATTTGTTAAGTTTATATCTGCCTCTTCAGAAAAGGGCTGGAGTTTCAGCTTTGGCTGAACTGAAATTATTAATTGTTCAACTGAGCACAACTGATTTATCTATAGCTTACAAAATTATTCATTGTAATTTATATTGAAAAAAAAAAGTATAAATATGTTAAAAATAAGCTTAAGGTTAAAAAACAAAACTTTCCACACCTGCTATTTTACAATATATATCAAAGATCAATAATTAGATAGATTTATGTACTGTGAAATGTGTGCCACAGGCTACGCCATCTTTAGTACATAACTGGAAGATCTCCTTAGTTATATAATAATAATAATAATAATAATAATAATAATAATAATAATAATAATAATAATAATAATAAATGAGTTTATACTGTTTTGCAACTAGAGCCGGAGGCACTAACTGGTTTATAAAATGATTCCAAGTTCATTAATGTTGGGGCGTTGCACTGAGACACGTCTCCTCCTCCTTTATTTAGAGAAGATATTTAGGGACATACATGTACAGTAACAGTTACAACTGTACACTTACAGCCCTTTGCTCTGTTCAGGGAAGCAAAAGTACCATCATGGGTGAGTATATTTGCTGACTCAAGTTGAGAATTACCATTAATTCTACATGTTGTATTAGTGTACTAAGAACCTGATTATCATGTTTTGATTCTGGTGAATGCCTTTTGGTTATCTAAATTGTGCAAAACCGGCTGGTCCACTGTGATCTCAGATTCAGTTTTTTCTTTTCTGCACTAGCCTGCATTTATGGAGACATCACAAAGATTGACACAACTGGGGCATCTGAAAGTACAGCTAAGCAGGACAAACTTACTGTAAAAGGTACTATAAAAATTTGTACACCTTGGCATGTAAGTTTTGAAAATGGACATGAGAAAAAGATTATTGATGAATGATTCCTTTCATAGGGGTGGAAGCATCGTACAAACTGGCTGAGCATGATCTGAAGAAGATGGACCAGTACAAGAGCATCATCATCAAAGTCGCCAGAGCGAAGCAGATGGACCCTGCTGTGATCGCAGGCATCATATCCAGAGAGTCGAGGGCTGGAGCGGTGCTTGTGAATAGCTGTGGAGACCGTGGCAGAGGACTCATGCAGGTAGGGTTAGAGTTAAATCCTTTTTAATGCATATGTGGGTTAAGAGTGGGAGTTACAGTTAGAAAAACAGGTCAACATGATGGGGCTTATGGATTGTGAAGCACTGAAAATAAAAAGAAGAGTAAAGCTAAAAAAAACATGTGTGATGCATTAAAGATTTTTATAGTGTTTTTCTATACAATTCATTGGGGAGCGGTGGCTCAGTAGTTAGAGAAATTCGACACTTGTTGTTAGTTCAAATCAGAGCATGGATGATTCCTTTATCTAAAACTGCCAGCAAGTTCCTTTGAATAAAAGAGTACAAATGCAGATGGAAATAGAACGACTGAATTTTCTGAAGTCATTTATATGGTCTTCTTCACGTTTATTGTCTATAGATTGACAAAGCTAAAAGTGTAACAATAAAGGGAGAGTGGAACAGCGAGGAGCACATTACCCAAGGCACCGAAATTCTAATAGGATTCATAAAAACAATTCAAAAGAATTTCCCCGGCTGGTCCAAGGAGCACCAATTTAAAGGTAAAATCGGACACTTTGTGGTCTGTGTTGCATTAATTAGCAATCATGAGGTCATAAATTCAATCACATGGATATCAGATGATTACCATATGGCTCTTGAACTTTCTCTATCCCTTAGACATGTTCGAATTTTGAAAATACTTAAATATGGCCAAGTTATGTTAATTTGGATCCACTTAGTATCACTACAAGTCAATACAAAGATCTTCTGAGTGGACATGTTCATCCTATTATTGGTTATCTGTTCATTACTTCCTTCCAGTCTTATTATAATGAGTTTGCTCACAGTTCATTTGTTATGTCCTCTGTCATGTTTCCCTCGCGTTTAGGGGGAATCTCAGCCTACAATGGTGGCCCAGGAAATGTGCGCACATACGAGCGCATGGACATCGGTACCACAGGAAACGATTATGGCAATGACGTTGTTGCCCGGGCTCAGTGGTTTAAACGCCACGGCTACTTCATTGAGCACTGATGGTTTAGAAGCACACAAGTAATGAGCATCCCTCATAGCAACTCTACTTGTAGTGTTCAAGTAAAATAAAATATACTATATTTGAATCGCTGATGTTGGTAACAAAATATGTTCATGTGTCTGTTAAGTTTCTATTGTATATAGTATGTTGTGCATGGAGAGTGCGGTCAACTTCCTGCTGCTCTTCACGCTGTGCCAATGTTTCGGCAGCCCTTACCTCCGCCTGTCGAACGTGCAGTTGCTGTAGACGCTTCTCAGTCTGATTCTGTATGCTAAGAAAATCTTGGGGCATTCCCCAAGAATTCTTCTTAAAAATGAAAGAGCAGAGCATAGTAAAGACAAGTTATACATAAAGCTTCTTAACCCTAAAGAAAGCTTGCAAGGTGAAAAAACTGTTAGTAATAGGGAGGAGGACTTTTTAGAGGCTTAGGAGTTTCTTAAGTACAGGAGGAAAAGGCAGAACGATGAAGATGAAGTGCTTCTTCCATACAAACCATCCACTTTAATGGATACGCCAGCTATAACTGTAACTGAACTGAGCTGAGCCATTTTTCTCAAGTTGCTTTCAAAAAGATTAAGTTTACGGTAAAAATTAGGAGCACAGTAAATAAACTCAATATAAAATAAAGCAAATTGATGTACACAAAAGTCATCACCTGGATTTAACATAGCAAATAGATAAGCTGCTTCCATTTGATAGTTACTGCAGTGATCTATAATATGTTTCAGCTGCAACAAGTTATTTAACCAGGGGCGTTTCTAGGATTTTCATTTAAGGGGGACTCAGCACCCATAGATATTTGTTTTGTTCAGAATCAGTACTCAAATAAGTCTTCCTGATCACACACATGCGCACGCACACACACACACACACACACACACACACACACACACACACACTGTTTACTGTGTAAACCTTCTTCTATGTTCAAGTACAATCAGAAAAATTTAACCAGAAAACACCATATAATTTTAAACTTACACTGATTAGCAATATAAACAACACACCTATGAGGCTGAGCAATGGAATAAACTGTGTGGGAGCCAATAATGTCAAACATTTATCTGTTAATTCTTTGACAATATTGCTGCTTTTTTTTTTTTCTTTTCTTTTTTTTTTTTTTTGGAAACTGGCAGACATAAAAATGTGAAGAATACTTTCTGATGCAATGACTTCAATGTTCGATGTTGTGAGAGGCTGCACATGTTCTGTTCTTACCTGCTGCTCATTTGGAGACCTGCTCCCATGTGACTCGAAAAACCTATCTACAGTTAAATATAAATATTAAAACTTTGATCATCATGTTATCTAGTTTAATTGAGTGTTTAGCTTCATAAATAAGGTTCTATATTCAACTCCTTAAAATTGCATAGCTACTAGGCTATTTATTAAAATTCATTAATATAGACAAACATTGTTTTAATGTAATACCGGCGAGACTTGGTACCGAATTGCATGGTATGTATTCAAGCTGCTTCGCGTTTATGCAGCACGCTTTGCCGATAATGGGTTTTAATTGCAACTTTTGTTATATATATAGACTGGTGGCGGCGCGACGTTGATTTGCTTCCCGTGGAGGTGCGACACGAAGAGCATTCTTGGAGGGCGCTGCTGTATTGCCACGGCTGTTCTTTTGTTTTGTTTTATTTTGCCTTCAGCTGTGTTACCGTGCTGCTTTGTGGCAGCGGCGGTTTCGTCATTTTTTTTTTTTTTTTTTTTGCTTAAGTCTGTTTTTTTTCTTTGCTTATTTAAAGTTTGGGTTTTGTGTTTTTTTTTCTGTTACGATTCCTTTTGCTGATGCTCTGTTCGCTTTAAGGTTATGCCTTAAAGTTTATTTGTTTATTTGTTTCGGTTTTTCTTTGAGTGTGGAATACGAGCACGTGTGTGTGTGCGTGTGCGTGCGTGTGTGTGTGAGTCACCAGTGTGATTGTAGACTGCTGTGCTGTGTAGGCCGATTGCGCCCATAGGCCCTGATGCCTAGCTACGGTTCCTGTGTCTAAAGCTCTGTATGTGCAGGTTGCTCACCAGTTTACTTGAGAACCACTGGTCCTGATTGTTTATTGATTTTCTTTTTTTTTTATTATTTAGTTTTGTCTAATTTAATTATAATATTGTAATAAACTTTTACATTATTTTTGGATATCCTAGTCTCTTGCCTTATCTGGTGAACTTATCTGTGTTGTCTTAGATGAGATTTTCTTAATCAGGGTCCCTGGCCTTTATCCAGGGTGGCGTAATCGGATTTTCCTTGTATTATAAGTCTGTCAATTTCTTAGCGCTCCGCCATAATTAAAAAAAAAATATGGGCTTCATTTTCGCTAGAGGAAACAGCTGGTGGGATGAGGGTGAACACAGCGAAAACTTAGTAACTGATTAATCCCTCATTTATGAGAAAGGACTGCACTGATGCAGATATAACAACTTGTCGAAAACGCACAACTTGGCTTAATCCTCGCTCTGTGATGTGATCATTAACAAAAATCCTAAACAAAAAAACAGTGGGCTTTGTTTAATAGTGAAAATAAGCATTTCCATATGCCCAGTGCAAAAAGAACTCAGGGATGGCATGGGCATATTCCAACATGACAATGCTAGGATTCATCTAACTCAAATTGTGAAAGAGTTGTTTTCATAGTCGTCTTGGCCACCACAGAGTCCTGACCTTAACCCAACTGAAAATCTTTGGGGTGTGCTTAAGAAGACTTTACAAGACTTTACATCAAGCAATATAGGCCTATTATTTCCAAATAAAGGCTTATAATGTGCCATAATAATGTGTGCTTAGTAGTGACACATGGGCCATGTTTTCTGGGTGGCTGGGGGGGTGTAAAGGTGAGAGAGTGTGTGGGAGGCACGGTGTCAAATTACGCGTGTGCACACACATAAGAGGAAGAGAGAAAATGAAAAATGAAATGCGTTTGCTTTATATGCGCACACACACACGTGTGTTATAAGAAAACCATTGGCTCAGTTGTGATCATGTGATGTTCGGCGTCAAAACAAGAAGCGTATACATGATACGCGTGAACCAAGATTTGCTCGTTTTTTAAATCAAGATTTATTAAAAATCTTTGCTCATCTTGCGGAACACCCGCAAACCGCATTACTCGCAATCCGAGGTTCCACTGTACTTTATTAGCACTATATAAATGGCACGGTGGAGTGCACTGACAGCAGGGGTAGGGGGGTACTTTACTCTTGGTTTTCCGCTCTCAGAAGAGTGAATACCTAATAAGTATAGTAAATAAAATTAAAAACAAACAATAAGTGGTTTGTTCAAACCTGTAACTGCAGTGTAAACAAAGCCCATGGACATTTAGGGGAAAACGTGAACATTTAATAATAAATCTGCCTGTATGTCTTTGTAACGACAGCATGAGTGAAAGAGGGAAAAGAATGCAGGAAGTGATTTTTTTTTCTGTTCCTTTATGTTTATTAATAATCACCTTACTTTTTTGCTCAGACTCTACACTGACCACTTTCTCCAGACCGTTCACTCTATCCATTTGGAACATCAGCTAATGTCCCTGAAAGTGCAATATCAAAAAAATGTGGTAGGCTTAATTTTACGTTTATGTTCTCAGACGTTTTTGACGATCAACAACAAAAATCTACTGATTCCTAATAATGATTATCACGTTATAAGAATACCTACTTTTAATAAATCTTCATACTGCTTCTCCTCATACTTCTCCTTAAAGATTTTATAAGCTCGTTGCTCTTGCTCAAGTTCCTGAAACGGAACAGAATATTTAACTGAGTGTGTATTGTTTCTCTTGGATCATTTGTAAGCACAGGTGACATCCATTCCAGGGTGCCGATATCTTCTTTTCTCAGTACTTGTTATATTTGAATGATAATCAGATCAATTAGTAAAAGTATTGTGCAATGGAAGGCTTTTCCTACTCACCTCGCTTTTTCGCTCAGACTCTCTGATTACCGAATACAGGATTTTCTCCAGATTGTTTGCTCTTTCAGTCTGGAATATCAACTCAGAACCCTGAAAGTTTAGCATCCAAAATGTTAAAAGCGTTAATTACTGTCCGTCTACATCCTCGAATCAACAACAAAAAAACAGCTGATTCCTACAAATTTTATTGCTTTCGAAAAGAATTCTTACTTTACGTAACGCCTCATTCTGCCTTATTACGTCCTCGTACGCCTCCTTTAGGATATTGTGAGCATGTCGTCCTTGCTCACACTCCTGAAAGACAGAAGAGGTTCAGTCTTTAGTGATAAAAGAAGCTTCGGTGAAAAACACAGGAGTGTAGGAAAAACACTTCATTTTTTTTTTATTTTATGAATAAACATGCTTACCCTTTGTAGATCTTCCTTCTGCTTTATCATGTGATCATATTTCTCATTCAGGGTGCTGTGAGCCTGTCGCTCCTGCTCAAGCTCCTGAAATGATCAAAAAAATAATGCATCAAAATATAACACTGTCTGGTCAGAGTGTCTGTTATCTATTGGATCAATCATTGTGTTACCAATTGTAACTCCTCCTTCTGCTTTAACACATCCTCATACTTCTCCTTTAGAGGGTCATAACCCCAATGCTCATGATCACACTTCTGGTGACACAGAAAATGTCTTAATGAGACCCGGTATCTGTAACACACTCTGACCAGAGGTTGTATTTTCTCTCTCAGATCATTTTCTAGTTACATTTGGACATCACTTCTGGGAACAGATATTTTCTTATCAATATCTCTATTACAGGTGAATCTCAATAAATTAGAATAACTTTGAAAAGTTCATTTATTTCTGTAATTCAATTTAAAAATATAGACTTCCAGTATATAGATTCACACAGACTGATATATTTCAGTGTTGACTGCAAAGGTTTCCTGAGCCTTTAAATGGTCTCTCAGTCTGGTTCAGTGGGCCACAAAAAGTCATTGCTAAAGAATCTGGCTTTTTACAGAGTGCTGTATCTCAGCACAATAATGGAACGTTGAATGGAAGGAAAAAATGTGGTAGATAAAGGTGCACAGGCAACAGGGACAAGCATTGAATGGATTGTGAAACTAAGCCCATTCAAAACCTAATACCTGGTTTAAGGACCATGGTATCCCTGTGATTGATGGACCAACAATCCGACCTAAACCCCATGTAGAATCTATGGGGTACCATGATGAGGAACATGCGAGACACCAGACCCGACGACACAGAAGAGCTGATGGCCGTTATCAGAGCAACCTGGGCTTTCATAACACCTCAGCAGTGCCACAGACTGATCGCCTCTATGCCACGCCGCATTACTGCAGTCATTCATGCAAAGGGAAGCCCCGACCAAGTACTGAGAGCTGTACATGTTCATACTTTTCAATAGTCGAATTACTACTTGATTCAAACTTAAGAATTCGTCTTAAGTAATATTCAAATTTTTTGCGATACAGAATTTGGGGTTTTTATTAGCTGTAAGCCATAATCATCAAAATGAAAGGAAATAAAGACGTGAAATATATCAGTCTGTGTGTAATGAATCTGTATAATATACGAGTTTCACTTTTTGATTTGAATTATGGAAATACATAATAAATCAACAAACTAATTTATCGAGATGCACCTGTATTATATTATTACTCCTATTTAATTAAGAAAAAAGCTTTAATAAAAGCCTCTTCTCTATCTTCTCCTCACTCACCATGCGAATCTCACAGAGCAGATTCTCCAGCGCCATCACTCTGTTCTCCAGTTTTATCACATAGTCCTTGCTCGTGTTCACGTGAATCCTATAGTCTCTCTCATCAGCCAGAGACCCCTGAAGTTCAAAAAGAAAATTGCATGCTTTGGAACACAATATACAGTATTTGGGAGTTTTGTTAATGGCAGGTAATGGCAAGCTGGTAAACACATCAGATTGAGGTTCAATAAGTACCTCCTCGTTTTTGTCAGAAGAATGTGGAAGACCTAGGAAGATGTTCTCCACTGGGCCTGAATGCAAAAGAACACCAAGTAAGAATCATTAGGATTAACATAAACTATAATCTAGGCTACAGATAGCTTAATGCAGCACATACTGTACAATAGTTTTATTCTATAATTAGTAGGAGGAGGAGAAGGAAAAGTATCAGTATTAAACGCTACTACTAGAGACAGGTTGTAGATGTGATTACACAATGTATATCTAAAATATAGTCACTAGACAGGGTAATGTGAGCACTGCAATGATAAGAACAAAAAAATCTACAAGATTAAGGATATAAATCAAAATGTGAATTTAGGTGAAATTCAGCGCAACCTTGAGGTGGATGTGTGTATATATGACAAAGTGACAACAGGTCGAATAGTAAAAAGGAAAGAGGAAAAGATTTTTTCTTTAATAATAATAATAATTATTATTATTTATTATTGTTTTCTTTTTTATTTATAATTTAAGAGTTAAAAAAAGACGCGGCATGGTGGTGTAGTGGTTAGCACTGTCGCCTTGTACCGCCAGGGTTCGGGTTCGATCCCCGGCCAGGCTCGATTCCCGTCTCTGTGTGCATGGAGTTTGCATGTTCTCCCCGTGCTTGGTGGGTTTCCTCCCACAGTCCAAAGACATGTAGGTTAGGCTAATTGGCGTTCCCAAATTGCCCGTAGTGTGTGAATGAGTGAGTGTATGTGTGTGTGTCTGGGCCCTGCGATGGATTGGCACCCTGTCCAGGGTGTACCCTGCCATGTGCCCGAAGTCTCCTGGGATAGGCTCCAGGCCCCCCGTGACCCTGAATACAGGATTAAGCGGTATAGATGATGAGTGAGTGAGTGAGTGAGTTTAAAAAAAAGGCTTTTAAAAAGTTTTTTTGTAATCATCTGGCATTACTGACAGTAGTGCTCTTGTTGTTATTATTATTATTATTATTATAGTAATGCCAGATGATTACAAAAAAAAACTTTTTTAAAGCCTTTTTTTTTTAACTCTTAAATTATTCCACTATTTGTTTGGATTATTTTGATTCGATACATGTATTAATTTTATGTTTGTTTGTTTTTTATCATCTGATTATAATATTCAGCTACCACATGACTGACCAACCTGCTCAAAAATAACACATTGCTGCTAAGATACAAGAAAGGACCGTGATCAAGACCAAAAGAAAGGCTTGACATTCTATATTCACTGATAGTAAAGTTTCTTACCTGTAATATAACAAAATATACAGAATATAATAACAATAATATGCAGACATCCAATTTTATAAGAACGTTTATCCAGTCTTATACAACAGAAATAAAGTGATGTGCAGTCGTCAACAGGGAAAAAAAAAAAAGTTGGGTATCTTAAAGATAAATTGCTAAATTGATTATGAACAGCTAACACGTTTTGTTCTAGGTACAGTAGCTTTGCTTGGTTTATATCATACAGAAATTATTTAACACTGCTGTTTTTGCGTAATTTATGATACATAGTATTTTTCACTACAGTTGTGATACCTCCGATTTACAGTGCCTTGTAAAAGTATTTATATAGTATTTGAACCGTTCCACATTTTGTCACGTTATAACCACAAACATAAATAGTTTTTATTGGAATTTGATGTTTGACCAAAAAAAAAAAAAAAAATAGCAATTAACTGTGAATTAGAAGGAAAATAATAAATGATTTTTCAAATTTTTTTACAAATAAAAGTCTGAAAAAGTTTGAGTGCATTTGTGTTCATGCCCTTTTACTGTGATACCTCGAACTAAAATCCAGTGGAACTAACTGCCTTCAGAAATCACCTAATTAGTAAATAGTGTCCACCTGTCTTTAATTACATCTAAGTATAAATACAGCTGTTCTGTATTTCAAACTCCTCAGAGGTTTGTTTGAAAACATTAATGAACAAACAGCATCATGATGCCCGAGGAAAACACCCCACAGGTCAGGGATAAAGTTATGGGGAAGTTTAAAGCAGGGCTAAGTTAAGCTTTAAACATCTCGCTGTTCAATAAATCATCAGAAAATGGAAAAAGACTGGTACAACTGCAAACCGACTGCAAGACAGGGTGACCCACACAAACTGACAGACCGGGCAATGAGAGCATTAATCAGAGAAGCAGCCAAGAGGCCCATGGCAACTCTGGAGGAGCTGCGGAGATCCACAGCTCGGGTGGGAGAATCTGTCCACCTGAATCTGTTTAAAGCTCTGCAAAGGCCTCAGATTGCAAAACGTTTGTCTTAGAAATGGACAGAAGTATATTTAACTATGCCTGGTTACACCAGGGCCAAGAAGTAACTACACATAGAAACAGACAGACATACCCTGCTTGATGCCCTCTGTGCTCGATTTATCCCACTGATTAACATAATAAAGTGCGGCAGCCAGAGTTCCAAGTCCTGCTAAATACACTGCAAGATCTCTTAATAGGCTAAATGTCATCATTGTGTGTATATATAGCATCTTCACAAGGACAAAAAAAGATATGCAGCTTGGCAGTATTGAGTTCAGTAACTGACGGTGTTGATGTACATCTTGTTTCACAGCAGCTGGCATCCAGTATTACAACCAGCAAAGGAAGATTACTTTTTAATGACGATGACCTCACAATGCCTGCATGTCCTAGTGAGCACTGATCTTACACCATTGTTATGCGTGATGGGATATCAGCCATTATTTTGGGATATCAGGAGATGTACATTGTGGGGGTGATCAAGTAGATTATTTTAGCACTAGTTTGGGTCACAGGGTCACGTGGCCTGGAAGTATTGAAAAAAAAAGACAGAGATTTATTAAAATATCTTTTTTTTTTTTTTACAAAAATTTAAAAATCAAAGAAGACATTTTAGGATACCAGGAGATGTACATTATGGGGGTGACCAAGATTATTTTGGTACTCGTTTTGGGTCGCAGGGTCACATGGGTTCAATAAAAGTCCTATATAAAAGAATTTTGGGCTGCAGACAATGAAACGTGTATTGTTTTCTGGTGAGTCCACCTTCACTGTCTTTCCCACATCCGGGAGAGTTATGGTGCGGAGAAGGCCCAAATAAGCGTATCACCCAGATTTTTGCATGCGCAGAGTGAAGCATGGGGGGTGGATCAGTGATGGTTTGGGCTGCAATATCATGGCAGTGGTTCAAACATTGTATCCTGCAGGAGGTGCCGTGTACCAGGATGTGCCAGTTGGGTGTCATGCTTATAAATAAACCACATTTGTTTTTTTTACAGCTGTGAATATATACTGCATTTTTTTCTAGTTTGAAATAAGAATTAAAAAATGAGAGTCACCATTTCAGAAGTATAAAATTCTTGGCCTGCATCAAGTAAAAAAAAAAATTTAAGAGAATTGAAATTACTGGAACTGGGTTAGGAATTGACCAAAACATTGGTCTGTGCTGAATCTTCAACTTCATGAAAGAAATATGGCTAGAAAAAAAAATTAGCGATCACTTAAACACTTAATAAAAATCCATGGTAAAAAAAAACAAACTGATAGTAGAAATCACAGCAGTTTTAATAGTGAAAGTAAGAGCATTTCCACATACACAATGTGATGAGAACAGGATTTGAACTAAACAGCTACTGTACAGTAGGTGTGTGTGCGCGCGTCTCATAGGTGTGTGTGTGTTTGCGCGCATTTCATATGTAGTTGTGTGAGCAGTTAGTAGTATATATAGATGTGTGACTGTTTCATATATGTGTATGCAAGTGTTTCACATGTGTGTGTGTGTGTGTGTGTGTGTGTGTGCATGAGTGAAGTGTGATTTAAGCCCTATACGGCGCCTCATAATTTAGGGCATTATGAACATAATATGAAGCACATATACGCACATTCATCATAAAATATTATTATTGTAAAACAAAATAACATGTTTGCTTCAGCATTGGAAACAATATTGTTTTAGGCTAACTAATTATACACAATTCTTCATTGTACTTGGTCTGGCTTTTAGATAAAGTTCGTCCATGCGCCATCTGGCGGATATTCAGTGAAGCACAACACATTTATTTAAATTCCCAAATGTTGCTTGAGGGATCTCGCGGCATGTCGCGCGCCAAATTGCGGGATCTCGCGGCGGGAAAAAGCATGCATTCTTAATGGCCAGATCTGTATGTGTCCATAAGAAAGCCATTTGTTAGTGATACTAATCAGGAAAAACACTTCAGTTTGCTAATCACCTCAGCCGGGAGCATCATTCACGGATGTACAACCATTTTTTAAAAAGAAACACTGTACTCAAAGTCTTCTGTAAATGTCAATCTGTTCTATATAGAAATCTGTTTTCTGGTTATCATATTATTTATTTGCCCTGGGGATGGGTGAGGAATCATCATGAAGGACATCATCCCCATCAAGATAGAAAAGTTTCTTGATAGATATATAGTACTTTATACTGATTTACAGAGATGCCTTGCATTGCCAAATCATGCCTGCAAAAATAAAAGCCCATCACCTCTTGCCAGAACCACTGATACTTTCCTTTAACCAAGAACTGACCCAGACTGATTTTACTCCACACATTGACAATTATTATGATTGATGCTCAGGAACAAATGCATAGTCACAAATCATCCAATGATCAATCAGTACAATATAAAGATAAATTGAACAGTAATGCAGTGCATCACAACGTGTATCCATTACGTTGAAAAAACTGAGCCCTAGCCACCACATCATTTGCATAGTCTGATCCTGTAGTCTTGCAATCCATGCCTGCATGAGAGCAAACATTTCCCGGGCCAGCATTGTAGGCTGCAATTCCTCCTGAAACAGAACAACGTATAACATGTAAGAACTTTTACTGAACACACAAACGTTTGCTTTTAGTTAAGTAAGGAAAATAATCAATGACCCAAAGGAGTGTTACTCAAACCCAAAATATTTAGAAGATCTTTCCTGACTGCAACAGAGAGAACAGTTTATTGTTGGAGTGGCTAAGGTCCTTCAAGATCATCCTGGCCTTAGTCCAGCACCGCTTGCTGTAGATTGAATGTGGGTCAGGGAGCTCGGTGCAGATTATGTGCTCAAGAGATCGCACCACTCTCTAAAGAGCTTGCCTGTCCTGCACGGTGCTGTTTTCAAACCAGGTTGCGATGTTTCCCATCAGGATGCTCTCTATAGGGCAGGAGTAAAACTTCCCTCCTTAGAGGGCAGTCTAAAGTCTCTGAAGCGTCTGAGGTGGTAGAGACGCTGCCAGACCTTTTCCACCATGGTGTTTATGTGACAGGACCATGACAGGTCCTGCATGATGTGAACACTGAGGTATCTGAGGCTGACCAGTCTCTCCACTTGGCTCTTGTTGATCCTGGGGGGACTGGTAGCTCCTCTGCTGCTTTGTACTGAAGTCGACTATCAGTTGCTTTGTCTTGCTGATATTAAGGAGGAGGTTGTTCCTCCGGCACCAGTTCTCCAGATTTCATAAGCAATCTTGTTGATGTTGTTTTAGTTGGTCGTGGCCACGCAGTCATAGATGTATAGTGAGTAGTGCGTGGAGCTCAGAACACAACCCTGAGGTGCTCCAGTGCTGAGAATAAGGGAGGTGGAGACATCTCTGCCCATCCTTACTGCTCCTGGTCTGCCAGTTAGGAAACTGGAAATCCACTGACACAAAGACAAGCAGGGAGTGAGAGGTTGTCTTTTGGCCATTTGGTTTTCTCGTCAATGTTTAATGACTAACACTTGCTTACTTTGGCTAGTTAGCCAGCTAAGTTATGTCAAGCCCGTTAGTTAGCACGGCACTGAGCGAGTCTCAAAAGTTATCAAGAATAAAGGAAATTCTCAACATTTTTAAAATAAACATAACTCGATTCAGAAACCTCCTAATGCTACCAAATGTAATATTTATTTAATCTCTCCTCAATTCACTGCTTCTCGGCCAGTGCATCCAAGTACATTCACTGTGGATAAAGCACGTGACTGTAGAAGAATGACAGCATTTGTGAAACATTCACGTGTGTATGACAGTTGTTTGGTCTGATGAACTGTCTTACGCCAGCACGCTTATTACTGAACGCTACTGTACTCTTGTTCTGGTCAAGTCCTACAAAGTGCTGACGATACTTAAAATGTATTCCATTAATTCAAAATAAACATTTCACGGAAAATTTTAGTCTATTTCACTTTGAAGCACCATTTAAATCTCCTTTTTTACTACAAAAGCTATAGCATACATGAACAAATACATAATAATAAACCTAATAGACAGAAATACTATGCATGCCATGCTGTAATTGAAAATTAATAAACACTCCAGCACAGAGCAGAACAGACACGACTAGTTAACTATGATAAGTATTTTAGCACATAAGAATTTTAAAAAGTCTTTCACTCAAAATTAAAATCAAGCTTCTTTTATACTGATCTTTTTTTACTTATTACAATAAAAAGCATCAGAAATGACACAAATGTGACACTTTGTACCTTTAAAGTGATCCTCTTTGGACCAGTCTGGGAATTTGTCTTGAATTTTTTTGATGAAACGGATTAAAATATCAGTAGCTTGGTGGATGTGCTCCTCACTGTCCCACTCTCCCTTTGGATTGTGGTAACGTTTGTCAACCTAAAAAAAAATGGTATCACACATCATCTGCCATGTAGCTCGCTTTGGAGTAATATTTACTTGTATATACTGTATGGAATAGTAACACTACAGTTTAGCTCAGAGACAGACAAACAGTTTAAGAAAAAACAAATCGAATAGATTTAGCCTCTGATGTAATGTGAACTTTTACAGTGTTATTACGCATTTGTTGTTTCAACAAACCTGCATGAGTCCAAAGGCGTTGCCTTCATCTCCCCAGCCATCAATAAGCCCTGAAGCCCGCGTTCCAGCCCTTGTCTCTCTGGATATGATGCCTGCAATCAC